>JANIPM010000232.1:15509039-15521160 GCA_027478405.1 Erythroxylum cassinoides
AAATCCTAAGTGGGAGCTTAGGTAGAGGACGTAGGTCTTAGCACCGAACCTCTATAAAAACAGTGTTTGCTCTTCTTTCCTACTCTTTAAATTTTCATTTGATTAATTTGATTGTTTCGTGTGTATTAATTCCGTGTTTTTGTAGAACTCTGCGAAAAAAACTTAAAAGATCTATTCAACCTCCCTTCTAGATCGTTTACAGGATAGAACAGTCTATACCCCTTTGTTACCTCATAATATCCCACAAAAATTACAAATTCTAATTTGTTGTCCATTTGGTTCCTCCTGGCTTGCAGTATGTGTGCATAACAGAGGGATCCAAACACCTTCAAGTTCTCTAGTCTCGGTTTTACTCGATGCCACATTTCATGCGGTGTTCTGTCTTCGAGAGCTTGTGCGTACGATCTGTTTAGTAGGAAGCATTCGGTGGAGGCTACTTCTGCCCAAACTCTTAGGAAGTTTCTTGTCTTCCAGCATACATCTCACCATCTCCACCACTACTCTATTTCTCCTCTCCACCTCTCCATTCTATTGTGGAGTGTAAGGTGTGGTTAGCTGGTGCTTAATACTTGCATCTTTGCAAATCAATTGAAATTTGTCATAGATAAATTCTGAGCCATTATCTATTCTAACAGATTTAATGCTCAGACCAGACTGGTTTTCAACAAGAGTTTTGAACTCTTTAAACATTCTTGCCACCTCTTCTTTGCTCTTGAGACAATATATCCATGAGTATCTTGTATAATCATCTATTATAAGCAAGAAGTATCTGCTCTCATTTAAGGATTTTACTGGCATTGGACCACATATGTCCATGTGTAGCAATTGAAGGTTCTCATTTGCTCTCTAGCTTGATTTGGTGAAAATAGCTCGTGTTTGTTTACCTAGTATACAAACCTTGCATTTTGTGTGACAGTGATAAAGGGTTGGCAAATCATCAACCATGCTTTTCTTCCACATTGCTTCTAGCCCCTTCATATGGTAGTGCTCGAGCCTTCTATGCCAAAGGTTAGTCTCGTTTGTATTGCTCACCAGTGCCTTCTGTTGTATCTTTTCTAGTCTCATGGAAAAGCTTTTATTCTTCATATTTATGCTAAACATTTCCTGCCCATACTTGTCAAATACTTTACACACATTAGATTCAAAGTATACAGACATGCCTCTTTCAATCAATTGGGCCACACTTAAGAGATTATGTTGTATTTTGGGCATCAGTAACACATCTAGGATGATCTTGACACCATTCTTGGTAGGTATCTCGAACACTCCTCTTCCTTTGGCACGAATGCACACACCATTTCCCAACTTCACATTGGCCTTCACATTTTGATCTAGGGACTTGAATAGTGTTGAATCTGGAGTCATATGACTTATGCAACCACTATCTATCAACCATACAGATGGATGTGCTTCAGCCAGATCGCACATGACAATGAAGAGCTACTTTTCTTCTTCAGTAATTTGCACATTGGCATCAGCTTGAATAGCTTGCTTCTTGCATATCGCCTCCATGTGTTCCTTCTGATGACATCTTCTACACTCCACATCTGGTCTCTTTGAGCACCTGAAAGCAAGATGGTTCAACTTACTATAGTGAGGACAAGGATTGTACTTATTTTCCTTATCTCCTCCTGTATTTTTGCCTGTATATTTCTGGTGTGTTTGTGCATTTTAATAACTTGATCCACCTTTAGTTCTTTTCTTCTTCTTGGACTTTTATTGACCTTCAGCTTTGGCAAGGGCTCTATATGCTACTTCAGCAACTTCAAACTTTCTCATCAAATGCCTTTGTTCTTGAGCCTGTAGGGCGCTTACAACTTCAGCAAGCTTAATCTGTCTAATGTCTTTGGAGTTTTCTAGTGAGACTATAGTAGCCTCGTATTTTTCAAGCACCGACACTAGAAACTTTTGAACCAACCTTGATCCTTAAACTCGACTCCTAAGAGCCTAATTTGATTTGAAAGTTGAATCATTCTTTCACTGTAATTCTTGACTGATTCATCTTCCTTCATTTGCATTCTTTCGAATTCTCTCAAAAAATTCAACACCTTCATATTTTTCACCTTCTCATCACCTTCATATTCATTCTTCAAGATATCTCAAATCTCCTTTGTAGAGCCAAGACCCATGATCCGACTGAAAATTGAAGGTGCTACTAACTGGTATAAGCAAGATTTAGCTCAAGCCTTCTTCATCACCCTCTCCCTTAACCATCTTAGCTGAGCAATCGGTGCAACTTTAGCTGAAACCTCGACCGCTTAGTCTTCATCAATAGGCTCCCAAAGATCCTGTTCTTGTAGGTATGCTTCCATTTTGATTGCCCAGATCTGATATCCTTCTCCATTGAAGATTTTAGGCTGCAAACTCTGAGTTGAACCCTTAGCCATCTCTGAACACTCCTCTCTCGTAATCACAGCTCAAACAAGAAAGAGATAATCTTTTCAAGCCAAGAACCTTGCTTACACCCTCACAGATCCCTTAAGAATTCAGTTCTGATACCACTTTGGTGTTTTATCTATCTATCATACAAAAAACTAAAGACTGTATTATTGAACTTTTGAAGGATGAAGATTAGAGAGAGAAAGCATAGTAAAACAGGGGCGAACAGAGTATGGTTTTTAAGAACTCAACAATACGTTGAGATTTCTTCAGTTTTTTTTATTCATTAATATCGAAAAACAATATGGACCACTTCTGTGAATTCACAACATTTATAACATCTCAATTTTTCCTAAGTGTCATCTAACAATTGATTCAACTAACTCTTCTTGAATTCTTTAAAACCGATTCTTTACGTCGTTGCATGGCACTGCATGTACAATCAAGATACCTTCTTCATGTCTGAATTTTTGAGACATTCTTTCTATAGATAGCAACCCTAAAGAGAAACAAGGTGATCTCATTTGCTTCTATAGCACCTTATGATGATAACCAAGTTCAAAGTCATTACACAGCCTTGTGGAGGAGTTATGGGCACATCATAAACTATGTCAACTTCCAATTTTACGCCTATGGTAAAGCAACCACTATTACTCAGTTCAAGAACTACTTCAAGACCCAAACATCCATATATAGTGGCAGTAAAGTCTTGTTGAGCTTTATCAGCAATGGAAAGGGAGGATTGTCTCCAGAAGATGGCTTTTTCACTACCTGTGATCAACTTAAACGTCAGAAGCTATTGCACGGTATCTTCGTTTGATCTGTTGATGACTCTAAGTCGTATGGTTTTCGCTACGAAAAGCAAGCACAAGCACTCCTAGCACACTAGGCCCTTGCTACGTTCAAGGCAATGTTTCTGAAAGATTTGTTAACTGATTTTGAGAACTGGTTATGAGAACTCAAGATCTCCCTTGGAATAGAGAAGTTCAATTGCAACTATGAACAAGTTGAAATTCTTTCTTGGTTTGGGTTATAATTATACTCAATTGTGTAGTCATAAACAATTATAACTATCTTATTTGTCTTCGAACACATCATAAGAACAAGCATATATAGCTAAGAAATTCGGAGGAATTAAAGAAAAAAGATCAGACGTATGTGGACCTGACGATTATAACTAGAGCATCCAATTAGATAAGGTTTAGGTACAGATTTCTAATCCTCTAAGTTAATTAAATAAAGTTTCATTTTTATGCACGAAGGTACTGAATGTTCCTTCTGAATTTGACAGCTAAAGGATAGCCAGCTGTGAAATGACATCAATTGCATGGAATGAGGCAAGCGCATTTGCCCCATTGAAATACGAGAATTTTCAAGTTGTGCCCACCGAAAAGATGATTATTTTTTATTTAAGAATATTTATTTTAGTAAAATTACTCTATAATTTATGTAATTTGGCTGTGCTATAACAATGTAAGGAGAGAATGGATAAGGACAAGCATTTGGTGAGGATGGTCTCTTTTGAGTAATCTTCCTCATAAACTGTTGACAACTTTACAAAATCATTTTTTTTTAAAAAAAACAGACTACCAAAACTACTTGGACACTTTAACTAAATATTTTGGGATTATGTTTTTCATTGTTTTGATCCAAATAAGAACATGTGATATATAACCAAAACAATGATATTGAGATCTATACTAAATTACTAGTAGTAGTTTGACTTTTAATTGCTACATAACTTTTATAACTCAAGAATTAATCTTTTGAAATCGAAGCAAAATAAATTTTCTGAATTAATAGAAATTTTTTTGAAACATTTTAATTGGGTAAGTCATATACGAAAAAACTGAATGTTCTTGCCAACAAATGAATTCAACAATAAGCTTACGAATTGCTTCCAATTTCTTAATGTCCTCACTCACCAATAGCAGCTAACATGCCTATGTCAATAACAACAAGAAGCTGGAACAACACGACGAACTGGTTTTCTTTTTCCTTTTCGTGGAGAGTACCAGACAAGGGTTTCAGTACGAAAGTTTCCTGTACAGATATTATATCAGCTTACAATTTATGTCACCTGCTGGTAATAATTCATTCTGGTAACCGATGGAATAATAAATAACTCATTAAAGCAAGTACCTCCTGAAGTAATAAAATACATTAATGTCACTTGAGGTTTAGGAAGTAACTCATGTGCCACTTTAAATTAACCAGCAGACCTTGAAGCATCCTATGCACAAGCACTTCAAATTTTAGCCATGAACAGTAGTCTTAAGGTAGCCATTGTCTTTGTCACTCTATCAACCTTCACATTATGGGAGTCCAGCACAGCTACCCATTTGGTTATAAACAACGAAGAAACTAGCAAAAATGGCTGGGTCGTAATTAGATGTTTTCGTGCATTTATGTTCCCAGGAACTGAAACTACTATTGTTCCTGCAGGTAACAAATCTTCAGTCCTTGTGCCCATTGGTGGAACATGTACTGGGGCGTATGGGGGGCATAGAGATGATGGTCAACAAGGTTATTACTCACGTTTTCTTCTATACTATCTCTATAATTCAAAGAAGGACCTCTACAACGTATCCACTAACTACAATGTATTAGTCAACAACACCGACTTCTTCAGATGGAATAAAACTAAGCACCAATGGGACGTAATCACCCCAAAAAGGTTACGGTTTCCTTTTGAGTAATACGCGCTATGTTCAATGTTTTATATGAGGAAGATACTGACATTATATATGATTATTATAATAATTGTGACTGATATGAATGTATTAAGTACATAAAGGACATGGAAATTATAAAATACCAAAAGAAATAAAACCTTGGTTGTGCATCTTTTGTTAAACTACATCTATGTTTGTCATACGCATATTACAAACATAGAAGGCATTATAATAGGATAAGTTAATGTTTAAAATTTTGTTATTTCTAAGTTCTAACACTAGGCATAAAGTGTTTGATGGATCTCTCTCTCTCTCTCTCTCTCTCTGTTTTATGAGAAAATTGATTAGCACCTACCAAAATAGCCACTAAAATCAAGTCTATCTTTTGGGATACCAAATTTTCGGAAAAAGTGTAGTCAACTTCGGTTCTCTTCAGCCTCTGAAATATAGAATATGGAACTAAGGACAAGGGCAATCATCTATGAGCATGACGAACAATTTTTCAGGAAGCCTCCTTTTTAATCTCACACAGACAAGTGCGTTTCAATCTATATCTTAAGTTTCTTAAGGCTCTACTGGTTGGACTTTTTTTTTTATGTGAACAAATTAATGTACTAGTCATTCTTCGTTTACCTTCTTCCTAAGTGCTAGAAAGGTTTCAGCAGTTTGATGGCAATGGCATGAATAACCAACCAAAGTTATCGAAATATACTTGTACATATTCTAGCGTTGTAATAATCTAACAACTTCCAACATTTGAAATAATGTATGAAAAGCTCGACCGGTTTCAAATCGATAGGTACATATATAGTAGGCGTGCAGTGACGCGTCGCTGCAAAAGTATTCATTGGTGGTCCATCCACAGAGCTTAACTTGTCGTGAATTCGGTCTCTTTCGGTGCAAAAATCTCTTGGAATATAATTTCCGGAAAAGCTATGATGGTGCTCCATGATTAGAAACCTAACCAACTAGAACAAGAGTAAAAAAAAAAAGTTGACCTCATTTGGAGTATATATAATGTTTTTCACGTTAGTTCTAAATGATCCCGTCAAATAAGTGGTTGAATATTTGGGTGGTGATCGTTCACGTTGACATGAAAGTACTTGCATGAAATCGACTCTAATGCTCTTCTTTTATGTGCCTTATCTCAAAAGGGTAGTCGCCTCCCATATCCTTATCATTATGTTTGACCTTTGATCTGGATTTTTTTTAAAAAAAGTTTTTTTTTACGATGATTTCTAGGTTGCTAGTTTGTATATAAGCACTATAGCTAAATATACAAAAGAGGAACTACATTATGGGGAATAATTCAAAATCAGCATATTAGTAAGTTAAAATTTCCATCTAGGTAGCATGTTAGGAGAAAGAGTATGCTGCAAATTTTTAGCAAAAAGTGCTACTCTGATCCGGTTAACAATTTTGTCAACTAGCTAGTACTTTCCTTCTTCTGAGTTAGTAAATCTTTTGTTGTTTCTCTCTTTCCAAAGTATGTAGATGGTACTGGTGAAAGTTACTTTATAGAGTATAGCATTTAACATTCCCTGCTTAAAGTTTCGAATGACCTAGTTTAAATTTTGTTCCCAATCATATATATAGTTGTTACGTGAAATTATATGCAAGATCCTGCTCCATACTACTTTAGAGAATGCAAAAGGAAAGAAAAGATAGTCTCTATCTTCCACTTCCATCTTACAAAGTACACAGGTGGAGTCCACATTTTCGTGTCATTGGCTCTTAGTCTTGAGTCTGTTTTAATAGTTAGCCAAGTGATCAGGGAGGCTTAAGGATTCAAGGAGTGGCTCTAGAGAGGGTTATACCAAGGGGCTTCAGCTGAGTAATGGGTGAAAAGTAGATGATAAGTTTTGATAGAAAACTTACCACTTGGTTTAAGAGTCCAGGTGATTATATCTTCATTCTCCATATCATTAAGTTGAGGGAAAAGATTCATAAGAGAACCAAATCCTCTTAAATTCCCACTCCATGCACCATTCCTGATCATAGTGGAAACTTTAAGACTCGAAGGAATTCTATTCCTTAAATGAAGAATCTTCAAATTGTGGATGAGAGGGCTAGAGTCTAGCCAATTATCAAGCCAAAACTAAGTTTTTTCACCATTACCAATTCTATGTTTAATACAGGGATATATAAAGCTCCTTGTTCCCATTACTTGATTAAAAACCTAAGAGAACTCCCTCGAACAAGTATCCTGTCAGAAATTGGTGTTTCTAAGGTAATATTCATGGATCTATTGGATCTATAGTGCCTGTTGATCTGTATAAAACCTTCAAATTCTTTTGTGCATTAGAACCTTTTGCATGGTTGTAATGGAAATGATCTCAAGTCCTTTAAATTACATTAGGGTAGTAACCTCATTCCATTTAATCTTTACATTTTTAGCATTCTCTATTATGCCTGATAATAGAAATGCTTTCATAATTCTGTCTCTCTCTTTAGTAACCTTCCTAGGTAGTGCAATATGGACTAGCCAATGTAGATGTAAGTTGCTTAAGACTGAAACAATAAGACTAAGTCTAGTAGCATAAGATAGAAATCTATTCTGCCAAGCATTGACTTTAGATTTAATCCTTTCGATGAGAGGCAAACAGTCATGATATTTCGGCTTAGAAGATGTGATTGGTACACGTAAGTAGCAAAAAGATGTTGAATGAGCATTTAGACAAGCAACTCTACTTACTTCAGTCATCTGCTGATATATAGAGGCTACTCTTCTCAATGTTGAGCTTCAGATATGACCACTTTGCAAATATGTTCAGGACATTCATCAAGAGATTGATAGAGTAAGGATCCATCCTACAAAGAAACAGGAGATAATTAGCATACATTAGATGAGTTAGGTTGATAATGCTACATTTATAGTGAAATTGGAATCTCCTATTGCATGAGATCAACTTGCTTGTTAGCCTTGACAAGCCTTCCATTACAAGAGTGCATAAATAAGGAGATAGGGGATCCCCCTGTCTAATCTCACTAGAAGTTAAACCAGTAAGATAAGAGGTTTAAGATTTAAAAAGTTCAACTGATATATTAAATTGTCAAAAGACCGACTAGAGATTAAATAAGATTAAAGAATTTGAAATATGATTGAAAAAGATTGTTTTGACTTATAAAAAATTTTAAAGTTTAATTAAAAAAGAAATTGTTGAATAAAAATTAAATAATTTATTTTAGTTTATAAGAACTTATTAATTTACGAAAACTGACCAATTGAGTTTTTTAATCATTGGCTAGAATAGTGTGATCTTTGTGTAAGTGGAAGTGGAAGATGACCGATTTTTAAAGAATAAATCTAAGACTTCAACTAGCTAACCATCAGAGTAATTGGTAATGTTGAATAGTTGCAAATGTAACCTTGATACTTCAATTTTCATAAGGTTATGTTGAGCAATTTGGTTAAATATCATTTATATTTATACATATGTGTTTTTAATTTTTTTTGTTAAAACAACTATATATATGATTTTCAAAACGAGATTATTTTACAATAATATTCATAGAATGACACTATCAATTTGATCAAATTCTTTATTTTTTAAAATAAATAATTCAAACTTCAGAGTATATATGTCTAGTGCTAACTTTTTCATCAACTTATATACTTAATTTCAACCTAACATATAAGAAAATAACTTTTGATTTTATAGTTAATTTTGAGTGAACCTTAATATGGAAACTATGAGAAATAATTAAATTTCTTTATCGTCTTCTTTTCTAGAATTTATTATGATAAGAATTATTTTTATAAGAAGAAAAATTGTGAACTAATACTAATTTGTTTAATATTAACAATTTTATGTTTTTATCTTCAAATTTTCATTTTCATTTTTTATTTTCTAATTTTTAAAGAATGCATTTAGGGGGGATAAAAACAAAAAGGTTATAGAAACCTTGTAGCTCTTATCTCTCTCATCATTTTAAGCAAATTCGAAAATCTTACTACTCACAAGATAACTTAGAGATCATTGTAAAAAGATAGATAATTGCCAATTAGAGAGTACCTTGCTTCTAAAGCCTTTTTGTAACACATATCATAAGCTTTAGTAGGTGTCCTAGATCGAATGAGAAAAGGACATAAACCAAAAAATGCGAAAAATACCTGATTTCGATTTTATAATTTCAAACAAGCTTTCCGAGGTTGAAACGAGCGCGAATCCTCTGCCATCTTCATGGGATCTGCTCATAGGGATGCGTTAAGGCCTTTCTGTATATGTGAACCTCTGAATGAGTCAGAGCATCCAGACATTCACAATTTGCTACAGTAGCTACAAGAGACCTTAACCTTGTATATATAGCATCTATTTCAGGCTTTCCCATTACAGATCTGATATAGGTTCGATTCACAGTGATCGGGGTCTATTTTTCTCTTGGATTTTGGCCCATCAATCTAGATCATTTATTGGGTCACTTTATTATCTTTATTTGGATCAAATTTACATAACTGAACCGATAAGTTATTAAAAACTAAGAAAATGCAATTAATTTTTATCCATTAAATGGGAAAATTTCTAACATTCTCCCCCTTGGACAATAATTAATTTCCTTATTGATTCAAGTGTTAAAAACATTTTGAAAATTCGGTTAAGTCACACTATTGTATGGCTAACCAAGTTTTAAAACAAAGACATTTGATCCAAAGATAACGAAGGTCCATCATTCTGTTCCATAAGGCTTTCAATACTAAAAGATGTCAAACACATGTGTCACGAGTGAAACAGGTCCAATATATTACGAATATCTAATACCTCATTAACATGAATGATAAAATGGAGTGTGACAAACTAGAATGATATCTGTTTGATCTAATATTTATCATTTGTAGGTCTCGATTTCGCTAAATCTGATGCTAAAATATATATGCTAAACTGCAGTAGAAAAATGTCGTTTTCCCTCACTGAATGCAAAAATGCTCAGAGAAAACCTTTATACTCTCTCACTTTATGCTAAACTACATTAGAGAACCTTTATAGGATTGAATACTTATATCCCCCTATGTCATGTTAAAATCCATGGATATAGATATTAAATTGTATGTGTCCTCATGACATAGGCATAAGGTTAATCTGCATATATACCCAATGACCTTTAACATGCTTAACATCAACACGAATCTTAATAATTTCACATATATTATAACTATGTACGATAACACATAGTACTGAGGATAAACGATGATCATCTTTATTGATGAACCACTATACTGTCATGGTACATCAAAATATATAATCTTACAAAGAGAAAACATAACGATCTCTAGCTAACAATGTTTAAAAACTTCATTATACCCATACTATATATATGTTTTAAAACACATATAGGCGAAGTCCTTTAGTTAAAAGATCGGTTAACATTTCCTTAGTCCTCAAATGCTCCATCTTAATGTCACCTTTCTATATTAACTTCCTTATGGTCTAGTATTTAACCTCCAAATGCTTTGACCTTGTGATGTTCTTATTGTTGTTATTAAACAATATAACAACACGATTATCACAATACAACTGAATGAGTCTAGCTACTGAATCAACCATAAACAACTTAGAAATCAAGTTTTTGAATCAAACCATCTATGAAGCATCCCCATAGCATGCTACAAACTCTACATATATGGTCTAGGAAGTCGCTCATATCTACATGACATTCTTCCACGTTACTGTACCATCTGCTAACTTAAAAAGTAACTTAAAGTGGACTTATGATCATCCAAACACATAGCAATATCAAAATCTGTATACCCTATGAGGTTTCGATTGTTGACCCTTCTATATGTCAACATATAATCCTTGGTTCCCTTTAAATGTCTCAACACTTATTCAGCTACATTCTAGCAGTCTATCCCTAGGTTAACTTAATAGGGACCCAGCAGTCCAATAGTAAATGCAATGTCAGGTCTAGTACACGCCTGGGCATACAGTAGGCTACCAACTACACTAAAACATGGAACATTCCTCATGATCTCTCTCTTACTTCATTCTTTGGAAACTGTGCCAAAGATAATCTCTCACATATTGGTGCTACAACAAGTTTATAGTCAACCATATTAAACCTTTGTAACACATACTTAATGTATGCACTATGTGAGAGGCCTAATGAGTGTTCAGATCTGTCCTACTGAATCTGCATACCTAGGACAAAAGATGTTTTACTAAGGTCTTTAATGTTAAAATGTTTCACCAAAATTTGCTTAACCTTATGCAATATGATCAACTCATTTTATGTAAGCAAGATATCATCCACATACAATAATAGGAAGATAATATTGCTCCCCCTAACCTTATAGTATAAGCATTGCTCAACTTTATTTTCCATGAAGCTTAAAGAGGTCAAAACCTCATTTAAGATAAGATACCACTTCTGGGAGGTATGATGTATATTGATTTGCTTAGCTTACAAACTATATCTGATAAGTGCATATTTGTCTAATATTTAAGTTTTAATTATCCCTTTTTATTCCTCTTGTTGATGCAATTATCGGGACTTAATCTGGTTTAATATTTCTTTGTAGGGAATTATAAATTTTGCATGATGTGGGAAATTAAGAGGAAATCAGCAATTAAATCAAAGATAGGAGACATAGGCGCAACAAGGAAATAAATTGGTGAAGCAACAGGTCTTTTAATTGTCTTAGGCAGCAGAAGACACGACAAGCAAAAAGGAAGGCTAGCGGCGGTTTCAAGAGGAATTCACGCAGGAAGCAATTTTCCTTGGACAAGACAAAAGGGCTGGAAAACGCAAGCATAAGGAAAAAAATAGGAGAGGCTTCAAGTGGGCTGCGTTGAAAAACAAAAGAAGAGAGGCCCACGGTAATTAAAAAGAAAAACAAGTAGGTTATGAATTAAGAGGAGACAAGAAGTGGGGCCCATGGAATTAAAGAAGAAGGAAAGAAAAACCTAGGCTGCAACAAAAAAAGAGAGGATTTTTTACACTGAAGGGAACGGACGGACGACTGTGCTGGAGAAAGGAAATTCACGCAGGCCAAAAGGAGAAAAGTCACGCACCCAACACAGAGGAAGGAAGTGACGCACGCACAAGGAGAATAGGGAGACTGTCGGCTG
>JANIPM010000232.1:15565764-15581528 GCA_027478405.1 Erythroxylum cassinoides
CACAAGAACAGTGAGAGTTTAACTTCGTGCTTGTGTGTTTGCGTACATCATTTTTCTCTAGTTTCCAGGTTTTATCATGGTATCAGAGCCGCAAACCAGGTTCTTCTTCTTCAACGTTTTTTTCTGTTGAGTTCTTGAATGTGTTCGTGATTTCTCACTTCTGAGTTCTTGAATGTGTTCGTGATTACGCACTTCAAGTATCAATCTTGATTGTTCTTCTTTGCTTCTGAATATTTGTTTTGGTAACCGTTTTTCGGATATGTCTACTGAAGCTTATTCCCAATTTTCAACTGCTACTGATGTCAATAGTGAATTATATATTCACAATTCTGATCATTCGACTCATAGTCTTACTACACAAAAATTGAATGGTGATAATTACAACCAATGGCAACGTTCTGCTGAAATTTCTTTGATTGCGGAGAATAAGCTTGGTTTTGTTAAAGGCACTTGTGTAAAACCACTCACTGATCTTGTTCAAGAGATGCAGTGGGAGCGTTGCAACAATTTAGTGATCTCTTGGATTCTTCACTCTATAGAATCAGATATTGGTAATAGCATTTTAAGTTTCAGATCTGCTGCTGACATTTGGTCTGAATTGAAGGAGAGATATGAACAGTCCAATGGTCCTAGAAGGTATCAGGTACAAAAGGAGTTAATAGGTATTACTCAAGGAAATCAATCTGTGAGTAGTTATTATACACAGTTGAAGACGAAATGGGATGAGTATTTTGCTTTGGTTGAGTTACCTGTGTGTAGTTCTTATGGTGTTACTAATGTGTTGAATAAATTTCTTGAGGATCAGCAGCTTCTACAGTTCCTTATGGGACTTAATGATCATTTTAAGACAGCAAGGGGAAGTATTTTGATGATGCAACCTCTGCCTACGTTAAGTCAGGCCTATAGATTGATTTTGCAAGAGGAAAAACAGCGAGATTGTGACGTTCCTCCCATTGTTTTAACTGATGGAGTTGCTTTTGCTGCTGGATATCAGAAACAGAAACATAATGTTTATCAACCAAAGTATAGTAATCATGGTAGTCAATTTCAGGTCTCTGATAACAAGAATGTTGTGTTTGGCATGACACCTAATGGTAGAAGATCCAAATATTTCTGTGATTTTTGTAAAGTCTATGGACATTCTGTGGATCGATGTTTCAAGTTACATCCTCCATCTGGAAATGCTAATAAACCTTGGGAAAGGAGCAAGCGATTAGTTGCTACTGTACAGCCGGATGTTTGTAATAGTGATGGACAATTAGCAGTGAACGATGAGGCTGATCATTGTAAGGGGTCAGCTGAAACAAGTCCAGGTTTGAGTCAAGAACTATATGAGCAGCTTGTGATTTTGCTGAACAAGTTTGGTCCAGCTGGAGGTCAGTCTTTAGGCACTGGCATTGGAGATTCTACTGGTTCATCTGGTTTTTTTGCAGGTAAGAATCATTGTTTCTTTAGTCCTTGCATTAATCCTATTTGGATCCTTGATAGTGGTGCAACTGATCACATTGCCTCTAGTCTTCATGTGTTTCAAACCTACCAGAAATTGCAACAACCTTTTCATATTACTTTACCTACTGGTAAGAAAGCCTTAGTAGCTCATATTGGAACTTTGCAAATCTACCCCAATTTGCTTCTGACTGAATGTTTACATGTTCCTGATTTTGAGTACAACTTGATTTCTGTTCACAAGTTGTGTGTTACATTTCATACAAGCGTTGTGTTTATCCATTCTCATTGCCTTATTCAGGACCAAGCAATGAAGCCTCTGGTGCTTGGTAAAGAGCAAGGTGGCCTTTATATTGTGGTTGAGAAACCTGACTTTCATTCTTTCTTTTCTTCGGACACCATTCCTTGTAATAGTTCTAGCTTACTTCCTCCTGTTCATCGTGTGAATAATGCTTCATGTAATACTCAGAATACTCAGCTTTGGCACTGTCGCCTTGGGCATATTCCTTTTGATCGATTGAAGTTGCTTAATGTTTTGCCTTGTACTGCACAACTTGCTAATGATTCTTTTGTTTGTAAAATATGTCCTAAGGCAAGATTTTCTCGGTTGTCTTTTCCTCACAGTAGTATTAAAACCACTACTATTTTTGAGTTGATACATGTGGATATATGGGGTCCATATTCTCATGCTACTTACAATGGGCATAAATATTTTCTCACTGTTGTGGATGATTTTTCTCGTTGTACTTGGGTCCATTTGTTATCCAGTAAAAGTTCTGTTTTTCTTGTTCTCAAGAGCTTTATTGCCTATGTTGAAAACCAGTTTCACACTTCTGTCCGCATCATTCGTAGTGATAATGGTTTGGAATTTTGTTCTCAACTTGCCAAGGATTTTTATTGTTCCAAAGGCATTCTACATCAGACTTCCTGTGTTCACACTCCTCAACAGAATGGTATTGTTGAGCGTAAACATAGACACTTATTAGAATGTGCCCATGCTTTGTTTTTTCAAGCAAATTTGCCTGTTGTTTATTGGGGTGATGCGCTTCTTACTGCTTGTTACCTTATTAATCGTCTCCCTCTTTCTTCCTTACATAATCGTACCCCTTTTGAAATCCTTCATAACACTCCACCTGCTTATGCCCACTTACGTTCGTATGGTTGTCTTTGTTTTGCGTCTACCCATTCTTCTATTCGTTCCAAATTTTCTCCTCAGGCTATTCCTTGTGTTTTCCTTGGCTATCCGTTTGGCCAGAAGGCTTATAAGTTGTTAAATTTGGAGACAAGGCAAGTTTTTACTAGTCGTGATGTTAGATTTCATGAGCAATTTTTTCCTTTTCATTCTTCTTCTTTCTCTTCCCCTGATTCTGTGCTTCCTAATCCACCCTCTGATTATTCCCATATTTTTTTCCCTTCTTCTACTTTTGACGATTCTTCTTTTTCTTCTTCTCATCCTATTGATTCTATATTTCCGCCTTTTCATCCCCTTTCCTCATCTTCCATTTCTTCTTCTTCATCTGCCTCTGATTCTTCTTTACCTTCGTCTGTTCCTCCTCCGTCTTTTTCTCCTGTCTTACGTCGTTCCACTAGGGTTCCTCATCCTCCTCGGTACTTACACGATTATGTGTGTGCTGCAAGTTCTGTCCCTTCATCACAACAGCGTGTTATTCCTTCTTGTTCTGATTACTCTGAACCTAGGTCATATCATGAGGCTATTAATGATCCACTTTGGGTTGATGCAATGAATAAGGAGATTTTGGCTTTACAGGCAAACGGTACTTGGTTATTGACTGATTTACCACCAGGAAAGAAAGTGATTGGGAATAAATGGGTGTATAAGGTGAAGCTTAGGTCTGATGGTTCCTTAGAACGTTACAAGGCCAGGTTGGTTATTCAGGGTAATCATCAACGTCTTGGTGTTGACTACAGTGAAACTTTCTCTCCTGTGGTCAAGATGACTACTATTCGTTGTGTTCTAGCCTTGGCTATCAGCAAGAAGTGGTCTGTATATCAGCTTGATATAAATAATGCTTTTCTTCATGGAGATCTTCATGAAGAAGTATACATGAAGTTGCCTCTCGGGCTTCCTAATCCTGAGAACAAGGTATGTCGTTTGATGAAATCGCTTTATGGGCTGAAACAGGCTAGTCGTCAATGGTACTCTAAGTTGTCTGCTGCTCTTTTGCATCTTGGTTTTGTGTCTTCTAAGCATGACTATAGTTTGTTCATTAAGAAGACCTCCACGCAGATCACTATTGTTGCTGTGTATGTGGATGATATTCTTGTTACTGGGTCTAACTTGTCTGACATTGAAACTTTGAAGTCTTATCTTGATCAACAGTTTACCATCAAGGATCTTGGTGTTTTACACTATTTTTTGGGTCTTGAAATTTCGTATCTTCCTCATGGTCTGGTGCTTTCTCAGAAAAAATTTACTCTTGATCTTTTACGAGAGCAGAATATGCTTTCTTGTCCATCGGCTCCTGCTCCTCTTCCTTTGCATCTTAAACTTGGTCCTACCAGTGGCACTCCTCTTGTTGATCCTACTGTTTACAGGTCGCTCATTGGCAAGTTGAATTTTTTGACTAACACTCGTCCTGATCTTTCTTATGCTGTTCAAACTCTTAGCCAATATATGCAGCATCCACATACTGATCATTTGGAGGCTGTCTTTCATGTTCTTCGTTATCTTAAGGGATCTCTCGGTGATGGTATTCTTTTTACGGGTTCTGGCTCTCTCCACCTTCACGCTTATTGCGATTCTGATTGGGCTTCTTGTCCCACTACTCGGCGTTCTGTTTCCGGTTATCTTGTTAAGTTTGGTGACTCGCCTTTGAGCTGGAAATCGAAGAAACAGACCACCGTTGCCAAGTCTTCGGCTGAGGCCGAATATCGTGCTATGTCCCAAGCTGCTGCTGAACTCACTTGGATTGTCCGATTGTTAGAGGAACTTGGGGTGACTGGTTTAACTCCTATTACTTTACATTGTGATTATCAGTCTGCGTTGCACATTGCTAGGAATCCTGTGTTTCATGAGAGGACCAAGCATATTGAGCTTGATTGCCATTTTACCAGAGAAAAAGTGTTGGAGGGGTTGTTACAACTTGCTTATTTGCCTACTGCTCATTAGATTGCTGATGTTTTGACCAAGGTTCTGCCTTCTCCTCAGTTTCGGTCCTTATTGTCCAAGCTAAGGATGTTCTCTTCGCCTCCTCCAGCTTGAGGGGGGGTGTTGACGCCACGTGTATTTATTTTTCCCGCTCTTTCTTTTATGTATGTATCTTTTCTAGTGTCGTTTTGGTTTTTATCTTGTAAAAGAGCTACTGCATATTTTGGCTCTATAAAAAGAGAGCTGGATATTGTTTTTCGATTGATGAATAAGAAAATTGCTCTCAATATTATGGGAGTTTAACTTCGTGCTTGGTTTCACCATTTTTCCTCTTCTGGTTTCCGAATTTCATCAGTTGTTACTCTCATCTCCACCATTGAGAAACGACAAGAGCTCTCTAGTGTTATGTATCCAAGACGATAGTGGATGTACCTTCGCCTTGCTATATAAGCCGGTTTCCTCCATCCGTGACTGTTGTCAAACTTAATACGAATTGGGCAATCAAAGGTAACCCAAGTGTTGCAGGGGCCAGGGCTTTGTCGAGAAATAGTATGAGTATTTGGTTGGTGGGTTTCAAAGTTAACCTGGGTTTTTGTTTTAACATAGTAGCTGCAATGCAAGCTTTGCGGTTTGAATTACTGCTTCCATGGAGATAAGGTATGGGAATGTGGAGTGTAAATTGGATGTCCGAGTGTTGATTGACCTTATTAGAATGACTGATATTTTGTCCCATCCATTAAGTGGTCTGATTTTGGATATATACTAACTATTAAGTAAGCATTGGTTCTGCTCTTTGCAATATATATTGAAGGAGGGCAACTTTTGTGTTGATTGTCTTGCTAAGGCCAATTGGGATTTGGAGGTAGAGCGTGAGGTATTAGCTAAGCCTCGAGGAGACCTACTCCATGTTTTATCCGCAGACGACTATAGTATTCTCTTTCCTATAGGCTATCTTAGCACTTAATTACTGATCTACTTTGTTAATCAAATAAATAAAAATAGAGAGCTTTCTTATTACTTTGATGTAAAAACAAAGTCATTAATACTACTTATATTTTATTACAGTTAGAACTTACATTAAAAGTTTCCTTAATTCAACAATTGTAAAGAGAATTAACGAAATTGTTGCAATAAGAAAAAAAAAAGAGAAAAACAAAATTATAAATGTAAAAGGAAAAAAGAAAGACGGAGGTCAACGCTCTGTCTGTCAGAAAAATGACATCATTGTCCACGTCAGCTAGCAGCTTTCTTTTTCAATTTCTCTGAGTACTTCACACCCCCACATAAATAAGCCCTCTCCCTCCAGTTTCATGGTGTCTTTTTCTTCTTACAATTCCTTCTACCACAACCACGCGCCCTATGTACGGTCACTCATTCCCCACATTTTCACGCGCCGATTGTTTCCTCCTCGGGCACATCTCTCCCGATTTTACACCACCGCCTTCGGAGGCCCTTATGGTCATTCCTGACTACCAACTTGCGGCCATGGAGACACCGTGTGGTCAGAGTACTACTACTACTACTAGTGGTTGCAGCAGCTATGGCTCTCCTGCTTCGCTCGCGAGTTGTGCCACCACGACTCAGGGTTCTCTTCACAACAATGGTTACCATTGTCACTTCACTTCTCCCTATGATTTTCTGGACATGGAGACTAGTTCTGTGAGGAGGGTCTTTAGTACTGGTGATTTACAGGTACGTCATTTGATTAATTAATGTTTAAGTTAATTTATGAAAAAAAATTAAATGAAATCTATATCTTTCAATGTTCTATTTAAACTTCCGGTCCCATACACGACGGGCTTTGATCCTTCAAAAATATATAACGATCCAACATTACTGGCTAATCTGAATTATTAATTTATACTGGGACGTAAGGTGAGCTGCATATATTAGTTCTTATCTTATGTTGGTGCAGCATAGTCAGAGGTCAGAGAGCCCATTGTCAAGCGAGAGCAGTGTAATTATGGAGAGCATGAGCAGAGCAACCAAATACAGTCCAGAGGAGAAGAAAGAGAGAATTGAGAGGTACAGAAGCAAGCGAAACCAAAGGAACTTCACCAAGAAGATTAAGGTCTTTCTCTAAATTCAGTTACATCTTTAATTACAACTCCATTTGATTTATGAGAATTTATGTACTATATGTATACTTCATGCATATATACGAGCTCTAGGCTATTGCACATATATCTTTTACTCGTGTTTACTTCTACTAAATACTTTATGTCAAATCCAACTTTTTTTGACACAACTATTGGGATAGAAGTTGCAATAGTTTCTTAGATGTAACACAAAAGCAAGTGTGATATACAAGGTCATATTTATGTGCTTTTTACAAATTGTATTAAAAACATTCAATCTTAGAAATGATGGCTGGAAAGACAATCATTCTTCCACTTGATTGACCGGAATTGTGGTTATGTGATGCTCGTTGAGATAATGATATATTGAGTCAACACTACTGGGGACCTTAACAAGCAAGAGTTTTGTTCACTGAAGTAAAAGTGTAGCTCCATTTCATTTCTCTCTTTTATTTTTCTACATGGAACTTTGATCCATGTACGTGGAACTGCTAAACTACCAACTAATGGTTGTTAAGTGTAAAATAATATTATTACTTTAAAGCACATGTTATGAGTTTAATATTCTAAAGTTTTTGCAAAATTGAAAGTATGCCTGCAGGAAAACATTGGCAGACAGCAGGCCACGCATCAGAGGGAGGTTTGCAAGGAACGATGAGACCGAGAAAAACCCTCAGCTTCTCCAATGGAGCAATATATATGGGGAAGAAGAAGAGGAACATGACGACACTTGGATAAAATTTCTTCAAGCCTTCTCAGTAAATTCGTTTGCTAATTAGTCACGGAAACTATGTCTATGTTTGTGTTGGTATGCCTTGTAGTACTAATCACAGTGGTGGCTTTCTTCTTATTGTTAGTGCGATGCAGCGTATACATATAGTTGATTGACTTTTTATTAATGCCAAGCTTTGAACATATTTAACTAATTTGTGTGATTGATTTTCAATTATTGGACTGATTATACGGTACTTGGGCAAAAAATATAATAACTCTTGAAACCAATTTAGTTTTCTTACTAAATTTTCCATTTGTTCATTCAGCTCTGTGGATAAACTCTGCATCATATACTTGTTATTCTTCCTATTTTAGCTAGTAAATTGTTTGTAACTAGGAGCTCATCATAAAGTACTCAAGAAAAAGTTAAAGATGAGTGTATTGGAGTTTTAATAGTTGATAGAGTAAATTTGCTTAATTACATTTTTTTGGAATTGTAAAATAGGTAAAAACTTGTATTAGTTTCATGGTCAATAAAGATTAGAGAGCATCAAATCTTGTTTTGTTGGTAGAAAGAATGTTAGTCGCTAGAATGTATCATAATTGCACTCGTTTACATGATATCGAATGGCAACTGAAAACGAAAGGGACACTAAAGAGAAACAGGAAAAGGAAACGCAAATGTCATTATCAACACTAAAGAAGGCAAATGGCTGTTGGTAACAATCAACAAATTGGCATGTGCTATGAGTTGAAATCGATTTATTACACCAAAGAAAGTCTCTTGGGATGATATAGCTAAAGAATAACCTAAAGCACTTGACTTGAGCATCAAAGAGTACCGAGTGAAAAACGCAAAGTGGTGTTCAATCTGACTTGGTAGTCGTACTTTGGCCTTGATTGGAGTGTGGTTTTTGTCAGCGACTTTTGTTTTCTAAGTTTGGGAAGTGTCATGATCTTATCAGGAACTTGCAGGGTGGTGTATAAAGATTGTTATGACAGTTGTTTTCAAGAGCAACTTTGAAAAAGGGTTATAGAATTGACAGGCACAAGTCTAGCAGCAATTCATTATGTAAAAGCCAGCCATTGTGCATCTTATAAGCGAGCGCAATATTGCTTTTCTTACTGTTTTCTTTTTCTTGTAAGTGTAAGAGTTCCATCAACATTTGAACTCAGAATAGAGACGAGCCTTTTAACTTTCACTAATGATCTTTTGGGTCTCTATTTTTAATTTAGTTTTAAGTAACTTAACCGACCCAATAAAGTAAAATGCCTCGTACACAATAAAATGGGACTAACAATACGCTCATGCCCACATTGTTACATTTTACTTGGAACTCTCTCTATGCAGCTTTATGTGTGTATGCAAAAGGCCACGTTTATATTTCAGTTGAAGAAAAGCGCCCACTAAAGCCAAGTAAAAACAGAGCATCTGGGAACAGGAACTCATTCCATTTTTATTGCTCCTTTTGAAGTCTTAAAGTGTGTCTTTGGCCTTCCAATTAAGCAGATAGTGTGTATATTTATATATTGAGAGGCTCATGGTAATTAAAGGTGGGGAATTGGTCTAGGTTCCCAATCTGATTTAACTTTGGCCTTTTGATAAAGGCTAAGAAGAGCCCTAGAGATGGTAAGGGCGGCGTTCTTGATATCTGTAAGCCGGCGGTGTTTTACCCACTGAGCTTCTGCATATTAAACTAATATTGCTTCATTATCAAATTCTCTTCTAACTACAACAAACAACTGCTAGTTATGGGCACGTCCTGCTTCATGTGCTTTATCTAGGGGTTAATGGCATCATATTAGCATGATGACTGGACTTGTTTTTTAATATCAGTGTACTTTAGCTACATGCCATAACAAATCAGAGGCAATTTCCAAGCAACGAGCTTCTAATTTGGCAAAGGTCTATCTGAATCTTGATGACTATGGCTGTGCTTGATTAAAGTTGGCATTTTTTAACACTATAATGAAGTGGACAAGTACAGGAAGCATCATAGGTGCTGCATAAGCTAGAGTAGCACATGAGAAGCAGTCAGTTGGTAGGGCCATTAAAGCAATGAAATGGAAATGGGGTCTAGTAGGAGGAAGAATATGCCTCGGCCTCACCTAGAAATTCCCTTTTAATGTCTTTGGTCTTGACATATCGGCTGATCAAATGAGAAACATTACTAGAAACCATAATGTATATATACAAATTTATGATGAAAATGAAGTCGACAGCAGGTGAAACAGAGCAAACATAATTTTGTAGTAAATAAAAACAGAACAACACTTCAGCTTTTGAAAATCGTTCATTGTCATGCTCCGTACTAAATAAAGACTTGCTTCAGAAGATGCAACTTATTGGAAAATTAAATGTGATCTAATCGCAGGTCAAGCAAAAATAAGTAAATTTATACAGTATTTCGATCTGAATAATTAAATAACTTAAAAACATATATCATAAAAAATAATTGAATTACATTTGATTTGAATTCCTTCAAAAACTTACAAAGTGTTAATTATGAGTTGTCTAAGTGATCAACACCTAACAATATCCCCAGAGTAGATAAAAAGAACTTAATTTTTGAGAGATGATAACAAGAGTGGTGACTCCCTTATTCCTTCCTCATATTTATAGAGAAAGATAAAAGAGTTTCACTCTTAATAAAATTAAATATCCTAATTATAATTAAAGTTAAATTCTAATTTAATTTTAATTTTAATAAAATCAAATATTATATTTTTAATCCCTAAAGTTTTTCAAACTTCATATAAGTCCAACTTAATTTAAATTGACTTTTTCTCTTTTTAATTGCTCTTTATTTGTGATCCATTAGTTCCTAATATGTTGACAATGACAATTAGAATTAGATCAATCAAAACTCATTTTTATTTATCTCTAACTCTCCTATTAAATAATTTTTAATTATAGATCGACATTGACGTATAACACCATGTCATGACCACCCAAATATTATGAATGTCAAAATGGTTTGATTCAATATGTTCATGCATGGTTATTATATATAATTTAATCATTTAATAATTGAATATTCTAATTTGATATAGAGTATGTATAATTATCTACTCCTTCAAATCCAATCATGCTTATTCATGTTGATCAGTAATTGATTTATAATTGATATTTAAAAATGCTTTTCCAATATCAATATATTCTAGTCAGAGAATTCTACAAATCACTACTGATTAAGAGCAGTGGAACATTATTTCAAATTACTTTTAAGCGATGAATCCTATATTTATTTACTCAATTATATCTATATGGTTTATATTATATCCAAATACTACCAATTAAGCTACAATAAATAAAATAGGTCATAAGTAACATTAGAAACAAAGTAATTTTCATATAAGGTACTTTGGTAATCTTAAGTCTGAGGATCAATTATACAATACTTATAATGACAAAATTCATAAACATATAGGTATTATTCTATTTTGGATTCTCATAATCGGATTAATTTAGTAAATTTATTGTCTAATAAACTCTCACACATTCGTTTAAGTATCTTCATGTTTCAATTTATGAGATCAGTTACTTTTTTTATAAGAATGAAATATAACATGTGTTAATTTTATCGTTCCATCAATATCCCATCTTAATGAAACTAAAATTGTAAAATATTTAGAAAGTATATATAAATGCAAATTAAATTTTATAACTATGATCTCATCATTATTTGAATTGTATGGTAATTATTCAAGGGATTTTATCTTTAATATTAAAACATCAAATGTAATTAACATAATGCATAAAGATAAAAAATGTTAATTAAAACAATAATGTCATACATAAAATTACAACTAATTGATTGGCTACAAAAACATAAGCTAACAATCTCCTACTTACACTAAAGTAATATATGTAACTAATACCATATCCATCCTTATTTTGAACATTTCTTTTTTGAGATAATGACTTTGTAATAGGATCTTCAAGATTCTCTTTAGTGGGACCTTGCCTCAATGTTAAGTCTTTCACTAGACAGATGAAAAGACCTTAATTCCTTTGCCTATACAATGACAACATTATTGTTATAGTAAAATATTATTGGCTTAACAATGTTAAGAACCACTCCAAGTTCAATGGTAAACTTCTTGATCCAAAACACGTCATACTATTGGCTTAACAATGCTAGGAACTCTTCCAACTTATCAAGTCATCTTTTAAAGTGAAGATATACCTTGATTGGAAACTATTATTGTCTAAATCAGACTTAAACTAGTATATGAATACTCAGAAGCTTTTAGTTCAGATCTTTTATAAACCAAGAAAACATCTATAATCTTTCTTAAATGCTTTAAGATGTTTTTCATAAACGTTCAATTACCATCACCAAGATTGGCTTGAAATATGGTTGTTATGCTCAAAGAATAAGAGACGTCTAATTTAGTACATAACTTCGCATATATGATTCATCCAATTTTTGAAGCATCTAGAACACAATCCATTTTTCTCTTTTTTCTTATGTCTTTGAACATATATTCTGTGAGAGAGAAATGACATATGACATGAGTAAGAACCCCCTCTTGTGATTCTCCATTTAAAACCTCTTTAGCACTTTGTTTATGTACATTGATTGGGATAAACCAAGCAACCTCTTTGATCCATCTCTACAGATCTTATTCCCAGAATATAGGCTACTTCTTCCATATTCTTTATGGAGAAGTTCTTAAATAACCAAATATTTACAAATAGGAGCATTAGAATGTCATTTCTAATTAGCAATATGTCATCCATATATAGCACTAGGAAGATGATTGTAATCCCACTATTTTTCTTATAAACACATAATTCATCCACTTTTTTTTATAAAATGAAACTCTGATTATCTCATCAAAGCAGATGTTCTCAGTTCGTGATGCTTATTTAGGAAATAGACTTTTGCAACTTCTATACTTAATTAGGAAATCTCTTGAATCCAAAACTATTGTGTCATTTACACTACCTCAAGCAAATTCTCATTAAGAAATGTTGTTTTGAAATATAATTACCAAATTTCATAATCATAATATGCGGTTATATCTAATAAGATCCTTATGGATTTAAGCATAGCTATTGATGAAGAGGTTAGTTTCATCAAAATCAACTTCTTGTTTTTTGTTGTAACCTTTAATCATGTGCATTGCTTTGTATGTATGCACATTTTCATCCATGTCAATTTGTCTCTTAAAAATCCACTTGCATCTAATAAGTACAATACTATCAGGAATATCCACTAAATTCCATACTTGGTTAGTATACATGAATTCCATTTCAAATCTCATGACTGCATACCATTTTAAAAAATCAATGTTAGATATTGTCTTTCCCCTTTTTCAGTAAGTAGATATAATCTAGTAGGGGGATGACGTATCCTACTAGTATGTCATAAACTATGTGTCTTTTGAATCCTTGGTTATACATCATATGTATCAACTTAAGATTTGTGTTCCATTTGGATGTGAATCTGTAGTTTTTTTAAAATTCTATAAGTTTTACCTCACTGCTACTACTTTCTTTAAGAGTAAATTCTTTTTCTAGAAATGTAACATGTCTTTAAACAAATAGCTTTTTCTTAAAAGGATGGTAAAATTGATATCTGATACTCTCTTCTGAATATCCAACAAAATTGCATTTATTTGACTTAGCTTAAAGCCTATTAGATGTTACACACTTCACATGAGCATCACTTCCCCAAATCTTTAGTAATGATAAGTTTAATTAACTACCATTTTATATCCCATACGAAGTCTTATCTACCGATTTGGATGGAACTCTATTTAGAAGGTAACCAACAGTTTCAAGGGAATAACCCCAAAAGGAGACAAGAAGGATTGCATGACTCATTATAAAATGTACCAAATCTAACAGAGTATGATTTCTCCTCAAAAACTCTATTATATTATGGAGTTTCATGAGGAGTCCAACGTAGGAGAAACTCATTTCTTTTAAGTAAATAAGAAGCTCATTATCTAAGTATTCATCATCTCAACCAGATATAAGTATCTTAATACTTTTTAGCAATTTATTTCTCAACTTCAAGTCTAAATTATTTGAAAATTTTAAATAATGAATACTTTTGTTTCATTAAGTACATATAACCATATCTAAAATAATCATCTATGAATGAAATAAATTATGAGTTTCCACCTTTAGTAAAAATAGACATAAGGCCATATACAACTGAATGTATAAGCTATAGTAATTGATTGGCTTCCTTTTCGTTAAAGGGTAGTTTAGTCATATTTCCTATTAAACATGATTAACAAGTTTCATATGATGCATAATCAAAATGATCCAAGTATCTTTTTTTATGTAACTTTGTGATTCTAGTTTCGTTTATATAACCTAACCTATAATGTCATAAATAAGATAGATTTTGGTCACTTTACTATTTTCGTGTTATTTATATTAAAGATTGTCCTTCCAAGATCTAATCCATATAAACTATTTGTAAGTAATTCAAATCCATAATAAACTTGATCTTTATAAAGGAATAACCCTTAATCTTAATAATAAAAAGAAATCTATTTAAATCTAAATAAGAGATGGAAACAATGTTTCTGGTAATGATTGCAATATCATCATAATTATATAGTTCTAGTTTAGGGCTATAAGTAAAGCTAAAATACAAATTCTTAAAGTTAATGCAATAACTATTACTCCATTGCTAATACACAAGTCTAATTCACTTTTCCTCATTTATCTACTCCTTGTTAACATTTGTATACACCCAATATCTAATACCTAAGAATGTGAGACAAAAGTAGAAAGATTGATCTCTATCATAAACATACTTAAACATGGAGTTATCTTAAACTTTTTATCTACCAAGCTAGCAAGATAAGCTTTATACTTCCTCTTCTAGTGTCCATTTACTTTAAAATGATGTGCCCTTGTCATTTTCTTCTTCTTAAAGCCACCTTTTGGCTTTACTACTTTAGGAGAAACCTTTTGTTTCTTGTTTTTATTCTTCTTAGAGCCCTTTTTCTTGCTCTTAAAAGAATCCACAATAAGATCAGTGCTAGGTTTCTTCTTAAGGCATCCCTATACGGCCTTGAATAAATTTAGTAGTTGGGCAATGACATATCCTTTTAGTTGATATGGAAGTTTATAACAAACTAATAAAAACTTGAACTAAAAGATTATAATATCATATTAATGCTTAACTTATGGTCCATATCAAAACCCAATTGGCCTAAAATTTTACTACAATCAATCACCTTTAGTATGTGTTGCTCTACTGAAGATCCTTCTGTCATCTCACATTGAAATAATGCTTTGGAGAACTGATATCTTTCCATCCTACTTTGTGTACTAAATAGCTCTTTAGTATGAGCATCCATACTCCCATGCTGCTTCTGAAGCTATAGAGATATACTAGCCAACGTCTACATGTAGCTTCTCATCATTGTCAATATTATACTGATATCTCTCTTAAACTTTATCAGTTGCATTTGAAGTAGGCTATAATGGAACAACAGTGTCAAAAATATATAACTTCTTTTCTTAACTAAGAATAATTCTCAAGTTAAGTTTGAGAAATTGGGTCTAGTAAGCTTTTTAACATCTATAATTCTCCTCGGGAACAAAGTGTTACTCATTTTATCTAATAATCAAAAGACATAAAAGACCTAGTATTTGTTTTATGTCATAAACCAAATAAAATATGGATTTTAATAAATATTAAGTTACTCATTATTTTATTCAAAATAATAGTCTTCATTATTAAATTAAAAGAATTATCAAATAATTTCTTAATGGGCTAGGATCCCATCAAACTAAGTCGATCTTGAGTCATTCAACAAACTAACTCAATTTGAATTAGGTAGATAATATTCTTATTAATCACATCTTATGTGACTCATGGATCTATTAGTTGATAACTCTTTACCAAAATATATCTTATATATTCTTTCTTACTCTACCTCTGAATTTATATGATCATGAGTTACTCATCCATATCATAAAAATTTAGTTAAGTAAGACCTATTAATTTAAGACAAAATATATTCAGAATAAAGGAGTGTTGAGTCACTCAATAAGCACTATAATAAATAGCACTATAATTTTATTATTAAATAAAAGAAGGCAACTATCACGTTCTTAATATGCACTTAATATTTAATTGAGGGATTTGAAATTCCAAAAATTTTAGGTCTCATTAAAAATTAATATAATCTTATTATATTAATTATTTTTAACATAATCAAATTATGGAAGAAAATTTTTTAAAACCTTTGCTTGATTCTAATTATTGATTTGATAACTAATTTAATTTAATAATTAAACTATTAAAAATTAAAGTAAATTCCAAAATTATTCCTAATTAGATTAACTCTTTTGAAAATAAATTTTCAAACAATTTCTATTACGTGCTGTAAAATACAATAAATGTGAAACCTTGCTCTGGTGCTAATTGATAAAG
>JANIPM010000232.1:15601117-15617059 GCA_027478405.1 Erythroxylum cassinoides
AATATATGTTATGTGAAACGATGTGTTGCATGAATTGAGTGAACCATCGATGATGGTTCCTCACTGAGTTCGCAAAATTCACCCAAAATTTGCAATTATTTTTCAGGACCCAGAAGAATACCCCGTTAGGTGACGGGCTTATAGCAATCACATGCGAGTGAGAAAAGAGGTCAGGATCAGTTCGCGTCTGCATTAGTGTCTAAGAAAAATTGTACTTTCTGAAATTTTTATACAAATGATTAGGTCATGTTGTAAAGTCAACAGACTAAATTATATTGTATTTACAAAAAAGGGCCCCCGTGGTCATTGACCTCATCGATGATTATTTATGTACATTGTTTTCCGTATGATATATATAAAGTATGTGAATGTTTCAAAAAAAAATTTACTGAGTTTTGACTGAGTGATGTAGCACGCTACCCTCACAGGGCACGGACTCGAATATTACCATCGATGTCGGGTTCGGGTCATGCGGGAGTGGGGTGTTGCACTACAAGGGCATAAACTAACAAACTAATCTTGTAAGATAAGGATAAAATTCAAAGATTCCAATAATGTAATCTTTTTTATATTTTTCAAACTTAACTATATATATTCGACAGAATCTATAGCTGAATTAACCAATATTAATGAATTTTTAAATAAATTATTGAAGTATTATGGTAATAATCTTATGATGCATACTGAGTGAATTATCACTCAATGGAAATAGCTTAAAAGAAATTTGTTGTTCATACACCTATAAATTTTCAAATTCCTATAGAATTACCCATAATTTATAGTTTTCGTGAAATCCCTTATCCTTATTCGTATGGCACGTGAGAAAGAAGACTTTAATTTTTTGTAAACAATAAATTTAAATAAATATATAAATGACCCATTTACATATATTAACTTTGATGATAATGCATAATGTGTATAAATTATTAGGGATGACGATGGGCACACCATTTTTTAAAAAATTAAAAATGTCAAATAAAGTAGTTTTTAATTGGTTCTAAGCTTGGGTTGCCAAGGCATACCTAAGATATAACTCTTCTAAACAAAATGATGACGTTTTGTTTAGAAGAGTTGAGTCTTAGGTTCGGTCTGAGCCTGAGCTTGACTCGTAAATTGGTCAATTAAAAACACCTAGATCTAGACTCATGGGTCAGCTCATTGTCGTCTCTATAAATTATTTGATATTTTAAATAAATATGTAATTATAAATTTTAAACTTAAAATAAATATACCAGGTCAAAAAAAGCCACTGACATTTTGTTATTATTATTATTTGTGATCACTTGTATTGCTGTGATGTGATAAGGGAACTCTAGGAAACTTCAACTTTTTTTTTCTTTTTAAAGGATTAACTTCACAACACTGCTGTATAGGAACCAATAAATATACTCCCACGAAAATGGTATTTGTGCACCCCATCCTTGTCTCGTGTCTAAACCGAGACTTGACACTAAATGAACTTGTATCCGATGGAGAGGAAACTGAAGCTACATGGACTGGACCCATAATATGTGCTAGTAAATGTAAGACCTTGGCATTGCATTAGTATCTGAAAGAACTATAAGACCGTGCCGCCAAACAAAACTTGGTTACAACCTAGTGATCTTATACTCTTATGATTTTAAAATTGTCAAACAAATCGTATGTACTAGGATCAGCGTCACACAATGCGCTTAAATCGGTGTCAAGAGCAGATGTACGTAAAGACCCATTTAGATGCTCACATGATATGGCAAAGTTAGACCTAGTGATTCGTTCTTCTAATTGATGTTCACGCCTCCCAATTTGAACAACATTCCCCTGCATTTGTTTTGTACGTATCACAGTTTCGAAAACCTTCACAATCTAATGATTCAAATTTCTGTATCATTCCATTCAACAATTCATAGGCATAAGGGAAAAAATGCAGCTCCCGTTAGGGAAAACTAAAAAAAAAAAGCGTACTTGGGGCCACTATTCAAATGAAGAAAATCCTACTTTGAAAAGTACAATCCTGTTCAATTAATCTAGTCTACAAGATCCAAACCATCCAAGTCACTTTTTAAAGGATGATGGAAGTTACAAGTGTAGACCAACAATAACTTATCCTCTAGCAGGAATCCTCTCTTGTGCTCACTCTGCCTTACGCTTTGAAGATCTGCTTGAACTAGAAGGCCGCACAACACTGTTTTGTCTTCCAATAAACTTGAGAACCTCATCAATAAGAATTACTGGTAGTGAAACAGCCAACACCAAAAGCCATTCGTTCAGACTGAGTGGCACTATACCAAAAATTTGTGCAAGGAAGGGTACATAGAGAATTAAAAAGTGCAAGCCAAATGATACAGTCATTGCGACTAGGAGATATGGATTGACCCAAGGTGGCATTGTTAAGAGGCTACCATCCTCAGAGAGGGCATTGAGGGAATTGAACATCTCAATTGCAACCAAGACTGTAAGTGAAAGAGTGGAAGCCTTAATTTTTCCAGAGCGAAAGTATTCACATGGATTTGCATCAAAATTGAACTCTCGGGACCCAGCTCTGTATGGCGAGACTGAGAAACCCTTCCAGGAATCACATTTATCCCAGTTAGAGAGCTGGGAGTAGGTGACAAGGCTATGGCCATCCCCACTCAGGTCAATAAACATGAAGGTGTGGTGTGTGTACCATATGACAAATATACCAACTGTAGCTACTCCAACGTATGTTCCAATCACCTGTAGATGAAGAACAAGATTAGCCAGGAATTTTAAGTTGCTCCAAAGTAACACTAAGCCATAGTTGACAAAAATTTCCAGATAGATACAAGTATTGTACCAGGTAGCGAAATAAAATCCAAGCACTAATCAATGAGTCATCACTCCTCCTTGGCGGCTTCTTCATTATATCTTTGTCTGGGGGATTGAATCCTAGAGCAGTTGCTGGGGGTCCGTCAGTAACAAGATTAACCCAGAGAAGTTGCACCGGAATCATCCCTTCTGGAATCCCCAAAGCAGCGGTCAAAAATATAGATGCAACCTCACCAATATTGGATGATATCATGTACCTACATGAATAAAATGTTAGCAAAACTGAAATTTCACTTCAAAATGAACAAGCGAAGAATTTAAAAGAGGCATAATTCAAGTTTCTGATAAAAGTTTTGACAAGTGAAAAATGAATTGGAATTTTTAGGTTTCAACTCCAATAACACCAAAAACATCTTTCCTGTAATTTCTCATACATGGGAAGCCTCAATTTATCACACTTGTAATTCTCACTATTACTGCTGGAAGTCAAGAACTAGACCTTTCTCCTTAACCAACAATTAAATAAGAAAAATTAAAAAGATGACAGAAGAGAAAATAGAGCAACTATTGAATTTGATTTTCAAGATATCAAATGCACAAGGGTTCTCTGTTCTTAGACTGGCTATCAATAGTTTTCGTGGCAGTTCATCCATGAAGCCACCCATGTCTTGCCCACAACATGTAGACGTACTAAACGTTGCTGCCCCCACTCTCTGTGTCAACAAAAAAATACAAAACACTTCCCTGTGCTGCACTTTATCATGATGCACAAGATGGGAGCGAAGGGTTGAGTATAAACCTGATAAAAGCCTTCATGTTGTCGTAAATGGACCTTCCTTCACTAACAGCGGATACTATAGTGCTAAAGTTATCATCTGCTAACACCATGTCAGATGCTTCCTTTGCAACCTGAAATGAGAGGATCAGCCATTAAAGAAAAAAGAAAAAGGAGAGGAAAATAAAACAGTTTGCATTAGAAAGTACAGAAAAGCCAACTGAACCACTAACACATGAAACAGCTTGATGAAGAATGATTCATTTTGCATCGCACATGTTAAACAGATGTTTAGGAATATAGTACAGCCTTATCCACATTGACAGTATATGAATATAATTCAGGATCTCATCATTGGATAACAAAATATGTGTAGAAAAAAGTTTCAATTTGCTTGCTGTTAGCTATATGCATCTCAAATTGATGTTACAATAAAGTATTAGTGATACCTCTGTGCCAGCGATGCCCATTGCTATGCCAATATCCGCAAGTTTCAAAGCAGGTGCATCATTCACCCCATCTCCAGTCATAGCAACAATTTCACCATCCTCTTTAAGCAACCTCACTATTTCTTGCTTATGCTTTGGCTCAGCCCTAGAGACTAACAATCCTCCATCTTCTCTTTGTGCTAAATGGCGCTTCTTATCAGCCAGTTCCATGAACTCCCTTCCAGTCAAGCTTCTAGAAGATATATTATCATAAGGTCCAAATACACCTATTTCACGACAAATTGCCTCTGCCGTATCTTTGTTGTCCCCAGTAATGACCATGACACTGATTCCCGCTGCTTTGCAATCCTCAATTGCTTGATGAACCTCTTTCCGTGGAGGATCCTATTACAATACAAAATAAATAATATACTTTTGATAAATGTAGTGCACCCCTCCCACAGAAAAGAAACAAAAAGAAAAAAATTAGGGAAGACAAAGAAGAGGAGAAATGGAATTTTCAAAATTATGAAAGCAACTCACTCTTATGCCAACAAGGCCAACAAAAACTAGTTGACTCTCAATTGAAGAATAATTAGATGGGTTAAGTAAAAGCTGATGAGCTTGGTCATCTTCATCTCCAGTATATGTTGCAAATTCTGGGACTTCCTCCTTGAATGCAAAACCTAGACAGCGTAATGCACCTTTTGACATGTCATGAAGGTTTTGTAATATAAGATCCCTTGAATAATGATCCAACTCCACAACAGAACCATCAAGCAACTGAATAAAGGAACTTCTCTCCAACAAGTTCTCAACTGCCCCCTGCAACAACCAGGCAGACAATTCATAGGAAGTGCATCACCACAACCAAATGAAATAAAGAAACAGAAGGAAAAAAAGGAAAAAAATCCTAGGAATAAACCTCATTAAACTTCTGATATGAAATCCAACTACACCATTTATCCAGTGAAAGAAAAATGAAAATATTAGCAGACGCTCACAAACATTCAGAAAAGATTGACACACAGCAGTGTCTGATATCATTGTCTTGCTGGAACTGACTAAAGGCAGTACAGTAATATCAAAAGTACACAACTGATAACTTTGAGGAGGAAAATATAATATAGATAACTGAAACCACAAAACAATTAGGGGTAAGAATGAACCTTCACTAGCAAGGATTTTTTTCCTGAGCTGGAATTCACAACAACTCCCATGGATTTCCTATCACGGTCAAACTCAAGAGTTGCAATTCGCTGCTCCATTTTGTTCCATAGTTGAGAACATCCTAATAGTCACGACCATATGAAGAAAAAAAAATAGACTATTACGAAACACAGAAACAGATAAGAAAAGATTCAGAAATTCAGATACATACGTAACACGTCTCCTTGACCAGAAGATGATGAATTATTAACTCCTCCAGGGAATCCCATTTTTTCAACCAGAACCTTGTATGAAAACAGAATCATATAAGTGATGTTATATGCATTACATTTATGACCTTAATAACACATGTATAACAAGACATAAGAAGGATAATGCAAAAATATTCGCACACAAAAAAAAGGGAAGAGAGGAACCACTATAATTCTGGTTATTAAGGTTTCCAATCATGTAACATGCTCCATTTAATCAATATATAAATGAAAATTTTCAAGCAATAACAATGTAATGCTTTGATTTTGGCAATACCCTCCAAACACCAAAATTTTATAACAATAGATAAGCATTCTGATAGCTGCGAAATCATATTTCAAACTCAGAAATAATGGAAATATTACCTTTAATGCAGCCTCAGTAGGCAATCCACTAGCCACATAATGCTGCCCAGATTGCTCCACACCAGCATCATTGCAAACTGCAGCTATCTTAGCGATCATCTGAAGATTTGAATCCATTCGACCCACTGGCCAATCCTCTATTTTCCCATCAAAAGGGTTATAGGTTGTCCCTTGCACATTAAAGGACTGAAGAGTCCCAATTCTGGAACCAATGGCCAAAAGCTTTGACACAGCCATTTGGTTGGTAGTCAAAGTACCAGTTTTGTCAGAACAAATCACAGTTGTACAACCAAGTGTCTCAACACTAGGTAACTTTCTCACAATTGCATTCTTTTGAGCCATCTTTCGAGTTCCAAGTGCCAAACATGTAGTAATGACTGCAGGCAATCCCTCTGGTATGGCAGCAACTGCCAAAGCTACAGCAATCTCAAAGTAATACGTGCACTTCTCAAATGAGAATTTAAAATTCTTGGGCCAACCATCCACATATTCCCAACTGAGAAAGTACTTGACATTAATAAGCCAAACTAATGCACAGATAACTCCAATTATCAATGTTAAAAGCTCTCCAAATTCATTCAACTTCTTCTTTAATGGAGTGTCTTCCTCATTTTGTGATGCTTCATGAATCTGCGAGTGAACCTTCCCTATCTCTGTGTTCATTCCTATCTGTGTAACCAAGCATATACAATTTCCATTCACCACTGTTGTCCCAGCAAAAACCATACATTTCTTCCCTTGAATATCAGACTTTTCTGCAACAGCCTTCACAGTCTTACTCACTGCTTCACTTTCTCCTGTCAAAGAACCTTGCTCAACCCTGAGCGTGGAGCTAACCAAACTAATGACCCGCATATCAGCAGGAACCTTATCACCAACTCTCAACTCCACAATGTCCCCAGGAAGAAGCTCCTTGGCAGGCAAATTCCAAACCTTCTTTCCATCTCGTGTCACAGTTGCTTGGTCCGACTGGATTTCCTTTAGAGCCTCCAATGCTTTCTCAGCATTGCTTTCTTGCCAAATCCCTACAACTGCATTCACAATTAAGATCAAGAAAATGACCAGTGGCTCCACAAAGGCTGTGATTTCCATCTCCCCTCCTTCCTGACCATCATACCAGGCCAACACAAAGGACACAACTGCGGCAGCTAATAAGATCCTAACTAAGGTGTCATTGAATTGATCCAATATCAATTTCCAAATCGAAACACCCTCATGTTTCTCCAACTCATTATAACCATAAATCTGGCGCCTCTTCTGAACTTGGGCACTAGACAATCCCACTTCATGGTCCACCTGAAACTTCTCTTCACACTCTTTGACATCTTTAGCCCAAGCAGGGAATACCTCAGGGTCTAGCAATTCCACCTCATCTTTTTCCCCTTTACCGTAGTCTTGGCCTCCTTTACCCATTTAATACAATAACAATCACAGCCAATGTTCACAGAATCAAACCAAACTTCAACAATATCCACTCTGTTCCCTAAAAAGCCACCGCAGACGAAAAAAAATCCACAAACAATTGAACAAATTGATATAAGATGACAAGATTAAAAAGTTCAAAAATAGCCGTAATAATTCCAATAGCAATAGCTATAATAAGATGTCGAGAATGACGTTCCGGTAATCACATTCTTCAACAGCAATCTCAGCTAACCAATTCCAAAACAGAACAACCAGGAAAAAGAAAAACCAAACCAGAAGAATTTAGGGTTTACAGAACATACCAGAAACTTGTGAGTGTTGGCAGTCTAAAGAGAGAAGAGACAGATTCACTCTCTCTTAGTGTACTCGTGCCGATATGTACTCTCTCCCTAGAACATTGTTAATGGAGGGTGAGGGTTAGAAAATTAGAGTGTACAGTACAACACAAAAAAGATATTATATGAATAGAAAAGAGAGTGGGACCGATTCTATTGCTTTGACCCGTCTCGTTCTCTGTCCGTTTTCAGTATGACCTAAGGACCACCATTTGATTCTGGCCACGTCGCAAAAGTGACGGCCCACCCTCAGTTGACTAGCAGCGAAGCCAGCATTTAGGTCTCTAACAACTTCTTATCACTTTTTTTTTTGTCTGCGAGGTAATCGGAATACACCTTTAAGTCATTTACTTCTAAACTAATCCAAGTTTAAGTTATATAGGTCTTTTACAGGAGGTAAAACTCTGATCCTAAATTTTAAACGACTGCATACATAAGGACAGTTTAAACCTATAATTTTATTTAAATCAAGAGAACCTCTTATTAACTTATCTGCATACACTTGGCGTTAACTTCCCGTCACTTTTTGTTTGAGAATAAGGAATATATTTACTGTCTGTCAGGTCTCTTTTGCTGCGGGCGCGCCTCTTTAATTGAAACCCACCGATTTTACACCTTTGTCGGTCCATAGCCAAGAAATTTTCACAACAATTTAACCTAATTCTTATCATAATTTAAAAAAATTTAATAATTAACGTAATTTTGTTATTTTTCTTTTAATAAAATAAGTCTCGTCAGTCTCAGTCGTCAAGTTGTGAACTGCTTGTCTTCGACTAATTAACGAGGATGGACTTTCTTCATTTACGAATGAGAATGACCTATGCATATTAATTGATAACGTTTAGTGGGACCCAACTCAATGAATATAAATCAACTAAGCGACCTTTTTTCTATAGGTAAAGACTTTTCTAATTTCCAGCGAGGAGTCGGACGACTCCCATCTAAATTTCCATTACCTTTTGATGTATTTCCCTTTTACCTCTGCCATAATAATTTTGTAAAAAACCTAAAGAACGTGAATGACCTTTTAAAAGAGATCGTTTATTCATATGTTAATGCTCCAAAGTTTTCTATTATAGGTCATGTCCTCGATAAGTTTGATCCTAATCATATCTGTTATGAAAATCAACTAGATTAGAGCAGATTCATGGCAAAATAGAACTGAAAGAATAATAACGAATACATAGATTTTACGTAAAAATTATCAAATTAAGGTAAAAATTACAAGCAAAGATAGAAGACTTTTACTGCTGAGGAAAATTGGAGAATTACAAGGAAAATCATACTAAAAAATATACAAAATATTTTTTGGTCTCTCTTTTACTCTCATTTCTCCCTCACCTCACTCTTTCTTTTTTTTTTCTTGCTCTTGCTTACTCTCTTCATGTCTTCATCTCCTGCCTTTAAATAGGCAGGAGAACATATGGGATGGCTGGCCATTTGGCCAACTATCCTCTTAAATTTTCTAATTTGGTGGGCACCATTTTCGGTGCCTACCATGTCCTTTTCTCTGTTAACTTTGATATACACCAAAAACTCCCACTTGAAAATTTGATTGAGAGTCAATTAGATCTTCACACTATTCTTTCTACCTTACCGTTTCATGTTGCTTACGTCTCTATCATGTCACACGAGGATCGACTCCACATAAACTTGTCACCATTAATTGCTTTTGTTATAAAATCTGTCAGGTTATCCATTGCATAAATTTTCTGCATATCTACCGTTCATTCTTCCACTTTCTCACGAAAGAAGTGATACTGAAGTCGAATGTGCTTTGTCTTTGAATGAAATGCTAGATTCTTTGCAAGATACAAAGCACCCTGACTGTCACAATATAGAGTAATATTCTCTTGCTTATTCTTAAGTTCTTCCAACAACATCTTCAACCACACTGCTTCTTTACTAGCTTGTGTAGCTGCTACATATTCTGCTTCTATTGTTGATATAGCTACAACTGACTACAATTTTGAAACCTAGCTCACAGCTCCTTTAGCTAGTGTAAACACATATCCTGTAGTGGATTTACTTTTAGCAAGATCACCAACATAATCAACATCAACATATTCTTTGACAGTAAAATCTGATCCTTCAAAACATAATGCAACATCTAAGGTTCCTTTGATATATCTGAAAATCTTCTTAATAGTATTTCAATGCTCTCGATCAGGATTCGCCATGTATCTACTAACTACTCCCATTGCATGTATAATGTCAGGTCTTGTATAAATCATAGCGAACATTAGGCTCCCTACTGTTGATGCATACAGTACTCGAGACATCTCCATCCCCTCTTCTTCATTGCTAAGGCTCATACGTGATGATAACTTGAAATTAACAAGAAGAGGGGTATAAATTGACTTACAATCTTACATTTTGAATCGCCACAAGATCTTCTTCAAATATTTCTTTTGATGAAGTCAAATCTTCCTATTTTTTTGTCTCGGTAAATTGGCATCCCTAAAATCTTGTTTGCTGGTCTCAAGTCCTTAATTTCAAATTTTCTAGCCAACTGTGCCTTCAATTATTTGATACGATCATTATTGGGGCCTGCTACCAACATGTCATTTATATACAATAGCAAGATTATAAAATCATCTTTCTCAAACCTTTTGAAATATACACAAGGGTCTGCATTCAATCTACTATATCCAAGGCTCATGATGAATGAATCAAATATCTTATACCAACACCTCGACGCCTGCTTTAAATCATATAGAGATTTATTTAACCTGCAAATCAAGTTCTCTTTCCCTTTTTCTTCAAAACCTTTTAGTTGGAGCGTATAAATTTCTTCTTCAAGATCTCCATAAAGAAATGCAATTTTCACATCTAACTGCTCAAGATGCAAGTCAAATATAGCACACATTGCCATAACTACTCGAACTGTAGTGAGTTGAACCACAGGAGCAAATATTTCATCAATACCTTCTTTTTGAGCATATACTTTTACCACCAATTTAGCATGATATCGCTCTACTTGATCATCATCATTTTACTTGATCTTGTAACATTTATTGCCATTAGGCTTTCTTCCTTGCAGTAATGACACTAGCTCATATGTCTTCTTGTTATCAAGTGTTTCAATTTCTTCTTGCATTGCTTGTTATAATATATTTTACGGCATACAATCAATTGTACTTTTGTTTTATTAAAAACAAGCTAATGATATGGTCCACATTGAGATGCGTATGGTACATTATTATTGTGATCCATATTGGACTTAAACATTTTATATAGTTAGTGTAATTAATGGTGTAGGTCTAACCCTAAGGCCCACAATGGGCGTGCCTTGGGTTAATATCTGTGGATAGGTTCTCGCAGCACTCCCTGTATATACATAAGTATAGTCTCTCTACAGTTTTCCCCATTGATAACTGTAATTGTTTAAAGAGAGTGGGTTTGCTGTGGAAGTCTTAGCCATCACCGAACGCTTGAGCAGTGTTTTCACAATTTGTTAATCATGTCTTCAACAAGTAAGCATCTATGTTCCCCATCATGTATTGCTATTATTAATTTTGGTTTTCTAACATGTGGTATCAGAGCATCGGGACTTATGTGATAAGGAATCTGCTTATTATTGTCGAGGATTGAGAATGATCCTAACATAACATGCAACATCGTGACTCCCCTGTTTTTTAACATTTGGCTTTTGATTAAGATTTAACTGTTGTTCGTGTCTTCAACAATCACTACAAGGAAATCGTCAAATAGCGACGGAACATATAGCGTCTGTGACTTTCGACGGGAAACACTAATCCGTCGGTTAAAGCAAGAACATTTCCGACAGTTAAGAAATCCGTTGCCAAAGTTGGAGGGAAAATTTCAAGGGGACTTTTAGCGACAGAAATATGCCGATGGCAACCTTACTGTCTGTAAATAGGGACGGAATTATAATTTCGATCGGCAAACTTGTCCGCCAGAAATGGTTCACCGACGAAAAAAAGCCGTCGCTATATTAAGGCAAGAACATTTCCGACGGTCAAGAAATTCGTCGCCAAAGTTGGAGGGAAAATTTCCCGGGGACTCTTAGCGATGGAAACATGCCGATGGAAACCTTACCTTCTGAAAATAGGGACGGAATTAAAATTTCGATCGGGAAACTTGTCGGCCAGAATAGCTTCACCGACGGAAAAAAGCTGTCGCTATATTGCAAACATCGTCGGGAAGCTAGGTTACAAAGCTTACTTTTGCGACGGTATTTTTAATTATACCGACGGATCATTCCGTCGGCAAAATTAAATTAAATCCGCCTGCGCCACCCCTCCTCTCTTCTCTCCCCGACGCTGCGGATCTTTTCTTTCTATCCTCTCCTCCGGCGAAGCTCGTCTCCAACCCACGTTCGACCAGCTGCTGCTACTCCGGCGACGACAACGTGCTCCTTCTCCGACGACAACAACGGGCGTCTCTCCTCTGCTGGATCTGAAGGTAAGAAAGTCGTGGGTTGGTTTTTTTGGATGTGTTTCTGGAGTGATTTAATGCATTTCGTTTGGGAACTCATGTTTGATTGGTCTTGTGTGAAAGTTTTGCATGTTTATAATGGAAAGAATTAAAGGATTTGTGTGTAGATAGGGTTGAGTTGGTTTTGCCCGCAAGGTGTTTGATGAAATGCATGAAGGATGAATAAGCTTAATGCCCTGTTTGGAAAGCCATCAATTCAATTCAATCATGGGATTGAATTCAATTCTATGGTTTGGAAGCATAAAAAGGCAATGTGCAGATAGATTAGATAGAAAGATAGATTACAGCTTCTTCTAGTTGAGTTGAAAAATTAATAATTTTTTAAATCATTGAAAATTATTTGGATTAATTAGTTATAAATATAAAATATTTTGATTAAAATTATTTATAATATAGATCATATAATAACTAAATATGAGTAAAAAGTTTCTCATTATTGTTCCTAATATTTGATATCAAATACTAGCATGATTTTTAACTTAATTAATCTCATTCTTAATGATTATATACTAAATAGGCATAATCAATAATTTCATTCATATTCTAATTCTTATTTTTAATTTCTATTCCTTTTTTATTATGATTCTTTAATTATTATTTACCTAAAGGAGTCCTGAAGAGTAAAGCTTTGTTTGGTAATAAGTAACAAAGATTTGAGAATGAGAATCCAGTCTTGATTTGTAGGAATGGATTAAATAGGGAATGGTAATATTGGATAATATTTTAAAAACTGGACATAAATTAACTTGATAAGATAAGAGATTTAAAGATCTAAAGATTTAACAGTATTGGATCATTATATAATAAGAATTGAACAAACACTACAAGGAAATCGTTAAATAGCGACGGAAATATTTTAAAAACAGTATTGTTATTCAATTCTATGGTTTGAATTCCCGTATGAGTTCAATTCATTGCCTCTTTGTAAGTTGAATTCACGCTGACATAGCGTGAATTCAATTACAAACCATCTGCCAAATTACAAAACCTCTCCCCACTTGAACTTTTATACCACAAAAAGCCCAACTACACCTATCTCAAAACCTTTGGTTGCATATGCTTTCCATACCTTTGTTTATATTCCCCTCACAAATTTAATTTCCACACAACAAAATGCATTTTCCTAGGATGTAGCCCTGTCTATAAAGGTTATAAATGTCTCACCAGCAAAGGCAAACTTTATATCTCTAGGTATGTTGAATTTAATGAACTTGATTTTCCCTATCCTACCATTTTTCCCTCCAACACCTGTACAACCTCTTCTTCATCTCCTAGTCTATCATTATCTATTTTATAACCTACAGTTTCTCCTCACCAATTTCTTCATCCTAGGCCATCCTCAAGCTGCTCTCTTGTGCAAGAATTGCCTCTTATGCCTTCCAACTCCACAGCACATCATCAGGTATTCCCTACATCTCCTGCTCTTCCTCTTACTGCTACTTCTCCTTCCATGACCTGCCTCACCCACTTCGACGTCCACATCTATTTTACCCACTTCCTCTCACCCTGTTGTCCATAATGCTCCTCCCACACTCACCTCTACCTATCCTATGCAAACCAGATCTAAAAGTAGCATTTTCAAACCCAAAATCTATTCTGCCTCTCTTCATTCTCTCCCCTTCACAGAACCAGTCATTGTCAACCAAGCCCTTAGCAGTCCAGTATGGCTATGTGTGAAGAAATCTCTGCTCTCCAGCAAAACCAGACCTGGACCTTAGTACCCTATGATCCCTCTATGCACATTCTAGGTACTAAATGGGTTTTTCGGACCAAGTATACTACTGATGGCATTGTAGCCAAACATAAGGCCCGCCTTGTGGCCAAAGGCTTTTCACAAACCCCTGGTATTGACTTCTCAGATACCTACTCTCCTGTGGTTAAAGCCTCAACCATCAAGGTAGTCCTATCCCTTATTGTCTCCCACAATTGGAGCATTCAGCAAGTCGACATTAACAATGCCTTTCTAAATGGTGACCTCCATGAACTTGTCTACATCACTCAACCTCAAGGTTTTGAAAATCCCTCTTTATTTAATCATGTCTACAAAGTCTCTAAAGCCCTTTATGGCCTGAAGCAGGCCCCAAGAGCCTAGTATCACTAACTCCGATCTGCTCTTCTCCAATAAGGTTTTCACAATTTCAAAGCTGACACTTCTATGTTCTATCTACATACCAATGGCACCCTCCTACTTCTATTGGTCTACGTGGATGACATTCTCATCAAAGGCAACAACACATCACAAATACATTCAATCATAAAAAAGCTCAGTACACAATTTGCTCTCAAAACCTTAGGCAATTTACATTAATTTTTGGGCTTTGAAGTTTACAGAAACAATACAGGCTTATTTCTCTCTCAGAGTGGATATATTCGGAGTTTACTTACCCAGGCTAATATGCTACTTTGTAAGCCTCACTCCACTCCAGCTTCCACGGGGATCAAACTCTCTCGCCATGATTGTCTGCCTTTTACCAATCCTTCTCTGTATCACAGTCTGGTTATTGCTCTCCAATATCTTTGCAATACGCGCCCTGACATTAGCTTTATTTTAAATAAGCTCAGTCAGTTTCTCTCCACTCTTCTCACTCCTCACTGGATTGCCTTAAAAAGAGTAATACGTTACCTGAAAGGCACCTCCGATCTTAGGTTATTGTTCCAATCGTCGTCCTCTCCTCTTGATCTTTAGGTGTTCAGCAATTCTGACTAGGCCAGTTCTCCCGACGATCGTAAGTCCACCAGTGGTGGCTGTGTCTTCTTTGGAGGCAACCTTGTTTTCTGGAGCTCTAAGAAACAGTCAGTGGTCACGCGGTCTAGTACTGAGGCCGAATACCGCGCTCTCTCTTAGCTCTCTACTGAAGTCCTCTAGTTAACCTCTCTTCTCTCTGAACTTGGGTTCCAGCCTCCCCGATCTCCCATTCTCTGGTGCGATAACAATGGCGCCCAATCTCTCTCCCAAAATCCCATCTTTCACGCCCGCACCAAGCACATAGAGATCGATGTCCACTTTGTGTACGACAAAATCGTCGCTGGTCTCCTGATGGTGCAGTATGTCCACACTACTGACCAGCTCACCGACTTACTCACCAAGCCTCTCTCTACCACACGGTTTCAAGAGCTGGCTTTCAAACTCAACCTAGTTCCCAATCCTAGGTTTCATTTGAGTGGGGGTCTAAAGGATTCTGCCCAATTATCGAAGTCATTGGGCCAAACGACTTGCCCTAGGCCCAGTATCGTTGTCTCTCCTGCAGACAGTGCACAAATCCAACTTCAGTCTACCACAACTCCCTCTACACTTGCTACCACTGAAGCCAATCCATCCCAACAAACTTCCAGCTGTATATAACCAATTTCTGTTATGTCAGTGGGAATAAAATCTTGTATTCCATGAATAATCTAGAACATTTCAGTTTGTATATATTACACTCGAAGCAAATCAAATAAGTAAGCATAAAGGTTTTATACATCATACTCTCCTTGTTTCCTTTCTCTTCATAGTAGATATGCTTTCACCGCGACAAATGATAAATCATTAGATATTCTAATATCACAATTAATTTAAGTTACCTCATAAAATGTACAACAGACATAGGTGGATTTTTTACAATCTTTGCCATCTTAGTTTGTTACTTTGGAAGGAGAATCATCTTGAACCAAATCATTGGTTTGTCTAAAAGTAAGGAGAAAGAAAATTATCAAAATTTTGAAGCATTTTTAAGGAACTATGGATCTTTAGCTCCAAAAAGATATACTTATTCAGAAGTTAAGTAAATTACCAACTGTTTTAAAGATAAATTGGGTCAAGGAGGCTACGGTAGTGTCTACAAGGAAAATTAGATGATGGTCATCTGGTAGCTATTAAGATTCTCGGCAAAATTAAGGACAATAGGGAGGATTTCATTAATGAAGTTGCAAGCATCAGTAGGACTTCTCATGTCAACATAGTCACTCTGATGGGATTCTGT
>JANIPM010000232.1:15652438-15662610 GCA_027478405.1 Erythroxylum cassinoides
ATAATGATATGGTACTTCTGACTTTGTTATTGTGAACTGAACTGTGAATTGCTTGAGTGATGCATGAATTGGGCGAATCATCGATGATGGTTCCTCACTGAGTTCGCAAAAATCACCCAAAATTTGCAACTATTTTTCAGGCCTTGAAGAGTACTCCGTTAGACACGAGAGTATGCCTGCTGCATGCCAGGAAAAGATAGGGGTCGGGATCAGTTCGCGTTTGCATTAGTATCATCTTACTTTTATACAATTATGGATTCCGCATTTTTCTGAAAAATAGTGTTGTGGTTCTAGTGGGCCCTAAATGGGCTATTGTAATTTTATTGATTGTAATGTGATCACTGAAATGTTATGAATAAAATTGGGCCCAATGTGATTATGGATTTTTATGCATTCGACGACTAAATACTGTGACTGTATTATGATGACTTAAAAAAAATAACGAAAAAAAATTATTCTGAATGTTTGACGGTATTCGAGTACTCTAGCATACCACTCTCGTGCGGCACGGACTCGGATATCACCCACGATATCGGGTTCAGGTCTTGCAGGAGTGAGGTGCTACAATATTCGTGTCCCAAGCCATAATTCTCACAATTTCTCCTTTACATGGAGCCTAGCCACACTCATGTCCTAGGCAATTTTCACCGAAAGACTTTTAAGATAATACTCACATTCTGTTTGAAATTCTATAAGATTGTGTCTATATATATGAGTCATACACATTGTAAAGGAAGTGTTCAAGGGGCTCAATTTGTATTAGAAAATGATGATAACGAAGTTAAGGGATCATACTCTCTTAATGGTTAGTACAACTAGTGGAACACCAAACTATCCCACATGGTTCCTTGATATGAGATGTACAAACCAATATGTGTAACAAAAAGGAGTTGCTTTTAGATCTTGATAAATTTTTCACACCAAAGTCAAATTTGTATATGACATTACCATTTTGGTGGAGAAAATGACAAATTCTTATCAACTTGAAGAATAGAGATCACAAATATATTTTATATTTTTTATGAGCTATAAATGAAGACGAGTTTATTAGGTGTTTATAGTTGCTAAAAAAGGGCTACGTGATGACTCTTCATGACCATAAACCCTCTTTTTTTATCAATAACTTACATTTATTTCTAAGACCCCTCTGACATTAATTTGTGTTAATTTGTGTTTTTCAAGTTGATATTTATGGTGGTATTTATAATTGTCTCAATGTAATAATAAATATGAATCCTAATTATGACATTTGTGTTTTTAAACATTTGAATTTTCATAGCTTAAAAATCATTGTTCAAGAAAATATGATAAAAGGAATGTTAGCATATATCATCCTTTATAGTTATGTAAAGCATGCAATGTTAGGAAGCATTATAGAATGACTTTTACAATAGAACAACAACAATGAGCTTCTTAATCAATTGAGCTTGTTCATTGTGATGTATATGGCCCAAAAAATGTTACATAAAATGGAAATGATAGGTACTTCTTGACCATTATCAATAATCTTACTCATAACATATAGGTTTATCTTTTTCTAAAAAAGTCTGAAGTTTTTTATTCTTTAAAGAAGTTCAAGATACATGTTGAAAAGTATAGTGGTTATTTTACTAAGGTGTTGCTTACTGATGGTGGAGGTAAATACACCTCCAATAAATGTAAAGAGTTTTATAAAGAACAAGAGATATAATACAAACTCATTTTTCCTTTTCACTCTACATTACAATAGAGTTGATGAAAAAAAAAGAAAAATTATAGATATGACAAGAAACATACCCAAGGCTAAGCAAATGGAAAATTCTTTTTCGAGTGAAGTTGTCTGGTGTTATGTTTATATTTTAAATTGATTTCCAACAAAGGGAATCTCAAATCTCACCGTTGTAAAAGCTTATAGTAGATTCCAAGCCAAGTATGAAGCATATGAAGGTGTTATATGTTATTAATTATGGTTATATTCTAGTAGAGATAGGAAAAAGTTAAACAAGTAAGCAGAGAAAACTATCTTTATTAGCTATAAGTGTAGCGGGTATAAGTTGTTCAATTATTACATAAAAAGTAATTATCAACCGAGATGTGACTTTTGTTTAAAAAGAAGAATGGAAATGAAATAAGGATATCGATCCTCTAAAAACATCTTATTTCTCTTCTCTAAAAAGAAGTAGAAGTGCCCAACGTAAATGGAAACAATTCACCAAGTTTTACCCAAAATTTTTATTTTCCATTATTTCTAGTAGAATCTAGGTCTCAATAGCAATTTCAGCAACCAATATGTTTATAAGATTATAAGGTAAATTATGATGAAGTTGATGATGATGGATAATTGGTACAATTTACTTACTTTGTAGAGTTTGAACTTATGACATTGGAAGAAACATTTCTAAATCTTAAATAGGTGGTGTCTATGCTTGAGGAGATTAGAGCAAATGAAAGAAACAATTTATAGGTTGTTGTTGATCTCCCATAAAATCACAATGCTATTGATGTGAAGTAGGTTTTCAAAACAAAAACAAAATTAAATGACAATATAAAGAGACACAAGTTGAGACTGGTGGTGAAGGGATTTGAGTAACTACCGAGCTATGACTATTAAGAGGTATTTTCTCTAGTTGCTTAATTGGAAACCATCATACCTATAATTGCTTTAGTTGCAAAAAAATCATTAAAATATCCATCAAATATTTTTGAACTCAACTTTCCTATTTGACCCAATTAAAGAAGAGGTGTCCACCAAATAACCTCCTAGTTTTATAAAGCAAGGTAGTGAAGAAAAGGTGTACAAATTGAAGAAGGATTTGTATGGTCTAAAAAAAGCTCTACAAGCACGGAATAGGAATATTGATTCTTTCTTTCTTGTGATTGACTTTAACAAATATCCCTGTGAACATGCGCTATATGTAAAGGTCAAAAATTCTAGTGATATAATAATTGTGGGCCTATATGTTGAAGATTTAATATTTATAGGCAATAACTACAACATGTTTGAAGCTTTCAAGAAGTCAATAATACAAGAGTTTGAAATGAATGATCTTTATAGTATACTTCCTTCCTTGATATTGAAGTGGTTTAAAAGGGGTGATAGTATTTTTATTTCTCAAAAGTGAGACGTCACTGAACTTTTCAAGAAATATCAAATGTTAAATTGCATTCCTATAAGAACTCTTATGGATGTTTGTACAAACTTAACAAAGAAAGGAGAACTTTTTGATTCAACGCACTTGAGCAAATTATAGGAAGTTTGAAATATCTCACTTATACAAGTTTGAAATATCTTACTTATACAAGGTCGAGCATCTCCTATGAGATTTGTTTAATTATCATATTTATGGATTTACCACATCAATCTTACTTATAAGTACTTAAACATATCTTGTGATATTTTAAAGGCACTCATGATCCCATTTTCTATTATTCCTCTATTAATTATTGTGCTTTTGTTGAATGTTCAAATAATGATTAGGGTGGATATTTAGATGATCATAGAAGCATTTCATACTGCTATTTTTATTTTTGGCAATAAAACTTGCCCGTGGTCATTAAAGAAGCAATTTATTGTTATACTTTCAATATGTGAGGTTGAATGTGTTGTTGTAGCCTCCAATGCTTCTCAAGCATTTTGGATAAGCCTTTCAATGAGCCAAATTCATACTTTAGTTGAGAGAATTTTGAAGATGCTTACTGATAATATTTCTATTAGAAACTTGGGGACAAATATAATTGCACATGAAAGAAGTAAATATATTATCATTCGCTTCTATTTCTTAAAGGACCAAGTTCAGAAGAAAAAATAACAAGCCATTAAATTATGAAACTTTTTTCAAGCTAAGTAGTATGCTTACTTCAATTGAATTACAAAATCAAGATTAAGAAGGAATGTTGATATTAATCCTAATTCTCTAACATTTTATTTTTCTGTTGTAATAGTTGATGCTTGTTAGGATTCTCCTACTATTATAATTATATTTATCTATTTTTTAAGTGTTAGAATAAAATAATAAAACTTTTGTTATGTTTTTTTAGTTTATAGGTTGATACTCTATTTCATTGTAATAAACACTATATTTTATTAAAATTAAAACTTGTTCTTCCTCTCAACTTTCTATTACATTTTTATTTTTTATTTTTTTATATCTGATAACTTTTATCCTTATTCATTTAATTAACTAGATAAAGAGAGGAAAATAATAAAGATTGAAATTTTGTATATCATGTCTTTCTAGTTATGATGTTTTGAGTGTCAAATGAGATAGGACGAGACTCATAAAATGTTGGTAATTACTTATTAGATCATTAAAGAGTCTAAAGCAATGATGATAATAAGTTAATTTGAGCCTAGACTTTTTGAAGTTTAAGTTAGTTTGAGCGTAGATTTTCAAGGTTTGACTCTAATTAAAGTAAATACTCGAGTTTGAATTTAATTATTTTTATTTTTATTTCGGCTCAATTTGTAATGTTTATAAGTTCAAAAAAGTTATCATACTTATTCTCGATTTGAAGGTTGAACTAAAGCAGATCCAAATATGTAAAACGAACTTTATCAAATCATACTTGAGTTATTAATTTTGAGTAAAATTGGATTGAAACAATTTTTGTCATGCCTACCCTAAAGTTATTGTTTTGCCTCTAAGCTTGACGTTCACTCACTCCTCCCTCGGCTCTTTACCAAATAAGGGGACTACTAAATAACGACCAGGTTGCAAGTCAGGTAACATGTCTGTGGCTTGTTTGAACATCCCAAGAATAAGTTAGAATGATTATTTATCCAGGATCATAGTGACCCAACTTCAACATCTACCACGTAATACTCTTTTTTTTTCTTCTGCGACTCCTGGCCGATTCCCCCAAAACATTCTATACAATCCATCGATTGAGTATTTACTGTATTCGTAAAAACAAAGACTAACATGGAAATTGTGACCAAATGCTTGTATTATGTTTTCTCGAAACACATCCTTGTTAGAGATGGACACAAGAGAACACAGAAATGGCGAATGGGATTAACCATAAAATAAGGATTAGGCAATTAGGCAGAAAAGAATATCTTCAAACATCGTAGCATACTCACGTTGCGCAAATTTATATATTATATGAGATGTAACATCCTTGTATATTTCTCCAAAACTCCACCTGAACCCCATACTGCTGTACAAAAATGAACGAGTAATCTGATCATAGAAGTAGGGAAGCAGCTAGGCTTCGTTTTGGCCACCTTTCTTAAGGCATGGCCAGCTGCAGACATCCGAACACAGCAGAGGCTAATGTTATATAGGCTAGGGAAAGAATAGACCCAGTGGATTCAGGTTACTACAAGTATCGGTGTGAGAAAACAAACTCAGAAGTGCCATCTCCAAAAGGTCATCTTCCCTCAGATTTCACCAGCTGAGAAAATACTTTGCTCATTGAAGCATTAGACATATCATCCACGGTTCTTCCTTGAAATTGTACAGCAGAGAGCGTATTATCAACTTGGCTGAAGTTGTTGATTTGTGTAGGGAGGTCAATCAAGTTAGTACTGTTTTCTTCAGGATCACTTGAAAGAACTGCCTCTTGAAGCTGAAGAGCGTACTCCAGATTCCACAAGACATCTCCCATAGGTGGTCTGTCAACCCCATACTCGGCCAAGCATTTCTCAGCAGTTTCTCCGAACTTCCTAAGTGAATCAGCTGGAACTTTTCCAACTAGTGTGGGATCTATTATTTGGTCCAACCGCCCTCTCTTCTGCCATTTCATTGCCCATTCTGCTAGGTTCACCATTTCCCGCGGAAGCGAAGGATCTATAACAGGTCTTGCACAAAGAACCTCAAACAAGACCACTCCAAACGAATAAACATCTGATTTTTCGGTCAGTTGTTGCCTCCTAAAATATTCAGGGTCAAGGTAACCAAAACTACCCTTCACTGCTGTGCTCACGTGGGTTTGATCAATTTCTGGCCCCGTCTTTGAAAGTCCAAAATCAGCAACTTTGGCCATGAGATTTTCATCAAGCAAGATATTTGCAGACTTCACATCACGGTGAATGACAGCTTTTGCATAGCCTGTATGAAGGTAATGAAGTCCTCTAGCTGCCCCGATACAGATCTCAAGCCTGTCCTTCCAGCTCATGCTGGGATAGCTTGAACCATAGAGGTGGCTTTTTAGAGTCCCATTCTCCATGTATTCATACACTAAAATCATCTCGTTCTTCTCATCACAGTATCCTATTAAAGAAACAAGATGGCGATGGCGGAACTGAGATAACATCTCGATCTCGGTTAGGAACTCTGCAAGGCCCTGTTGGGAACGAGGATTTCCCCTTTTAATTGCAATTTTTGTACCATCATTCAGAATTCCCTTGTACACCTTCCCAAAACCGCCAATGCCAATAACCAAACTCTCATCAAAGTTACTTGTTGCCTCTTGAACTGCTGCAAATGGAATTCGATAACCCACATTAGACTTGAGACTAGCTGCTGTCCCATTCGAGTATTTACTACCCACAGTGTGAGAGGCTCCAGTAATTGATAAAGGAATCCAAGTTTTTGAATTCCCTTCGCCTTCCAGGTCTCTTCTTTTCTTGCACCACAAAAAGAAAATTCCAGCCAGTGCTACAGCTATCACTGCTCCAACGATCGAACCAACTATCTTGCCTACATTCTTCTTTGAAGTCGAATCTCCAATTACCAATGCCGGACCACTGAGGCTTCCCATGGAATTGTTCATTTTCATGATTTCCAACCCGTTCAGTATGGCATTCGGGTCGTTATTAGGTAAAGAGTTAGTTGGTCCGATACTGACATTAATTTTATTGCCTAGAGTTGAAGGCGTAACAAAGTCCATATAATATGGGCCACCCAAAGTGTTATGGGTCTCAGAACTCAGATCAAGATTCTCGGCAAGAAGCCAGGAGTCTAGATAGAGATTAAAGTAGAGCGTGTTAAGAGCAGAGCTCACTATGTCACAGAAATGAAATCGAACAAGGTACTGATATCCTGGATCAACATTAAACACCCAGGTCACATTGAAATTATTGCTGGGATCACCTGCAGAGTTCATCATTGTGGCAGTACCATAAACAGAACTTGGAGCAATGTTCTTGGATGCAAGGCCAGGTGCATAATCGACAGCTGCAATATTAGTGATATTCTTGGCGAGACTCTTCTCCACAAGAAAATCGTCGTCAGGCACCCAAGTTCGCCATAGTGTATCATTCATATAAGTAACTGTTGGTCCACCCATGTTAATTCTGAAAACTGTCTGTAGTGCCTGCCATGGTAAGCTGTCGAATTTACCAATAGGATTGAACGTGCTCGGAACATTGGATAGGACCTCATCGGGTATTGAAACAATTTCCAAGGCATTTAAGAATGCAAATGAATTGCCGGAAGGGCTGAAGTTGATAACAAGACTATTGGAGGTCAGATTAACAGAAAATTCTTTAACTACGGTAGCATTGACACTGAATTTGCTGAGAAGGACATGGCTTTGGGTGGAAACATCGAAGTTTGCGTTGCTCATAGTGTAATTGTTATAAACAAATGGATAGAAATAAAGGCGAATCCAATATCTCCCAAGTTGGCTAATCGCAAATGTGTACTTTGAGGTCCCTTCAAAGATTCTGGCCGTTTGATACAGGGCTGAATCGTTGGAAGAAGTGACAGATGTGGATGTATTGGCAAATATGGTTTTAGGAGTTGAAAGCAATTTTGACTGGGAGTTATCAGCCACAAACACGCGGTCGCCCACCTTAGTATCAGAGGATGATCCACAGTTTATAAGGAAATTGTCCCCAGTAGACAAACATCCCAAGCTCAAGATTAGCACAACCCAGAACAAGATTTGAGATCCTCTGTTTCCCATCATCAAAAGATCTGAACATCTACCGAGAAGCAGAACCATAGAAAGAACTGAAAGAGACCCTGAAGTTCCTTACAAAGAGGGCAAAACAAGAATGAAAACAAGCCGAAAGCAGTGCAAAAAAATCACAGACCAGAGATTAGATTTGAATAAGGAAGTAACACCTGTGACTTTATCACTGCAAGTGCAATTCAGGGGCTTCTAGTTGTCAAGCAAAACACAGCATGCCAACGAAAAGAACATGAGAAAATAGCTTGCCAAAGAAAAGTGTGGACTTTCCAAAGATAATACGGAGACCTTTCACTTACTGAATAGGAAAGATAACACCTTTTCCATTACCAGAGCTCCAACATAGAGAGAGGAAGAGATCCAGAAGTGAAAAGACAAAATTTGTGTACCTCTACAATCGCCAAAAATAAAAAAAGATATGACAAACAGATGAGAGTGCAAAAATCAGGCGAAGAACAAGCTGGACAGAACTAGTTGCCAGCACCAGATATTGACAGATTCCAAGATTTCAACGCGTTGGTACTGAATAAACAAAACAACACAGGCCCAAGAAACAAAAATAAATAGGGAAACGAGACAAACAAAAGAATAAATAAAGCAGGTAGCGGAGAGACAACTGGATGAAGAGTCCAAAACGCATAAAACAGAAAGGTTTTAGATGGCTGACCGGCTAAGCTTGTTGTGCTGAAATTAAATACCTGTGTTGAAAATGGCAAGCTAAGCAGGATACTCAACTCCTTTGTCCAAGTTGGTGAAGAAACGAGAGAGATGCAATCTTGAGGTACTTGGGTAAAAGCTGTTATTGGAAACATAGAAAAGCTACGAAGTTGGTGTCTGGTTTTATTACTTAATTAATAGTAGTAAAGAGGACATTGATAGTAAGCATACACGTATACAATACACGCGGAGACCCGATAGATCACTACCCTCTCTTTCTATCCACTGTTGGTAATTTGGGTCATAAAGTAAGACATAAGATTTTCAGTCCAATTTTTATCTTAATTAGTAAATTTTAGTTATTTATTTATACAATATTTGTATTTATTTATATAGAATTCACGCGACATTCACATAAATAAATGGCTGAAATTCAGTAGACACAATAAAACACTATAAAATTAGACATAAAATTTAGACTCATATAAAGTAAATGTGTGAGATTAGGTCTTCTATTTCTTTTTTATGCTCTTTCCCTCACACTTTTTTTCCTTTCTAACTTTTAAGCCACCAATATTCGACTGTATTTCTTGCGACTCACAGTCTTACAGATTTTTTCTAACCCTTGTTAAGATTAAATTAATTTACGTAAATTTTCAGCAAAAAATAATTATGAAATAAAAATTACTTTATTTAATTATGACTCAGAAATGATTGTTTAAAACAATTTTAAATGAAATTAAAATAAATAATTTCTTATAAAATTTTAAGGCATTGATGTTTAGCTTATAACTTTTTTAAAACTTATTGCTTATTGAAATTCTTTTGGGAGTTTTTCTTAAAACTTCTTTTTTCTTTTAATGCTTAAAATGCTGGCAAAGTTTTTAAACAAGTAAACTAGTTGATAAGAGTAAAGTTAACCTTAATGCAGATGAACACTTAAAACACACAGAGCATTTTTGTTTTCTAGACAAACATTTAATAAATGAAAAAGCAAGTTACTGATAGCGTCTATGGATGGCATGGGATGACTAAAACGCATAAAGTGAGGTTTATTGTGAATATAACCATATAAACTACCAAAAACTGTTTTCCAAACTTCCATTGGTTGTTGGACGGGATTAGCCAATAAGTGTGTGACGAGTTGCAAAGTCACTAGGAAGGTGGTCGTTTTCATCTCCACTTTGTAATAAAACCGTTGAAACGGGGTCTGATGGTTGTATGTTTGCACGCCTAAATTGAAGGCTTAACATAAGGAACTCCAACTCAAAGCAATCAATTCGATTCACATGGGAATCATGCAATTATCGTATCTACCCACACCTTCCCATGCAATTAATAATTTGACCGCACTTAATCACTCTCCGCTTCTCAACATTTAATCAACTTTAAATTTTAATAAATACATGAAACAGATACTTATTTGTTCATAAAATGCTTCTTTCTGTTTTATAAAAATTAAAGAACACTTAATAAAGGCCTATCAAACCATTTGAATTCCTACAAATCTGAGCATAATTCGGTGTTTAGGTAATTATTAAAAATTCGAACATCATTTTTTGTTGTTGAAAATTTTCATTTAAGAATTATTTGTTCACAGAATTCTTACACCATTTACGAGGTTGATCAGTAATTGCCTAATTGGTGGTCGTGTGGTAATCTATAACTATTCTTTT
>JANIPM010000232.1:15682186-15698248 GCA_027478405.1 Erythroxylum cassinoides
CTAGAAAAAAGAGATAAATTATTAAACAATTATTGTTTTAGTTAAATGAATTTTTCTATTAATAGTTTAATGCTTCAATTAATAACTTTGACACATATTAATTACTATTTGAAGTAGAAGTATTGAGTGTCATGCATTAGTTGTTACTTATAATAGCAATGTTCAAGATTAAAATTTAATAAGATAGAATTAAAGAAGTTTTTTTCCTTTTCCTCTTTTTTTACTCAAGAATTAATATAGTAAATACTAGTGAATGTATTATTATTAATATCCTCTTAAATTATATCTAAATATATGATAGGTTTTTTGGGTATTTTAGGTTGTTTTTTGGGTATTTTAGGTTCACGTTTAAACCTAAACTTATAAATCAGGTTCGGTTCGGTTAACCTGCTATAGGTTTGGTTAACCTAGAACTGCAAGTTAGAAACCTGAATTGAACCATGAACCTAATTTTTTAGGTTTGGTTCGAACTGAACCGAACTTGAACTTAGGTTCGGTTAACCTTGTTTACAAGTTCAGTTCATGCGGTTCAGGTTCGATTCACAAGTTCGTGGGTTTTCTTGAACACCCTTATCAGCCATATTCTCTTAGGAAGACCTTAAAAGATTGATAAAATGGTCATAAAGGATAGGTTTACCAATACAAATTCTTTTATCAGGAGCAATAAACCATTACCCTTGTACCTTTGACATTTGATCAAGTTTACAAAGATCAATTGAGATTGAAAATAGAGAATAAAGAAAAGAAGAGTGAGAGTGGTGAAAAAGAGAGTAATATTAAGAGTATTCTTTATACTAACCATCCCATTATTGTAACTTTGTACAAAGAGACTTATTTCTCTATTGATGTAGATGAGGATTCAAGGACGAATCATTTTGAAAGGTGAAGGTATAAAACAAGCATGACTAGCCTAAATAAAATATTCATTGCATCTGGGCTTATGTTAATTGTAAGAGTTATAGTTGGTGAACATTATATGTAGAATACTTACACGATGTCTAAAATGAATGTGGCGCATACCATGTCTTTAATTCATAAGCTTATAATAGGATTCACGGTCTCTAACTACAGGCTTTTCCTAGAATATGCCTAATCGTGTTAATTTATCTATAACCAACATTATTTGACGCATTATTGTGTCGTAGAATATGTCCAGTTGAAAATCTAGCTTTTGTTTTGTTTTGTATATGAGACCATTGTGCTATCTGCATGACGAAGATTGGAATTGATGTTAGGGTTGGGTTGGGACGCTAGGTAGAGAGGAAAGAGAGAGAGAGAGTAAAATGAGAGACATACCATGCGGGAGGTTCTTTTTGAAAGTTGTGCCAATGATTATTCTGTGGTTTTGAATCTCTTCACAACAAACCCAACAAACAATTCTTTTCAAAGTGTTATACGTTGAATCTTGTTGTAGGTAGTAGATGCTTTAACAAACAAAGATGACGGTCAATGTAACACTTTTGGTCAAAGATGGGTGTTTTGTGGTAAGAAGCAAGGTGGTGTCCTCCGAAGTTCTTTAAAACATCATTGTTTCTTATACAAACTATGGCTTTGCCTTCATTGGGGGTAATTTTGTTAGTTTTGATTTTCTTTTGACAAATCAGTCCCTCAATCTTTTTAATTTTAAGGTACCAACTAGTATTTGACCAGTAGATAAAATCAATAGCACTGGCCTGTATTGACCTCTGTAATCTTGTTCCCTTTTTTGGCCAGTATGGTAGCTTTCGGCCAGTACAAGCGGATACAATATGAAACTCACTTCATTGCATTAAAGGTGACCAGGGTGATTGTCAATAGGAAGGGAAAACTTACACTGCCTCCTTTTCTGCAACCGACAGAAGTACTGACATGTGATAGAAGCAAATACAAGTAGACATGGTGGTGGAGTCTTAGAAAGCGAAGAGGATGCTTCACCCAGTCACCATAACTCACCAGTGCATGACCTATTGATAAGGTCGCATTTGAACCAACGTCACTTCTTCAATGCTAGGCATTTTATTTTTATTTTTATTTTTATTTTTTCCTACATCTTATCTGGTGTAGGCATTCACTGTGGTTGTAACTTTAAATTTTTTCTTTGTTTTTGTTTCATTTATTTCGCAGTAAAAGATTTCTACTGTGTTTTTTTGTTATGAAATTTTTTCCAAAATCATAGCTAATGTTTAGGAAGTTTAAAAAGAATGCTTGTTTTTGGCTGGTCAATATTATGTTCCTCAAAACCTTGTTTGTATCTTCTTGTTGGCACAAGACCAAACAAACACTATATATTCGATTTTACTCTATTATTTTTACTCTCTTATGGATTATTGATTGCACCAGTTTCTAACACAAGTTTAAGGATACAAAACAAACATCACTTAAATAGGGCATTCGATATATATGAAATAATTTTGTTAACAGACATAATCTCGAGCCATTAATGAAAAACACAAAATATTAAGCAACAAAATTCAACAAATGAATTATTTGGATGAGAGTTAATCATTAGAATTCATTCATTGTCAAAGCACTTAATTAATAAAGAGAAGACAATTAAACTCATCAATGAAATTAAATGAAAATAATGAAATAATTATCCAAACTCTAATGGATGATTCTAACCAGGTTTTTCCCTTAGTTGAGAGGGGTTTTTCCACATAAATTACGTGTGTGTCGATTTAGTTTCTTGCACTTTATTTCTCTTACTATTATTGTTATTGAGGTTGTAGTAAATTTCCCTAATAAGTGGTATTAGAGTTATGATTGGAGGATCCTTGTGTAAGGAAAATTACTAATTGGTTGATTTAGGGAAGAATTAGTGTGAGAAGAGAAGGATAAAAATAATGCTTCTAACTTTCACGTTCCCTTGTTTAATGAGAAAATAAACTTTTGGTGTAGAAGAGTACTATTGAGGACTTATTGGTAAAACAAGATTTAGATGCGACTTTAGAAGTGGACAAGTCGGTGAATTTGAATGATGCCAAGTGGGAGTCGATGAAGAAGAAGGCAGTTTGTATGATTTGGTTAGCTATAGCTCCGGAGATCAAGTACAACTACTTGAGTGAAACGGATCCAAAAGCTTTGATAGATAAGCTCTAAAATTTGTATGCCTCCAAATTGTTGACTAACATCTTATGCTTAAGATAAGAGTTATATCAATTAAGGATGGAGGATGGTACAACCTTGCAAGACCACATTAATTTGTTTAACCAACTAGTGGCTCGGTTGAAGAATGTGGATGAACATTTTCCAATCAAGAACAAGCTCTCTTGTTATTGGCTTCACTATCCAAGTCCTATCGACCCATTATCATGATGTTGCTTATTAGTAAGGAGATTACGCTAGATGAAGCTATGACGGTATTGAGGGAGAATGAAAGGATGACGACACATGTTGATTGAGGTTCTCCGAATGATGGTGATCGAGCACTAGTTATGAGGGAGTTTGAGAGAGGGAGGAATCAAGAGAGAAGGGGAGATGGCTCAAGGAGTAGATTGAAATCGCGTGTGAAAGACTTTAGTAACGTGGAGTGTTACTATTGTAAGGAGAAGGGCCATATCCAAAGCTATTATCCGAAGATGATGGAGGACTTGAAGAGTCTCCATTTGATTCAAAAGAAGAAGGGTAAGACTAAAGTAGATGATGATGGTGATTCCGCTAATGTGGTAATAGGTAATGGTGATGGTGATTTGTTATTGGCTACTCATGGTGAGGTGAAGGAGAGCCAAGAGAGTTGGGTGTTGGATTTGACAGTGTCGATTCATGTTTGTAAAGACCAAGCCTTCTTTAATTCTTTTCGTTAATATGGGGATTATGGCCTCATCAACATGGTGGGTGATCAAAGATTGAAGGTCCAAGGCATGGGGACCATGAGGATGAAGCTCGATGATGGTATAAATTGAACCTTCCACAATGTGAGGTATGTGCCAAGTGCTCATGCTAACCTTATTTCCTTGAGTGAATTGACAAAGTACGGGCATAGATATGTTGGTAGTGGGAGGTGGTGCAAAGTGTACCGAGGTGCTCGCCTGGTGATGCAAGGGAGGAAAGCTGACAATAACATTTGTTATGTGGAGGGCCATTGCATCTGGAGGGATAAGGCCATGAAGAAGAAGGTTCAATTCTCAGATGAGGTGGAGGTGTTTGGTGATTTGGGTCGATAAAGGAATATATTGGGTATCTCCCTAAATCTTAAATACTAGCTATGTAAGTTTTGCAATAGTGAACTTTGTTTTACTTACAAGTAGTGACCCACTAGGTAAAGAGTTCTTTAATTGGCTATAGATGGTAGGTTTTAGTGGCTTATTGGAGAAGCTAATTTATCATGAGATAAATATGATTCACCCTTTTTGTCTATAGATGTGGTTGTTGTAAAAACCATAACAAAGGAGGAGAAAAAGAGAGGTCTACTCCATTGTTTTGGCGAGTGTGACAACATTTGTTTGGTGAGATAATCAAGAGGAAACATATCATCATCGATAGATATTCGATGTTGGTATCTCTTGGTTTTGTGGAGAGTACTAAATTAATTAGGTTTTTCAATTTGTACTAGAACTTGGAGATAATTGTACTTGTCGTTGAGACTATTATTGTTGGTTTCTAATTATACTCTTGATTATTATAGTGGATTGATTTTAGTCTATAAAGATTCGAACTGTGATTTTCCCCTAATTGAGAGGAATTTTTCACGTAAATTGCGTGTGTGTTGATTTAGTTTCTTGTACTTTATTTCTCTTGCTATTATTGTTGTTGAGATTGTGGTAATTTTCCCTAACTTGAAGAATTGGAACATGTAGTGACGGTAAGATAGGGTTGAAGAGAAGATCATAACATAGAGAGGTTAATGAGATTCATAGGTAATGTAATCTTTGGCGGTTATAAGGATGAAAGAGGGTGTTTGAGTTAAAAACATAAGAGATAATAAAAAATATATTTACATTATTTTAATATTTAAAATATTATCAAATTTAAAATAAATTAACTTTTTAAAACAAAACAAGAATTAAATTCACTAAAATTGTTGTTTTCTCTTTAGAAGACTAAAAAGGATGTTTTAGATCACACGCAGGATTATATATCTCAAAAAATATCAAATTTGAAAATGTTTATTTTTTAAAGATTTTTTAGTTTAGAGTTAGATATTTTAAAATTTTTATTTAGTTATTAATTTTTTTAAAATTCCTATAAATTAGGTCAAAATATTTTTTTTCAAATGTATCGAATTAGTAGGCATCAATATAATATTTATTAAATTATTTTATAATGGTAAAAATAATTTCTTATTTTCTTTTTTTGATAAATCAGGAAATTTTTATACATATAAAAAAATGTTGTGTATATGCAATAATCTCTTACCTACCAAGAGGAATAACTTAAATATGTATTAATAAGGAGCGTACAATAATTCCTTGAGAACAAAACACAACAACGGTAAGCCCATACAAACTTCCTACCAAGATGGCCTTACAAAGCTAGCTCATTTAACCGGTAATAAAAGTTTTCCACAGTTTGACCTTTCAATCTTTTATACGAGTTTTTAAAAAATTAATTATTAAATTAAAAAATAAAAAATTTGGCATCAAAATGAAATTTTCGTAAAGATTGACAGGATCAACCTCTGACCATATGAAATCTTACAATCTAACGGCAAGTAGAAAATCATAAGCATAGCACACCCGCAGGCAATCACCAGTCCTCTGCTGTTGGCATTTACACCTATCAGTTATCATGTCACAAAACGAAGCTCTCTTTTTTCCGTTTCTCTGCGACTCTCTTCCTCTCTCGTTCTGGCACTCTGATTTTGGCTGTTTGGATTTGGGGCAAACTTAACCTTGAACTCGCTGTGTTTTGACTGACGAGCCCCAAATAATCGCCGTCCTACGTCGCCGATCCGATTTCCAGCTACTGTTTTCTTTCCAAGCGCGGCCCGATCTCCACTGGCTCCGAGATTGATCCCCCAATCTCCTTAAAGCTCTCTGATTGTATTGCGGTCATGGGAATCTTGGTATAGTTCACGGCCTTATAGTTAGGGTTCTTGGTCGGGAATCTGCTTATGTGATTCAAGTTATCTAGTTGCTCTGTGTTTATAGTGAGAGTAACGGAGGCTATGTGGTTTGTTTGGTTGCTGAAAAATGCTATAGCAGTTATTGACATGTTTAGGAACTTATTTTATAATGTTTTTAGTGGAAGAACTTATATAACACTCACAGTGGTCCCTTCTTATTATTGCCTCTTTAGGCATTGTGGTGAGATTAATCTTGCAATCTTTGAATGATATGTTTAACCACGATTTTATTTATTCAATTTTAGGAAATGGGGAACTGGTTGATGTAGTTGCTACAATGTTGATCTCTGGGTAAACATTCTAGTTTATTTTTCTGATCACTAAAAAACAATACCTACTTGGTTATAAATGAGCAATAAATGTTCTCTAATTACTATAGAGTGTGGCTCCTACCTTCTTATTTTCCCACGCGGTTCTGTTTAATAGCAAAAACGGAGTTGCAAAATCTAAGAGCATATTAGGTTTTAGAAAGATGAATGTGCAACGGGTGTGAAATTTGCTTCGCATTTAGTATCATCAATTAGATTCTAGTATAGAATAGCCGAAGTTTAAGGTACACAGGTTTATGATAATTTTAGTTGACTATTACAGGTTTCTCCACCTCCTCTTTTTCCAACTTTTCCTTTTGTACACTTATCCTTTTCTTGTGTATTATTGCTACTTCCTCACTACTATATTCTACTCATTTCAGGATATATATATAAGTGTTTACTAAGGAAAGCTTACTGATCACTCCGTCCAACTTGTGACTGAGACAAGTCACCGCTGCTTCTCATCAGGGCATGATTTGTGGCACGAGCTTTTGCCTTTTACGCAATGTCGGGGTTACTAAATGTATTGTCAGTTTCCAGTATATCTTGGTTGAGTTTATATTTAAGTTTTAATGTTTTTGTTGTTCGACTTCTAACTACTCTTATGCTGAAATACATTATTTGGCTCTATGATGGACAGGTTCTATAAGTACTATCTTCTTATTAGGGAAGGGCGGGATTATATTTTCACTTGTTCATTAAGTTGTATAGAGTAGTCTGAGATTTGTTGTTGCATGTTGTTAATGTCTTCTAATTCTTTGTAGGATTTTCTTTGGCATCTTAAGCATGTGATTTTGCTACAATAAGCCCATTACTTCTTTAGTAAGAAAGCTTGTGATTTTGCAATTGTGAAGAACGCTGTTTTCTATTGGTCATTCCAAAGGATAGGTTGTCTTAAGTTTGCATAACGTGCAATGTTCTTATCATCTAATACAACCACAATATTAAAGATGTTCACCACTTTAGCCTTTTGCGCGCCCCTGTGCCAAATATTAGTTGTCTTTTGTGGCTTTATGTGAAATAACATTTTGTTTCGTGGTTTGCTCTGGAATCATTGTAATTTTTTGGTTTCTGGAGTTGTTCTTTCATTGTTTCATTATTCTTTTTTATTCTGGAATTTAATATGGTCTTTATTGCAGTCTTCTCTTAATGGTTCAGCTTCAAATATTCCAGACAGTACAGGGCGATCATTTGCTACGTCTTTCTCTGGCCAATCAGGTGCAGGCTCTCCTGTTTTTCATCACAATGGTTAGTAGCTCTACTATAATTTTACCTGTGTTGCTCATTTTAAATTTATTTGAATTTAATGGTTCTTACTGCAGGGAGTATTCAAGCCTTGCACAATATTCATGGAAGTTTTAATGTTCCTAACATGCCGGGTACACTTGCATCAAGAAATTCAACATTGACTAATGTTCCTTCCGGTGGAGTTCAACAACCTACTGGTAGCCTCTCTAGTGGACGGTTTGCATCCAACAATCTTCCTGTTGCACTGTCTCAGGTACCAAAACTTGTAAACAAGCTAACCGATTCCATTCGTAATTTTTTTTCTTGTTTTATTACTAAAATATTGTGAACTGTGCAGTTATCCCATGGCAGCATCCATGGACAATCAGGAGTCAGCAATAGAGGAGGTGTGAGTGTTGTAGGAAACCCTGGGTTTAGTAGTAACACAAATGGAGTTGGCAGTTCTATTCCTGGGATTCTACCAACTTCTGCAGCAATTGGTAACCGGAATGTTGTTCCAGGATTAGGGGTATCCCCAATTTTGGGAAATGCAGGTCCTCGGATTACAAGTTCTATGGGTAACATGATAGGTGGGGGCAACATTGGAAGGAACATTGGCTCAGGGGGAGGATTATCTTTGCCTGGCCTTACATCACGTCTTAATTTATCATCAAACAGCGGATCTGGGAGTTTAGGTGTTCAAGTACAAAACAGATTAATGGGTGGTGTACTTCCACAAGGTACAACTTGATTTCCTGCTGTCATTACTTGATTTCTAGAATAGTTTGTGATAACAAACTATCTGGATGAAGATTGCAACACCTATTAACTTCATTTCATAGTGTTCATGGTAGGTTTTTCATCTTGTTGTAGCATAAGTGGATTTTCCTCGCACTAAGGGATCATCCGATTGCTTTGCCTATGTTCTACTTTCTTTTGTAACGAAGTTGTTTAAGTTTCTTTTTGTTGTGAATAGGAGATTTGTAGCTGTAGAATGACTTGTTAGATCTTGAAATAATGTATTATATTTTGAAAATTGCCTAATGCAATTGATCCTCTTTATTTGATGTTCCAGACTAAAGATTTGAGGTGTCTGAGCTTTATTTCTAGAAATTATTGAAGGTTGTTTCCTTTGGTACACTGCTTTACTTTAGCTTACAAATCTTGGGGTTAAAATTTTTGTTGCTTTGATATCTCAATTTAATCTTGGCATTCTTTGAGTTCCTTTCTTGCACTGAGTTCAGCATCGTGCATTTATTTTTTAGATAATCATTGGCTGCCTTTGTAAGTTTTCTTTTCTTTCTTTTCCTTGGATCATGAATAGTAGCTTAATTTTACAGCTTTAGACCAGCTTTGACTACTACTTTGTATGACCCTTTCTGGATTCAGGATCTCCTCAGGTGATTTCTATGTTGGGGAGCTCCTATCCTACAGCTGGTGGTCCTCTCACACAAAGCCATGCCCAAGCAGTGAACAATCACGGCTCTATGGGAATGTTGAATGATATTAATTCCAGTGACAGTTCGCCTTTTGACATAAATAATGATTTCCCCCAGTTGACTAGCCGTCCTAATTCAGCAGGAGGGCCTCAAGGGCAATTGGGTAATGAAAACATGGTTTTGCAATTTGACCGTTGGTAGCCAATATTAGCCAGTTTCATCTGTATTGAGTAAATATGCCATAAACATTTCAGGTTCACTGCGTAAACAAGGTCTTGGTGTTAGCCCTATTGTTCAACAAAACCAAGAATTCAGCATCCAAAATGAAGATTTTCCTGCTTTACCAGGATTTAAAGGTTCGTAGATTCTCATTCAACTCCATCTTTAATACAACAATCATTGTTTCTGTCAGTTAATTTGGAGATAATGAGTCACAGAACCCTTCATTCACTAACATTGATTTTGTTGAAAAATTCAATCAATATAAAAATTGATGTTGCCTTTCATAGCGACTGGCTTTGGATAAGATACTATCTTCATTAAAATGAAAACAAAAAAGTGATATGGTGTTGAATTACAAATTTGGGTCAGGTGGTAATGCTGATTACACCATGGATCTACACCAAAAGGAACAACTGCATGACAATACCATGTCAATGATGCAATCTCAGCACTTCTCTGTGAGTTTTAGTGAAAGTTGTGAAAGTTTGACCAATACCATAGTACTAATTGTTATGTACTTCCTCACATACTTCAATTTTGGACTCAGCAGTTAGGGAGGTCTGCTGGATTCAACTTGGGGGGCAATTATTCATCGTATCGCTCACAGCAGCAGCAACAACATACTCCAGCTGTGAGTAGTAGTGGCGTCAATTTTTCATCTCTAAACAATCAAGACCTGATTCATGGCTCAGACATATTTCAATCTTCACGTTCATCCTACCACTCTCAGGTATGTTCGTTCTGTTAGACATATATACTTTTTGGTCTTTGATGCCACAGAACTGATGTTTTTGTCTGACCATATATTTATTTGTTGTTCAGAACAATGGGCCTCCTGGGATTGGACTAAGACCTTTAAACTCACCAAACACTGTCTCTGGAGTTGGATATGACTATCTTATCCAGCAGTATCAACAGCAGCAAAATCCATCGCAATTTCGGTTGCAACCAATGTCAGCTGTCAATCAGTCATTTAGGGATCAAGGCATAAAATCCATGCAGGCTACACAGTCAACTCCTGATCCATTTGGATTACTTGGCTTGTTAAGTATTATTAGAATGAGTGACCCTGATTTGACCCCACTTGCACTTGGAATTGATTTAACGACTCTGGGATTGAACTTGAATTCTGCTGAAAATCTTCATAAGACATTTGGTTCCCCATGGTCTGAAGGGCCTGCTAAGGATGATCCAGAGTTTATGGTGCCACATTGTTATTATGCGAAGCAACCACCTGTTTTACATGTGAGCTGCCTTTTCTTTACACTTTCCCTTCTGACCTGGCTCTTCTTTTTTTCCGCTTTGGTGTTTTTTTCCATTTTCCTGTCATTGTTATTTACCTCTTTAAACAACTGCAGCAAGGTTACTTTTCCAAGTTCTCCGTGGAAACACTGTTTTACATATTCTACAGGTACATTTTTTTTATAAATGTTTCTATTGTTACCTGAAGTTTTTTTGTTTGCTATTATCTTTTCCCCTTTGGTTGGTTCACTTTTCAAAATTTACCAATTTTTTTTTAATCTTCTTTCATTATTTTTTCAGCATGCCAAAAGATGAAGTTCAACTATATGCTGCCCATGAACTGTAAGCTAGCTACTACCCTGATGACTTGGTGTCAGTTTTGTTCTATATCTGCATAATTCCTTCCATTCCTACAATTAAATGCATGCCCAATTTTGATTTTTTGGGATGTCTACTAGTTTGTTTCTTTTCCTTGTGAGGTTCTATTCTCATATAGGTCTGGTCTTTTTGATGGCAGTTACAACAGAGGTTGGTTTTACCACAAAGAGCATCGAGGGTGGTTTATTAGACCCCCCAACATGGAGCCTCTTGTGAAAACAAACACGTATGAGAGAGGGTCTTATCACTGTTTCGATCCAAACACATTTGAAATTCTGCGCAAGGTTTGCAGTATTTTATTGTTATTCTTTTGTTTGAACCTTTTCCCATGTTCATAATGTCAAGCATACTTGATTTGTGACTTGCAATTGTGTGAATGATGCTGATGCAGGATAATTTTGTCGTCCATTACGAGATGTTGGAAAAGAGACCAGTTCTACCGCAACACTAACAGTTTCTGTTGTTGTATGATGTAAAATGAAAGTCAATTTGAGCATTATTTTCTCTTGAATTTGCCAAAAGTTTTGGCAATCTTCCGATTGATTCTGTTCAAGTTGACAGCCTTTTTCTAATTTTAGCAATACATCACCTTTCTGCATATGTAGCACAAAGTCCGTTGGATAGCCAGTATTGATTAGAGTGACAGAAATGAGACCCGGTTAACTCCTATACAATATGCTTGATTCTTTTTTAAAGGAGTGCGATTGTTGAAAAATTTACACTGTCAACACACAAATAATATGCAAGGTTTTAAAAATTAGACTGGACTAGCGACTGAATGGGTCAGTCTGATCAGAAATTGTTTGAACTGATCAGTTGTTTGGTTCAGTTTAATTTAATAATCTCTTAGTATAAAAATTGGTCGGTTTATTAGATAATTGGCTGCTGCTGGTTTTTTAGAGAATGAACCAGTCTGTTAATATACATGTATACTTAAAAGGCTAAATTTTGGATTTCATTTAAGAAGTCAAACTCTCTCTTTGTCTCTTCACCGTATCTAATTGTCATCTTCTATTTTTGGCCATCTTTGCTAAATCTCATCATCTTCCATTTCTGCCATCTATCATCTTCGTTAGATCTTATCTTTGCCAAATCTCTCTCAAAATACCGTTGGAGCTTCAAACATCAGAGAGAGATGCGGAAAGCCTCTGCTGGCCTACGATGCACATAAAACGCTCTTTTGCATTCACAATTCTATTTTTAACTCCAAGCACGTGTTCTTTCTTCATATCGGACTACCATATGGGAAAATTCTTCATGCTTGCCCAAAAAGTCACCAAAGTTGCGATACATTGCCTTTTTCTACCTCAAATAAAGGAAGAAAACAAGGGTATGAGATTCTAGGACGTGCTGCTTAAATCGCTCATCTCCTTTCAGTCAAGTCATTCTGATCCCTCTCTGTCCGACTTGCATGTGTTAAGCATGGGAAAAAAAAACATGGCACTACTTCTCAGAGATAGAGTTATTAGCTAAGAAAACATTCTATAGTGAAGTTTCCAGGAAAAGAAGAGTGAAGTTTTCACAAGTAAACTACTTATCTGCCCTTGCGGTGCAGTTTCCGCTCTAGCGAGTAAGCTATGGATACAGTTTCTGAGGAAAGAGTCATGGGTGAAGAGTCTAAAGAAGAAGCGCAATCTATCTGCCGCTTTATCTCTCGAAAACAAGGTATGAGAAAAGAATATCGTATGAGGTATAGGAACTGAATGAATGAAGGAGCAAAAAAGTCGAGAGTTGAAGAATGGGTTTTGGAGTGAAACTCTGATTTTGTTGTCAATCTATGTTTGTATAGAATACGATGTTCAATTTACTGTTATTCAAGGTTTCTTAACAGATAACAAATAAGGATTGTTTGTATAGAATTCGTCCAGTTTACTGTTATTCAAGTTTCTTAATAGATAACAGATAAGGATTGCTTGTATAGAATTCGAGTATGGCCAGTTTATTATTATTCAATGTCTAGTTTGCTTATTCAAGGTTTCTTAATATATAATAGATAAAAATAATTCGATAGCTTTATCTACAAGAGGACAAACTAAAGGAGATTTGTTATTTATTATGATCTCTTGTGTTATATATATACTCTCTTAAAGTATTCAATTTGTTGATCTAAAACTTAAAAAATGAAAGCTACACTTGCTAACATTTGGTAATTTGAAGTGGAGCACACTGATAAGTGAGTAAGATTTTATTCACCATTCTGTTATTGGTCTTCTTTTGGTGTGTATGTATGGTCATGTTAAGTTTATATGGATGTAGTTTATAAATTGTATGTGAGATATCATATGTGAATAATTTATAAAGTGATCTAATTTATTTTTACTTTTTATGTCTTGCTATCAACTAATTGATTGGTGTGTCTACTCGAAAATGGCTTTCCCCAACTTGGAAGGATTCACAAACAATCTACCTACTCGGCTATTTTTTCACATAATTTTTTTCTATAAACTTAAATGGTCCCTCTGTTGTTGAAACAATGAATCAATTTCACACTGCTCAATGTCTCAATTTAATCCGCTTTCTCTTAAATTTGTTAAGACATCTAAAAAGTTGTGGTCACCCTTCTCTGGTAGAGGAGATAACTATACTTTAATGTCTATTGCATACTAGGAGGATCTATTTTGTTATGATCTGCACCATTGTGATTGATAAGGATTTCAAGCACTAGTAAAATTATTACTTATTTGTTGGTGGAAACAAATGCATTTCTACTAGGAAGATCGTTGATGGATACATTTGACAAAGCCTTTATTGATTATCTTTAATATGGGGATCAGTTCCTTTACATAGAGGTTATCTCATTTTTTATCAACATACTGAGTACATTTCTTCTTAATTATCTAGCACAACATTAGAACTTTGTTCATTGATCTCCACAAATAGGTAACTTTTATGGAATCCTTAACCATTTCTCATTATGCTTTTATTTTGATTACATTAAGAAGCTACCTTTCTAGCTTTACTTTAACATAAACTAGGGCAAAATAAATTGTTTTGAGATTATTACCAGTTTTATAACAATTTAATATCGATTGAACTCTTAAACTGTAAACCTTTTCTTTGACCGATTCAATGTAAGAACCGATTTTTAAAACATTACTAATACATATAAAGTCAGTTAACTAAATAAGATTTCATTATTTCGAAGCATGTTTTTATAATGGGATTATAAAATTTCATCCTAAAAATATAGAAGCTATTATAATTTAGTGGATTGTTATAAGACAACAACAAGGATATGCAGGACGAGAAGAAGCGCAAGGCTCTATAAGCCGAATTCTCTAGACTATTTCACTCACTTCCCACCATAAGAGTAAGATATATTAATTAAGTTGACTTTTATTTTCTGGTGGACTATAAGTTTAATGGGTATAGCTTGAACAATATTAAAAAATAAACTTCAGAGTCTAAAGCATAGTTAGCAATATAATATTTATTTTTAAAAAGTATAAATGTCACAAGTATACAATTAAAATGTTAATTGTCATTAAATTATAACAGCCCATATTCATTAATTAAACTTTTTTTCACTTAGATTGTGTAATCATATCATAATGCTTTATATAATAATATGCATAGTTAAATTAATCATATAATTAATACATCAATAGGATGTATGACAATAATGTCAATATAGATTCAACATAATGAATATCATCAATTTATCATTTATTAGGAATTTAGAGTTACAAAATGTCATAAATAGTTACAACTATTTATAATATGTAAGAATTATATAAAATCCAATCAATCCTCACAAAACATACATTGAATAGAAACTTTCACTAAAATAAAAAGATCAGGCTCTTAACAATCTTATATGGGAGACGTATCCTTGAAAAACATAAATAAATATGGCCTAGTTAATGGATCTACCAATATACTACTTATGGAAGTATACTTTAATCAAAGACTCTTATGTACTTTGCAAAGTAAAACTTAATGTCAATATGCTAGAATCGAGAAGTGTTAATACTTTTTGAGAGAAGGATACAATTGCAGAATTCTCACAAAACATTTTTAGCATCCTTGAAATAGATTCCATAACTCTTAGGTCTCGTTTGATAACCAATAATGAAGGAATCAGAAAAAAATAGGAATGGAAATGAAAAGTGAGAATCAAAATAAGAATTAAATTACTGATTATGCATGTTTGGTATACTATTAAATAAAGTTAATAGTTATGTTAATATTTGATATTAAATATTAAAAATGATAATGAGAAATTTTTTTACTCACATTAGTTATTATATAATTTATTTTGTGTATAATTAATTAAAATATTTTATATTTTATAAATATCATTATCTTCATCATCATCATCATCATCATCATCACTCAGTTAAAGTCCTGCATAAGCGCGGGGTCTAGGGAGGTTTGTTAATATACAGCCTTATCCCTATCAAGTAGAGATGTTGTTTTTGATAGATCTATATGCAATGTGGCATGAAGATATTACCAAAATTATACATGGATGCATATAAAAAAATAATAAAAAAGAAATAAAAATAAGTAAATACAAAAATGCAAAAATACAAATAAGTAATATATCAACATCTAGTAGAAATCTCACTAATTCGAAGGGTCTAAGGAGGTCCAGTAGTGCACTACCTTACCCTTAATTAGTAAAGAGACTTTTTAAATGACCCACAAATAGAGAGAAAACATATAATAATAACAATGATAATAATAATAATAATAATAAGAAGAAGAACAAGAACAAGAACAAGAAGTGACAAATGGTTGATTATGATTGAAAGGCATCCAATAATTGTAACAAAACACTCGAAAAGTGGAAAATGGTAGAAGGGGAACTGGCAAAGCCACACTCTTAACTGGTGACGGAGGCGATGAGCTCCTCAAATGCAAAAAATTTTCTTAGAAATGTGAGATCAAGTCACAGGACACAATAGCTAGTCAATAACTAACAACTAAAGAGATAGAGATTAAACAATTAGACAAAATCTAGGAACAATGTTGGGACCAGATTTCGGAACCGGAGCCCAACCGAAAAAATGGATACACGAAAAAAAGTAAACAAGACAAACGTTCAGCGTTGGAAACCTATAAGACTATCTTGATCTAAGCCAATCCAAAACCGGTATAATTTTTTTTCTTCATTCTTTTTTATTCAATCTCATACAAAGCAACTCACTTGTTCAATTTGGAATTCACCAATTCCATAACCTCAATTTTCTATCCT
>JANIPM010000232.1:15863942-15877471 GCA_027478405.1 Erythroxylum cassinoides
CAAATCAGTAAATGCAATAAAACCTATAAGCCCGTCCCAAATTACCAAAATGACCTTCCTATCAGTAACGGGATGTTGCATTTAAGTTTTCATATCGAATGTTATATACCCATGTGATAACTAAGGTAGTGGCTCATAATTATAAAAATAATTTGTCTTTAGAAAAATTTTCTTAGGCTCTAAGTATTCTATTTAAATTTAAAAACTATTTATAGTAAATCTTAACAATGATTCTTTGAGAATATTGATCTTCTTATTCAATGTCTCCTTCTCATGCAATAAATCATACTCATTATCATTTTCAATAACTACACCCTTAGATTCTATCATATCATGTATGTCATAATTTTGTTAATTTTCATTCATACATGTATCTAAGAGCTTTAAAATTTCTTTATGCATGAAAGAAAATTTCTTCTTTTTTAATCTTATGACCTCTAGACATTCAAGCATTCAACTAACTCAATATATAAGTATACTCAAAATTACAGTTATCATTATCATCATCAAATTTTGAGAAAAAGAAAGCCATGAAATTATTAGCCATAAAAAAATGTAATTGTCTTCATATTTTCAAATTCTTCACTTTTTAAACTAATAACGTCATCCTATGTGACCTTAATCATACAACATGAGTTATATAAGATATATATGTTTATTGTGTATATTGAATACTTGAATTGTTATTTTTTGACTTATTAGTGAATTGTGTTCGATGAAATTTCCCGGACCTCGTGCCTCAACGAGACTTCAATTGGGTGTTGATGGTGATGTTGAATGAAATTTAATTATGTAGTGTATGTTAACTCTTAAATATGGAGTTAACTTGAGCAAGAAATTAAGAATGTTGATTAAAATTGGTGAATGAAATATTGTTAAGTTAAAGTTAGGAATTAGGATTTTAGTAATAATGTTGATTAAAATTAGTTAAGAAAACAAAACAATGATAAGTATTAAAAATTGAATTGTATAAGTAAACAAAATAGATTAGTTTATAGTTGAATTATGTGATTACATAATATAGGTTGTAAACATATAGTTGCAAGTTATGGTTAAAGTTGAATAGGTTATAGTTATGAGTGTAAGTCTTTGGTTTATGTTTGAATAATGTAATAATACAAAATGAGTTATATAAGATATATATGCTTTTATGTTAGTTTTGACTTTTGAGTTAAACAATACATATTTTGTGATAGTAGTTGATAATAAAATTAGTGTTCTTTATTTTGATATGAATCTATTAATTTAATTTTGACATATGTCTTTATTTATTTTATAGATAAACGAAAGGAAGTTCAAGTACTCTTGATAATTTTATTGCTTCAGATATAGGACGATTTGATGATCTAGTTTAGGGTAATGCTAGATTAGTTTTTGGAATAAAGAACCATAATATTTATTTGTATTGTAACAAGCATTTGAAAGATGGAGAATCACCATATTAAAGAAGCATTTAGCTATGATCAAAGGTGATATGGAGCCTTGTAATAAAGTGAGTCATAATGTCAAATGGCAAATAAAGACTTTTCTTGAAGAGTATTAGCATGAGAAAGATAGAAGGCAAAGATTGAACTATGAAATTGGTAGTGGAAGTTCTTTTGTTGATGTTCATAATGATAGTAGGAATGTTGAAGGTTGTAGTATTCCTACCCATCAAGAAGGAAATATTGCAATTGATGTTAGGAAAAGAAGAAGACACGTGTCTAATTTTTTTGCATAATGAACAACTCTTGAAGCTCACCCTTTAATTTACAGTGTCTTACAATCTAGAGAAGTGATTCATAATGTGGACATGATAATGGCTAGAAGGTGGTATGATTCAAGTATAGCATTCATTATTGCCCAATCTTATTATTATCAACATATGATGGATACTATTACCTCTTATGGTCCAGGATATAAAGCTCTTTTAATAGATGACTACAAAGGTAAACTTCTGAACAATTATATTTATGAAAGTAAAAGTTATTTGGATGAAAGAAGAATGACTTGGGCTAAAGGATTTCACTAATGGTAGGAATTTGTGTCATCCTACTATTACAAGATTTACTAGTAATTTCTTATCACTTCAGTGTTTTATTATAATGAAGAAAGAGTTTAGATAAATGCTTACAAGTGATAAGTGGGTTACAACTTAGCATGTTAGGTCTAATGCTCGATTGAAGGTTCCTAAAATTATACTTGAAGGTAATGAATTTTAGTCCCAAGTTCAATTTGTCATCCAATTTTGTGAGCCTTTGGTGAGGGTATTTTGTCCAACTGATAGTGATGAGAAGGCAATAATAGGTTATTTTTATGATGTAATAGAGCAGGCAAAGGAAGCATTCAAGGCCAATATGAAAAAAATCCTTACTTATATACACCTTACCTTATAATCATCAATTAGAGGTAAAAAAGACAACTTTACTCTCTATTGTTTGCAGTTGGGGCATTTTTCAATCCTAGTTTCTATTTTAGACCAAGTTTTACAAAAAAAAAGCTAAAGTTAATAAAAGAATACTATTAACTATTATAACAATTGCTTCCCATGAGATGATATAAGATCTCCTAAGTTTACAAATAAAGATTTATAAGGATGTTTTGGGTGATTTTAGGATGTCAATTGTTATTCGTCAAAAAGACAAACTTCATTTAAGTTTTTTTTTTCACTTTTGTTACTTGTTAAAAATTAATCATCATTTTATTTTATTTATAATGTTACTTTTATTATCTTACGACTTACAATTGCTTAATAGGACTAATTCAGAAGTGGTGTTTTAGAATTGCAATTCATCTATTCTAAGAAAAAGACTAAAGATTGAACGACTTGGTTTTTTTATATAATTTAAAGCTTCGAAAAATGTATGTTGTTATCATTATTAAGTTAGATATAATTTTTGTAATTTTTTGTAATTTTTGTAATTATTTTTTTTACTAAGACTCTTATAGAACAAGTAATTTTGTAGATCTAATTTATCTTAAACATATCGATCTTTTGATGAATTTAGTTTATGAGAAATTGAGCTTGATATATGAGAATGACTTGGAAGATAATTTTGAATAAAAAAGTATTAACATGTCATTTGAGGTAATGAATTTGAATGATGGTGATAATGATGATGATAAGACTCTTTTTAATGATAAGGATTTTGTACTAAATGAGAATTGAGGTCCAAATGATTTGAGCGAGTATTTGATTGAATGAAGTTTTAGGTTTTTGTTTCCCCTCTTCTTTCAATTTCATTTATATTTATCGTATATATTAAATTTTATATATGCAATACAATTATAAATATTTTTGTTTCATGTTTCACTTCTAATTAATTTTTCAGCACGAACTATTATTGTAAATTGTAATAGTTAGAGAGTCATTATTATTATTATTATTATTATTATTATTATTATTATTTGATGTTTTGATATAATTATTATTTATTATATGATAAAATTGTAATATTTTAAGTATTTTATACTGTTATTAATTTATATTTGTATGATAATTAAATAATCTTTTTCACATTAATTATGGTTATTATAAATATGTGAAATATGTGAAAAGTAATATTAATAAAACTCAATAGACTGTTGTTATTTTAAATTTCTATTATTATAATTTTTGGAGACATGGTTGATATAAAATTATATATTATATAGTATAATATATTGAGAAACTATTTTGCAATTTTAAAAAGTTCAGAGATTGTTTTATAAATTTAAAAAATTATCTAAAACAATACCTGATATTAATAAATACTGATATAGTACTGTACTAGAACTAAATCCAATTCCAGTACTAGTACAATATTTATAACATTGGTACACACGCTCCATAAAGCCTTATGCTTTCCTTTCTTTACTTTTTTTTCATGTCATTTTTAGTTAATTCCACGTCTATTTTAAAGAGAATTCACAAGCTTCATGTATAATATTTGAACAACCTTTCTTTAGTTAATTTCGATCTATTTATTATCTTATTCGTATTGTAAATTGGTATATTTTTAAAGTTCATCATCAACAAAAAATATCAATTCAATATCATTTTAGTTGTAAACCTAATGCCAACATATGTAGTACTTCAATCATCGGAATTTGCACATAAACAAGGTTAACCAAAATGAAGAACTAAAAAAAAAAAAAAAAGGAATCAGACAGTCAAAGTTCTAGTCAACAGTTTCTTAACATCATCAGATAATCTCATATGAACTAAGATCTCTTAGGTCGAAAGCTCATGTTACAAATATTCCAAGTTACACGTAATAGCATACTACTCCGGCATAAAAAATAAAAGTCTAATATTTCAAAAGAAATATATCTCAAGATTAAATATAAAAAGTAAATATTTTCTGAGAATTTAAAAACGGTCCAAATATACATAACATTTTTTATATATATTTTTACAAAGAAATTATTTTTGCGATTCTAACATCTTTGTATTAAATTGACCTCTTTTTGTGATTCTAACAAAGAGATTATTACAAATACGCAACTTTACCGATTAAACTCAAATTCAAAATCAAAAGATATCAAATATAACAAACCTAAAAGAAAGATGCATTTGATATATCCCTGTTTGAAAGACCGACGTTCATGTGGAGATGCATTTGATATATCCCTGTTTGAAAGACCGACAATCTCATGTCCACATGAATGTGATTTCACCAATTTCTTATCACGCTCCAGTCTTTATCAAAGCATTCAAACTTTTCCCCGTACTTTTACACGGGACGAAAGGAATTGTTTGAAATTTCTCCTTTTGCAGGTACCAACTTTCTAGGAAAGTTTACTTAGATCATCGCATCCAAACTTGGCGACATTGAAAAAGAAGTGTTGATGGACGCTATTATATTTTGCTGTTTTCAAATTGAAATATGATAGATGCGTCAACTTCTTTGCAGGTATTAAATACCGGTAGATGTACCAGTAAGATCGGTTGGAAGCATGGCACCCAAGCTATTAGTGATTTCCAAGTCATGAGCACAGTTCTTCTACTCCAACTACCGACTACAACTTGTATAATTTATAACGAAAATATATTATTTTGTTTAGAATTCTTGACGAAGGGCTTGATCTTTTTCAGGAGGTTTGGAATAATCTCCATGCTTTCAAGATTAATGGAAACAAAGTTATTGTTGGAAATCAACTGTGATTGAATCACGGGCATAGCAAAAAATAAAATTTTTATAATTTCTGATCAGATCTCGATAATTGTATAACTTGAATAAAAACACAAATTGCTAAGTAGGAAATCATACCTGATTCGCATTTTCTGTTGAAATCTTTGGGCAAAATTTTCACCATGTCAACCACAAGTTGTTTAATCGTTCAACTTCTAACAGTATCTACAAAACAACTCTCAATTCTTTAGGACGAAATGAAAGAGTGCTAGGTCCTTTTTCTTTTTTTCTTATTAATAGAAAAACTGTTAGGATTTTGCCATTTTTATTAAAATTAAATTCCTTAATTATAATTAAAATCATACTCTAATTATAATTAATATAATTTTAATAAAATTAAATATCTCATATTTGATCTCTAAAGTTTCTCAAACTTTATAATTAAGTCCAATTTAATTAAAATTGATTTTTCCTTCATAAGCTACACTTTGAAGTGTGACTCATTAGGTTCTTAATATATTGACAATGATTATAAATTCTAATTCCAATTCACAATTAGAATAAGATAAATTAAAACTTCTTTTAATTTATCTTTAATTCTCCAATTAAACAATTTATAATCATAGATCAATATTGACTTATAACAACATATCATAACCACTCAAATATCAGAAATGCCAAAGTGGTTTGATTTAACCTATCTATGCATAGTTATGATGTATAATTTAATCTTTTCCTTATCCAATATTCCAATTGGACAAAGTATGGATATAGTGTATGTCTACTCTTTTTGGTCCAATCATGTTCGTTCTTGCTAATTAGTAATTGATTTAATTGAAATTTGAAAATGTCTTTTTCAAATGTCAATTCACTCTGACCAGAGAATTTTATAAATCACTACTAATCAATAACAGTAGAATATTCTCTCTAGTTACTTTAGAGTAACGAATCATTTATTAACTTACTTAACTATCTCCGTAGTTCATACTGCATCTAAGTACTACCAACTGAATCATCCTAGGATAGTTCATAAGTAGCATCAAAATACGGTAATTTTCACACAAAATACCTTGGTAATCTCAAGTAAAAGGACCAATTACAATCATCATTATAAGGAAATCCACAAACATATAAGTAATATTCCATTTGGGATCCTCATTGTCGGGTCAGTTCAGTGACTTATTCTCTAATAATCACCCACACTTTAGTTTAAGTATCTTCATACATTAATTTATGAAATCAGTTACTTTCTTTATAATAAATAAACATAATGTATGCTAGCTTTACCATTTCAATAATATCTCGTCTTGATGAAACTGCAACTAGGAATATTTAGGAATAATATGTAAATGTATATTGAATCTTACAATTATAATCTCATCAGAATTTCAATTACACAGTAATTATTTCAGAGATTTTATCTTCAATGTTAAAACATCAAATGTAATTAACTTACTACACAAAGATAAAAAATGACTTTTCATTAATAAATAATAGTGTCATACATCAAATTGCATCCAAATGATTGGGTGTAAGGGCATAGACTAACAGTCATATAGATGTTTTCTCCCTAAAACTTGATCTCTATGAAAAATAGATCTAAGAACTATTCTTCTCTCCTATGCTTTTGTAGTTTTGCCTTTTATTATACCAATATCATTTCTTAGGGGAAAAAAGTTTGGATATGTATTGTCTTCAAAACTATGATTTTGAAGGAGAAAAAAAGACAATTTTGATGTGTTTTTTAAGTTAAACTTCTTACTTTGACATTATATGAGCTTAGATCTATATATTATTTATTTATTGATTATAAGTCTACTAATTATTTAAGTTTCACTAAAGACATAAACCTTATATCAAATTAATTTCATAACATTTTTCGGTATGATGACTAAACAGTTAATTGCATTTAATCACAACACTTTTGAAGTATTTTTATTCACATTACTTTTACTCAGATCAACTATTCCAAATTCAGCCATATCAATTACATTGAGAAAATCTTACATCACATTCTTTATAATAAACTTGACCAATAAATTATTTTATGATTTAGAAACTTAGAGACAAATCAAGGACATGCAAAATTATTTTATAAATTGGTTAATATGTGTTAGAAATAATTCCTTTAAGTGACACATATGTTAAAAGTCAATTAAGTGATTTAATAATTTAATAAATAGGTCTTTAGACTTTTGGCCTATTATGATGGAGAGTTTTAAAATTTACAGATGGTTATCTTTTTATTAAGAAGATTAGAGTTTTATCTTTGCCTAATAATATAAGTTTTTGTTTTCTCATAAACACCATCATGAAAGAAAGTGAGAAAGAAAAGAGACATAGATGGGGAAAAAGAGATTATTGAGGATTGTTTCCATATAACTGAGCTATGGACAAATGTTGGTATTCATAAACTTTGTTTTTGTATTAGAATAAAATTATAATCACGATTGAATATTTGTGAGTTTCATAAATTTCTAGATCTTGTGATATTAGATCTTGTTATATTTATGAAAATTATGCTTATACATGGTATCTGAGCATAGTTATAAGAAATTCATAGCTTTAATGTAGATTTCTCATGATTAAGGGAACTTTATGATTCTTGGTCTAAAATTTTAGGAAGCCCTTTTTTTTTGTTTTTTACATGGATTTGATGATTTGAAGGATTAACTCATATTTGTACAGAATTAAAAAAAGAATTGAAAAATTGTTGGGATTAAAGTGCTAGCATTAGTGATGTGGCCAACGCCAGGAGCTAGGCATTCAACCAGTATCCTAATGCTAGGTGTTGGGAATTTTCAATGACCTAGCGCAAGAGAAAATTCCCAACACAGGCGCTAGAGAAAGTTGCCAGGCATTGGAATTTTCCAATACCACTAGCAATTATTCTTTTAATTTTTTAATTCCAAATATTATGATATAAGTTTTAATTGCTTATAATTTGATGCTAATTAATTGTAATTTTATGGGTAAATTGAAATTCATTATTATAGAATATTTTTGAAATCGCCCAAAGGTGATTTGTTTGTTTTTATAGTTAATGAAAATGAATGTAGGTAATACCTATACACAATTAGTTTTGTTTTGATATTCAAAGATAATAAATATTTCTAATTGATGTATGTGTGATTACCAAATTATGTACACATTAGCATCACTATGTATTATATGGTATATTAATGGATTGCCTAAAGGTAAACATTAGTTTACAATTTATGAAAATCATTATATGTTGTATTGTATTGTATTTTAATGGATTGCCCGAAGGTGAACATTAATATGCAATTTATGAAGTTTCTCTGAATCTGTGTAGTATATTGTTGTATGACTCAAAGCATCAATATTAAGTTAAATTTCCTGGAGCAACTATTGTTATACATCTAAATCTCTTATCTTTTACAATGTTTAACGGATTGAACTTCTCCTAAAGAAGTGAATAAATATAGTTTTTTCTTGGAATTTTAGACTTGAATTTGACACTTATAATTGAGAAAATAAATGCTTTAAATGTTTGAGCACTAATGAGGAGAAGATCTATTTTTAAAATTGGGAAAGATTAAACAAATTGAGTATGATGTATGTGAAGATGACAATTGCTGGTAATATTAAGTCTGTTCTTCCCAAAACTGAAAGTGCTAAAGAGTTATTTAAGTTTGTAGAAAAAAGCTCTTAGATTGCTGACAAGTCTCTTGCTCAGACTCTTATAAGTAAATTGACCACCATAAAGTTTGATGGATCACGTATTATGCATAAACACGTCATTGAAATGACAAAGATTGCAGTAAGACTTAAGTTCTTATGAATGGAAGTAGATTAAAGATTCCTTATACAGTTCATCTTGAACTTATTACCTTTTGAGTATGGTCCGTTCCAAATGAACTATAATACCATAAAAGATAAATGGAATATGTATGAGTTGCACACTATGTTAGTTTAGGAAGAGACTAGACTCAATATTCAATGACGTCACTCCATTAATTATGTTAAGAATCAAGGAGCTGGTAAGAAAGGTGGAAAGAAGCATAAGAAAAAAGTGAAGGGACCCTTGAAAGTTTTTAAGGAATCCTCTCATATCCACTAAAAGGAACATAATGAATGCATATGTTGTTTCTATAAAAAAGATTAGGCATTTCTAAAAGGAATCTTCTAAACGTAAGGAATGGTTTAAGAAGAAGGGGAAGCATAGTGCTTATGTTATTTTGAAACAAACCTAGCAAAAGTTCCTTTTAATATTTGGTGGATTGATTCTGGTTCCATTATTTATGTTTTTAATACCTCGCAAGGACTAATTATGATCCAAACCACAAGATCAAATGAAAGATTTATCTATATAGGCAACGGAATGAGAGTTTTAGTATAAGTTGTCAGGACTTATCACTTAATCCTAAATATTGGATATCATTTGGAATTATGTGAAATTTTTTTATATATTTAGTATATCTAGGATTTTAATTTCTTTATCCAAACTTGATAGATTTGGATACTAAATTAAATTTGGTAGTTTCAATTTGTATAAACATAACCACATGATTGATAGTTATGTACTGTGTGATGTTCATATAAATTAAACCTTGAAATTGTTTGTGTTAAAACTTTATTGACTTTAAATGCTAATATTGGTATCAAACATAGTTTGATTAATGATAGATCTGTTTCAGTATGGCATAAGCTTTTGGGACACATTTCCAAATAAAGACTTCAAAGATTAGTAAAGAATGAAATACTTTCTGAATTAGGTTTTATTAATCTTAACATTTGTATAGATCATATTAAAGGCAAGAAAACAAAATAGACATTAAAGAAAGGAGGCACAAGAAGCTCTCAATTTCTTGAAATAATTCACATTGATATTTGTAGACTATTTGATGTGTCTACTTTCAGTAAAGGAAAATATTTTATCACAAGGATTATTAGGATTATTAGGTTTATCTAAGAAAGCATATTTTAATAAAGTGTTAAAAAGATCTAGGATGGACAAGTGTTCAGAATCACTAGTCCTAATTTAGAAAGAGGACAAGTTTAACCTTATGTAATGTCCAAAAAGTGACTTAGAATGAAAGCAAATTAAATTAATTCTGTATGCATCTGTAGTAGGGAATTTAACATATGCTCAGACATGTACAAAACTGGACATAAGTTTTACAGTAGGGATGTTAGGGAGATACTAGCATAATCATAGTATGAATTACTAGAAAGCTGCAAACTAAGTTATGAGATATTTGTAAGGAACTAAAGAACACGTGCTTACTGTTAGGAGGTATGATCACCTTGAGGTTGTTAGATACTTAAATTCATACTTTGTTGGCTGTGTAGATACAAGAAAATATACTTTTGGCTATATATATATATTAGCTGAAGGAGCCATCTCATAGAAGAGTGTGAAACAATCTATAATTGTTACATCCATTATAGAGGTTGAGTTTGTGGCATGCTTTTAGTTAATGATTCAGGCTAAATGGTTACGAAACTTTATTAGTACAACTAGGCCACTAAAAATTTACTGTGATAATTTGGCAGTATTTTTCTTCTCTAAGGTCAACTTGTATTCCAAAGGTATTGCTATTAAGAAAGAGGTTAAAAAATGTAAAGTTTCAATATAGCATATTAGCACCAATCATATGTTAGTTGACCTTTTGATGAAGCTGTTACCATTTAAAATATTTTATGGTTATATAAAGAATATGGCCATTACGTGTGTTGATGATTATTAAACAATATTGTTAAATTGGCTCTTATTATATATTTGACACTCTTTACGTATTAATGAATATATTATTTCTGAAGTTTCTATTTTCTTCTTTATGTATTTGGTTGCAATGTATGATATTGAAAACAAAATTGAAGGATAAATCCCATTATATACTTTTCATTTATAATCATGATTAAGCAGAAGGGCTAGTATAGTGGTACATTGAAGGGAGTCTCTTGAATGAATAATATATGACCACCATGACTCTTGTTAGTCTTATACTTGATTATAATTGTTGATAATATCTGTATACGTGAATTACGGCTATTGTACATTATGATTGCCTAAATTATTAATTCAATAGGCTGCATAATCATATGAGTCAATTGGAAAAATGTTAGAAATAATTCCTTTAACTTGACTCGTGTGTTAAAACATGGTTAAAGGATTTAATAATTTAGTAAATGAGCCTTTAGGCTTTTGGTTCGTTATGATGGGAAGTTTTAAAACTAGTTAATACCCACAAGTTTGTTAAGGAGATTAAGGTTTTATCTCAGCCTAATAATATAAATTTTCTTCTTCTTACAAAATATCATCTTGAAAGAAGGTAAGAAAGAAAAGTTTAAAGAAAGAGATAGACTGAAAAAAGGAATTATTGAGAATTGATTTATGCATCAGCCAGTCATGGACAAAGGTTAGGATCCATAAACTCTATCTTTGTATTAAAATAAAATATATGATCATGATTGAATATTTGTGAATTTCATATATCCTATTATGTTTATAAAAATTATGCCTACATTATGAACCTTGCAAAATTTAGACAACTCGGAGTTTCAAGTTCGATAACCTTGCAAAATTTAGACAACTCGGAGTTTCAAGTTCGATAACTGCTGTTTTTTTTTTTTAGTTATCCACGAAATATTTTAGGAGAGTATCAATTATGGGAAGTCACCTTTAAGCCATTCACTCTCAGATTAATCCTTACTTGAACCGGATAGGTCCTTTGTAGAAAATAAAACTCTGATCTTAAATTTTAAATAGTTGCATATATAAGAAGAGTTTAACTCCGTGAACTTATTTATACTTAACACGTGAACTTATTTAAACTTGACAACTCCTTATTAACTCAGCCGAAAATATCCATCAACGTAAACGTCAACGAAAGTGATCAAGGACATAACTGCTGTTTAATTGCAACTACTTCTGAAGGACAATAGCCATCAACGTAAACGTCAACGAAAGTTGTCAGTGCTCTCAAGATATTTTTGTTCAAGGAACCGGCAAATAAAGATCGATAAGTACGCCAACGTCAAATTTAAAAGATAGTTTTCGTTCATCAACATTGAGCCAACCCACGTCAATTCGAGTTGTCTATTTCCGTTGTCGGTTTGAAAATTATAGACACATGGGCACACCATTGACATTTGACACCACCTAACCCGTTTTTTATTTCCAGAGGATTAAGTAAATTTACTTCCAAATCTACTAACGATCCCAATCTGGTAAATATATGTGTGTAGGAATTTTCCTATAAATATTAGGAGGGCTTACGGTAAGTTGGACAAGATCTATTTTTGACCGTACCTCGAAGTTGACAAGATATATTTTTGACTGTACCTCGAAGCTGTTCTTTAAGAACTTGTGATTTCACACACGGTTAAGATTTTTTTCCTTTTCTTTCGATGTAACAAAAAATCATCTATAATTGCTTCCATCTAGATTTTCTTCTATATTTGATCTTGGATTGCTAAAGGTCCAGTGGGGAACAAAAAAGCTGTCTTGTACTGAGCTCAAACTCAAAACTCCAGGCTCGAATGGCAAACGTTTGGGCTTGAAAATGATTCTGATGAGGAAGAATGTCTTTTCAACTTGATTGATTCGAACTTTGTACTAGACCTTGCTCTTAATTCACCTTAACAATAGACATAACCATCCCTCATGTGTCACCGAATGATTTATAGGATTCACAAGGAATAGGTCGTCCATCTGCCAGGATTTTATCTTCATTTCTCTGAATTAACAAAACTATAGGGGGGAAAAAAGCGTCGTTTCTAATCCACACTAGCCCATAGTGGCATATAATCCAGGGTTTAAATTTCAGGTTCGAACATATGAATAGAAATGGACTTCGAGATCAATTCTTATGGGCCTGACAGGTAAGAACTTAAGATAGTTGTGTACCTTCCAAAGCTTTTTTCACGGCAAGAAATATCAAACATTGACTTACCTGAAATATTTGGTAAATCAAAAGAGCTAAAAACCTTTTAATTTTGGGTATGAAAGCTGATACATCCGAAGGCTATTTAAAGGCAAGTGCTGCCAAGGAAAACGAGCCTTATGTTTTTCTTTGATGATTTCAGTTTCTTACGAGTCCAGGCGAATACGTGCTTCGTGCTTGAAACAAGCCTGGAATGCTTTATTTTGACTTACTTGGCCACAAAATTGCTAGGAACAATTAGGATTTAGATAGAGTTGAGTCTAAAATGAAACTGAAAATATTGAAAATAAAATAGACACACAGATTTTACGTAAAAATTTCCTAAATTAGGGTAAAAACTACAGACAAAGATAGAAGAATTTTACTATTGAAAAATAGAGAATTACAAATTAGATTCATAAAATATACAAAATATTTTGTCTCACTTTTTTTTTATGTTTTAAAAACTGGACCGAACATTGAACCGGTCGAAAGAAAGATTTAAGGTTTATAAGTTCAACTGGTATTGAACCGTTAAAAACCC
>JANIPM010000232.1:15897577-15920669 GCA_027478405.1 Erythroxylum cassinoides
CTTCTCAGCCCTTCATCTTACACAAATCACATACACATACAAAACACTCATTAATTTCATTTTCATGCTTCAAGGTTTGGGGTCCAACATTGATGATTTGTTAAGATCTGTTTTATTGTGAATTACCTTACACTATGTTTAGCTTAATTGGACTTTGTTTTAAAGTTTTAAACTATATATTGCCTTCAATTGCATCAATTTTTAGTACAAATTATCTTTTGTTTATCTATGCCATGCATGTTAACTCTCTTTAAATTTGTAAACTTGAGATTACAGTAGTACTATCTTCTCTGTCTTGTAGGTGATCCTTTATATTTAACCTCTAATTTCCTCTATCACATTTCCCTTATCCTTAACCTTTCTTTGGAACCCATGGCAAGAACTATTAGAAACCTTAATCCTACATCTAAGACTCTCACACGAGGTAAAGATACCTACACATCCTCTAGGACTCCTATGATTCAAGCAGGATCTCTAACCTCTCATCCTCCCATACTCCTAATGAGGATGAATATTTTGATATTAATTCTCCTTAATTCCAAGATTATACTTCCTAGGAACCATTAGAAAATAATGTTATTCCCTTACCAATTTAAGGATTATGGTCTTGTTTGATATTTTGTTGATCAAGGGTGGGAATCCCTCCTCACAAAGACTAGTAAAATTAATCCTACCAATGTTTGATTATTTCACATCAATCTTTGTCTTAAGGTGATTCATGATGCACTCATATTTTCTCCAAAGTTCATAGTGTTGACATTCACCTTACTTTTAATCTTATAAATAAGATCCTAGAGATTCATATTCTTATAAATCAAATTCACTATTTAACCTTACTTTGTTCATGATAGATTCAAATTTATTTTTGAGTCAAGCCTTAGTGTAGAAAACTCAATGATGTAGGAGCCCTCAATGCTATTCCCTGTTTCCACCATCTCTTTATGAAGTATAATTTTGACTCTACTAGTGACCACTTTACCTTCCTAAGCCATAATGATATTTTGATCCTTTCTACTTTTATATGAGAAAAATCAATTCGTCTTGGTCATTTTCTTTTGCTCAATACAATTAATTTCCATCAATCTAAAAAGAAGAAACAAATTTTAGAAGAAACAAAATATTTTATATACCCTCTTCTTTTAGCACTCCAATTTCCTCCCACTAGTGTTGAGATTGACTTTATTTTTTCTTTAACTCTTCCAGTCTTCATTACATGGGATATCAATTGGTTGATGGATAAATTACTAGATCACATTAGTGACATCTTTTGTCTTAGCACTCGTCTCTAGTTCATAAGGCTTTGCCATACGATGTTCCTAATGAGCCCTTATTGAGCCATACTATTGAGCTATATAGAGATGGCGAGGCCACCATGTCTTGACCACATCATTGCTCCTCCTCGAATGCTCATCTTATAGCCATTTAGTATTAGCTTACTATGTTGCAAGGAGAGCCTGATTTTTTTCAAGACATCACAATGCACATTGATGATTTGTACAATTTGAATGAGTCTTATTTCCCACCTCCAACCAGTTGACTCATATTAATGTTTCCAAACAGGGAAAGAAAATTTTTGTGATATTAGAGAAAAATGCTATAATTTAGGGGAGTACATTTAGTTATATATTCTTTTGGCGATGTATAAATTTGTTAACATTTCTCTCAATATTGAATTAGTATATGATATGGATATGTTCTTTTATGCACAAATTAAGAGAGAATTAATTATTATCTCGTTATGGGTTATAATTTATTTAACTACATTCTCATAATACTTTTTAATATCACAAATGTTTTGTCATTATCAAAAAGAGAAAGATTGTTGAATTAAATCCAGTTATAATCGGGCTTTGATGATAACAAAATTTAAGTACTATTAACAATTTTTTAATATTGTTAATGAGAAGGAATTTGAGAATACAATCTTACTATATCAAAGGATTATGATAGAAAAGACGATGTTTACAATCTTCAAGATTAAGATCAAGTCAAGTAAAAGAATAAGACACATTAAGATTATTTCAAGTATTACTTATTGTATGCTCATCATAATTATGTTTGATAATCTAAGAGGCTTACTATGCATAAATATTTTATTTCATTTCATAGCATAAGTCTTTATATTCACTAAGAGATATTAAAGCTTTTGTGTATAACATAACAACTTCTTCATATTTCAAATAATCTTTAGGGAACATTTTGGGAAATGTTTGACTCATAGTTAGATTAAACAAAGTGGTTTTGAGTATTTGAAGTTGTTAAAATCATGTTTTAGGGGGTGATTAATTAACCTATATGGGTTAGTGGTCGACCAATATAGGTTAAAGTTATTAAATTTTATGTATCATGAGTTTATAGCAACATTGGTTAATAGATTGTCCATCACTTAAATAAAACAAAAATATCACTTTTATGTTTTTAAAAAATAGATTATACCATTCTAGAAGAATCATTAATGAAAGAAGACATATGCTAAGTTCTCCTCTATGAGGAGCTTGAACATATCTCCAAACATCTGAATGGATGTAGTTGATAGTACTTTTGATTCTATGAATGGTTAATACTCATAAAATTCTAACTTTGACGTCCTATGCTTGCATAACATTCCTCGCTTTCTCATTAAAGTTTTACTCGTATGTTCTAATCTCATATGTCATAACCTAATGGCATCAAAATCTTAAAAATAATGTGTTTATCAAAACAACTTTTAATAGTAGTCCCATAAAAAATAAATAAAGTACAATTTTTTTAAACTTTCATCAAACTAAGGAATCACTTATGACTTCTAGAACTTCATCGACACCATTATAATTATAACCATTAGTATTGAGGGTACTTAAAGAATTAAATTTCTTTTCAAATTTGGAATATAACAGACATTTATTAAAGTTCAAAATGTACCATTGTACATCTTGATTTGGATTTTTCTTACATTAACATTCTAATAAAATTGATTGTTAATCATCAATAAAAATCCAATATCAACTGCTTAATGAGTGGAAAACTAATTCCTATTCAGATACATATAAGAAAAAATGTAAAATGCAAAATTAAATCATGATGAAATTTGGACTTTCTCTTCCTCATAAGTCAAGTTCCTATGCTTGGATTTTGATCAAGGTTATGAAATTACGGTATTAGGATTTTTTTACTAATTTTGCCTCTTATAACTAAGCTCTTAAATTTACTTTCAGTGAAACTACTATAGATTCTTTTCCAAAGTTCCTTAGAAAATAAAGAGGCTTAAACATTTTTTAGAGTGAGAGTTTTATTTCATGTAAAAAGAGTTAGAGGAAAAGGTATAGACAAATTCCCAACTTGTTTACAATTGAAAAATAAACCCTTAATGTTCTACCATTAAACAAAATAAGCCCCTGTTAGTATCAGAACTTAGCTCTGTACCCTTTTTCTAGACCATTTTGCATAAGTCCATTAACTTCTCTTCTAACTATATCAAAAACTAACCTAAGTGAGTTTTAAATAAGCTACATGGCACAACACCTAGACTTTAGGCCCACCTTAAATGACACAGCAATATGTTATTAATATACAAAAACAAAAAATATTAACTAAAAAACTGGAAAAATTTTCCTAATACTTGACAAGTACTAACCCCATCAATTAAAAAAACCCCATTCCACAAATTCTAAACAAAATCCCACAAACTCTAGACCTGAGATTCCAAATCAGAATACTCTTAAATTAATTTGTTTGTTTCCTTGTGACAACCCATTTGTTAGCCCTACTAAGCTGTAAAAAACCAGAGCTTATAGCATTAAACAAAATTCTCACCATAGTGTTCTCGAAAAAATGGTATAGGATCATAAAGGGGAAATATTTTGAGAAATGACATGGTAGTTGGAATATAACAGATAACCAACATTAGAAGCTCATTCTTTGGCATCAACATTGTCATAAAAAGTATTATGCATAATAGGGTGAATGAATAGAATGGTACGCTCAGCTTCCTTAGTCGAAAGGAAACAAAGATCATGTTAAATTTTTTCTATTCAAAACATGGGCGAGTGAACAAAATTAGAAATTTGAACCAAATAAAATATGAGAATTTTCAATGCTACAGTACCTTGGACTAGATTATGTCTATTAAATAGGGCCTCCTAAATGTTATATGTGTTGTTATTTTTTGTACGCATGATATGATTGAAACCCAAAAAAAAAAGCTTAAGGGTTGTTAATTTCTAATTTTGTGGGTTTTTGTTGTGAAATTCAAAAAATATAAAAACAAATCATACAAAAATATTTAGTTTTGAGTTTTTTTTAAACTGAAAAAATGACAACAATGACTATAAAATAGAAATTATGTTTTTGTCTATTTAAAAACTAGTTACCAAAGAACAAATTTTATTGTCGCAACTGGTTATTACCTAATTTTATGGGTTTTTTGCTAAGTTCTCTTGTCTCTATCCAAACTTCCTCTCCTTCAGTTTCAATCATGAATAAGAATTTACTTTCTCTAGGGTTCTTTTGCTCCTAAATCCTTAAGTTCAGATAATCACTATTTCTTCTATTCTTAATTAATTATCTTTTTTATCTTTTATTTAATCAAATTTTGATCTCTTAGTTATGATTATAAATTTTTACGCACTAATTTAAGAATGATATGTTTAGTGTCTAGCTCTATTTTGAAATTTTCGATAATCGTAGACACTTTTATGGTTTATAAAGATGACAAACAAGTAAGACAAGATAGATAAAGCACTATTGGAGGGAGACATTACTATGTAGGATGCTATATGCCCATATCTTTAACTTATACGACCGTGTATATCAATCGTATAAGCAACACGTCCGTGTTAAGTGGTACAAGTTAGTGTTCTCCACTTACACAATTGTGTAAATCAATCGTGTAAGTCTCTAAAATCTTGCAAAGAATGTTGGAAATTCATAAGTGGAATAATCTTACATTAGAAAGAAATATAAATATGAAGCGAGTTATATATAAAGATAGGACTCATAACTCATTACCTTAAGGTTTTAGTTGAGATATGATATCTTAGTTGTATATGAGTTCACTTGGACATGGTTTAATTTTTCCTTAGGCCTCCTCAACACCTTTCATTGATATCAGAGTTAGGTTGACGAAATCCAATAAATAGAGTTTTATGGAATTGGGTTAGATGAATGGGTGATTCATAGAGTGACTCCAATGGCTTCGACCTGAAGTGAGTTAAATACAGAAATAATTAGGTTGGCAAAGTCTGATGAATAGAGATTCATGAATTTGAGTTAGATTAATGGGTGATTCAGTGAGTGACTCAAATCATTTCGAAGTAAAGTGAGTTAAATACAAAAATATGATTCATAATCTAATACCTTAAGATTTTGAGTTGAGATAATTTGTCCTCAAACTTGACTCATGGAGTGACTCAATTGGCTTCAATGTGAAGTGAGTTAAATACAAAATAGGACTTATAATTTATTGCTTTAAGGTTTTAAGTTGAGATAACTTCTCCTTCGGCCTCTCCAATACCTATCATAACTATAAATCCTAAGATACCAAAAACATATTTGAAGAGAATGGTCTTTTTTTATCTGTCTATGAGCAATCTAATTTATCTAATTTTTCAGCTGTGAAAAATTAAACGGAACTTTTTGGGTCGGTAGTTTTGATAAGATATTTCTTTTGTTCATATGAGTATCTCTTATCTCCCCAAAATAGATGATGTCTTTTTATACATGGATACATTATAAATTAGGTTATTATTAGACTTGGTTCTTTTATAACTTTATATATGAACGTTTGGTTTGGTCAAAAAATGAGAGTATATATTGTGTAATCATTATGAAAAAGATGTAAAAGGACTTTGGTTGTTAGGTGTACCACTGTTTCTACGCATAATGAAATCCTTTGCTGTGTTTCGGACATATCCAACTATAAATTATTATTGAAAGATATTATAAGACAGCGACCATTGTGAGCATAGTAACAAAGATTCTTAGGGCCCCGCTAGTGGCTACTGGGTGATGAATGATTAGCTTTGGTCTTTTTGTATGCTTTCTCCTGTTTAAGGAGAACAGGGTTGGCCTTGGACCACCCTACCTGGAACAGGGTGCTCCAACCCCACCCTTGCCGTTGTAACCACATCAGCTTACTCCAACCTTTTTATTGTTAAGTTTGAAGCTTTATTCAAAGTGGTACAGGTAAGTATGAAATTATAACTCATTTGTCTTCAATAATGTATATTTGTGTTTGCAGAGCATTAAGTAGGGAAGTGACACTCTCACGGAAAATTCCTATGACAGCTTGTAATTTAAACTTCAAAAGTGAACTTCAATCTCTTAATTCTCCTACTTGTAACTGCTGAAAGTTTCAAAATCAGGGTTTCATCAACTCATGCAATCAATTAATTAAAGATTATGTTCATAAAGCAGACTTCTAAGTGACACCTAAAAGATGGACATCCCAGCTAAGTTATAGACATCTTTGCTTGTCCGCTACGCAAATATTATGAAACCAACTGCGACAGAGCAAAAGCCAAGCCAACTTCTTATTTTGTCACACTCAAAAGTTAGATTTGGTCATTTCTTACTATGATTTAAATTATTAAAGCAGGAGCATATAATTTAAATGTAAAATTGAGGGAGGCTATCGCTATCCCCAGCAACAGTAAGTAGCTTGTTTGATTCTCACCTTAAAGAAGACTGGTCCTACACGTGATGCCAACATCGGTTACTTGCTGGAACGGCTAACTCGATGAATGATTTTCGTAATTTAATATTGAGTTGCATTAGAGCGGTAAGTATCTTTATATCTCTATAATTGCAAGGGATCTTTATTTTTGTTTATAGTTATAACGAATCGCCATCATGTGGTTGTTGCCCTTCACTTTTAAATTACATTAACCTAAAACACCTGAATTCCATGATGATGCTTCCTTGTCCCCTGCACTCTACATATAGATGGAAAGCTTCAATTTTCAAAATAATTAATACAATCATTTATTAATAATAATTTTTTAATGGTAAAATCAAAGAATGTATAAGTATTCCAATTCGTTTGGAATATGGCGATGAAATATTCTTCTTTACAATCGCTTAGGGAATCGTATACGAATACGATCCAAATATATACACTCCACGTGCCTCATTTTTGTCCTTACTAGTCATGAACAAATATGCACGTGCCAAAATTATTATCCCACGCCGGCGACTCACATTCTCCGCCCATCTCGTGATGAAAACGACGATGAAGAAGAAGTTGACGAAACACTTTCTCCACCCCCCGTGGCGTTAAGCAAATCAGATAAGTAATTTTCTAGATCCTCCGGGGCAAATCGGACAATTAAATCACTTCCCATCTCTCTCCTTATCTGCAATCTATACTTCTCATAAAATTCCCGGTACACCGGAACAATCTTTCTGGCCACCGAAATCTTGATTTCGTCTCGAAGCTTCGAGTCTTTAACAACCCACGAACTCTGCTTTTTGTATGCCTCTTCAAAAGCGGTGTTGAATCTGATGAAACTGCCTTTAGCTTCGTTCACTGGAATCGCCGCGGCCGCATTCTGCGGAAGCGCCGCCATAACTCGGCTCCATCCCATGCGTTCGTAGTTCGCTGCGTACTGCCTCACCTTCGCGATGTGTTTGGTCACCCACTCATCGCCGAGAAGAAATTTTAAGCTCGACGTGCGCACCTTGTTAACAACATACTGTAGATTGTTGGCCAGAAACAGATACGAGAGAGCCACGTCGTTGTAAAGCTCGGCTTTGCCGTCGAGCTTACAGAGGAGAACGAGGATAAGCCAAGCGAATCTCGCGGAGAACGCCGACATGACGTTATCGTCGCTCTCGGGACTTCCGAAATACGAACCTGGTAACGGAGACGGCACATTTAACGGCCAGTCGGCGACGATGTCCGTTAGCGGCCCGTTGTAGTCGGCGAGAAAAGCAGTGTAGTTCATTACGTAGCGAGTGAGTGGGTGGATTCCGCCGCCTGGAACAGATTTCGAGTTGTCTTTGGAAATTGCTGTCTCGAAGTCCGTGAGCATTATAAGGACGGCCTCTCTGAGTTTAACCATGGAATTGCCTACTTGTGTTCGGATGGCAGAGCTTGATTGGAAGCTGAAGATGGCCTCTATGTCAGGCCGGAGGTCGGAGATGGTCTCGTAGAGGTCGAGAGTTCTGAACATTTTCTCGGGGGCTTTTTTGCTCTTGGAGACATTTTCCGGGAATCCAAACAGCGTTGAGGCGGCTTCTCTAGTGATGTTCATAAAGCAGGATTCTGTGACGGAGAGAGAAGCGGAGAAGACGTGGTCGCAAAGAATTCTCTCTCCGTAAAACAGCGTCTTGACGGCGATCTTCACGGCGTGAAGCCACTGCTTGATTTTCAACTCAAGAGCTTCCCACTCCATCTTTTGAATCTGCGAGAGAGTGAGTCTCTCGACACCAAGATGGTACAGAGCTTCATCCACTATAGACTTTCGAATTATCTTATATATCTTGACACACTCAATCCCATAACCCGACCCAATCATGCAATCAGCAATGGACTTCAAATCCGACATCGCCACCATGGAAGCTCTCTCCACTTCCGACACATCGTCTCCCGGTTTGGTGGAGGAAGAATCATCCTCGGACTCCTCTTCAAAATCAGACACGCTTGACCTCGAAGAGCGGCTAGAAACGGACTCGGGGTCGAGATGCTGCCTGCTGGACTTGAGGATCCGGTAAAACTCCTTCTCCAGTCTCTTCATAGCAGTTTGCATGAGTCTCTGTCCTTGCACAAGCTTCTCCGAGGTGGGGTTCTCAGAGATGTAGTACTGCATAACAGACTGCAGTTGTTTAATAGAGTTCAGGTACTCTTTAGACTCGGGACGGTTCTGGGCGGAGAAAAGAGAGGATATATTACAATAACTAGATGATTCTGATGAGTCCCATTTAGAAATGAGAAATTGGGCAGTCTCCAATTTCTCGTCCATTAATGCTTTGGAGAAGGTGTGACGGGACGGCGGGGAGGCCAGAGGAGAGGCTGCTGGGGATTGCTTAAAGAAAATGGGTCTCATTCCCTTCTTCCGCATATATAAACACAGAGTGTTAAGGGCAGGCAGTTGAAGATGGGTGTTATATTTATAGGTATGATGTATCCAACCAACCAAATAACCAAAAGCGTTACTTTACGAGGTTGCAGTAAGAGCACAACCAATAAGTTGAAGAGAAGTTTTAGAGTGTTGGTGGGTGGAATTCTCAGTTGTAGAGATAAGTTGGCGAGAGAGGGCTGAGGGGTATTAATAGAGTTGGGTAATGTCTGGGTATTTATTTCCTTTTGACTCTTGAGAGTTTGACTTTGCGGAGAAAGGTCTACGCGTTTGCTTTGCTACGTTCGGTTTTTGGGTGCTTTGGTTGGGTTGAAAGTTGAAACCAAGGGAAGTGGAGAAACCGAGAAAGTTCACTCTCAAGTTGCCGTCCAAAAACTCCAAACCAAGGCTTAGGCTCCTCGTTTTGTTCATTGAACCGGAAGATGTCAAGCAAGTGCTCTTTTCCTCGCGTCGTCTTTTGGTTGAATGATCGATATTGTCGTTTTACGTAACGTATACTGCTCATGTTCCTCATTATTTATGTGCGTAAGTTTTCTTTATTATTTTGAAAATGGATAAATTCGTATTTCATATATATTAATAAATTATAAATCAGTATTTCAAATAAGTTAATAAGCAAATTGCTAATTCAAAATGAAGTTATAAGCTCAATTTAAATAGCGTTGAATATTTTTATAAAAAAAACCATATATAAGTCTTTTCTTTATCATTTTAAAGTGAAATACATGACTAGCCTATACGACATGAAACATAGAGCATCAACCGAAGAGTAATAAATTAAGCTTCTGTATGTACTATGTATATTCCATCCAAATTAATTTCCACTTTATTGTTTCGGTTCTTCCAGTAGTATGCATATCCTAGTGATCAATTTCCAGATACCACCTGCCAATAAGCTAGACATTGTAGAAATATTCATTTATCCCGACAGGACCCGTGCTAATTCGAAGTATATAACATAATCAAACCTTGAAGTCTAAGGGCCTTTAACATGAGTAAATTTGTGCATTGAGAAAAGAATTAGAGCAACTTTTCCGGTTTATCTGTTTATGACTATTTGGAAACTTCTGCTTGTAATTTTGCTCTTGGCCGTGGGGGTGTCACCGTTAGGTAACAATCTAAGTCAATCTATTTTAGCTGTCGGTCTTCACTTAAACATTAACCCAATTTTCGTAACATTTTATGGCAGAGTCTGTGTTGAATGTAACTGCTCAATTACAGTAACATTGTCGTCCACCTCAAAGCCAACTCATTTCAAACTTCTCTTTGGGCGAAACCACCTCTTTTGGAATTACTTTGCAGTTTTTGTAGAAGTTAACGTGCTTAAAAAAATCAAATTAAATGGGAAAACAATTTATTTGGATAATTACACACTTCATCAAATTAATTGATTAATCTTTTAATAGTGACAGAGATAAAAATGCTGTGATGATAGATGTGCAATTTTACAAGAAAGTAAAAGGTCAAAAATATTGTAGTAAAAGAAAGGTTAAAAATGTTACAGTAAAAGACAAGTTATTACTGACTAAAATTGATAATAAGTGAAGAAGATAAGGTTTAAATAATTCAGATATATTAAGAGGAAATATCATAATGCTTTAATAAGAATATACAAGAAGATTGAACTTAAAATTTATAAGAAAAGAAGATGATGACTTAAGAAGAATTATATGAAGGTGATCAAATATGATATGGTCTTACTAAAACTTATCAAGGACTTGACTATTAATAAAAAACTTTGGTGAAGTAAGATTTGGGTAGAAAATCTTACATAGAAAAATCATTCTCTTTTTATAAGATTCGGGTAGAAAATCTTACATAGAGAAATCATTCTTTTTTTATAAGATTCGGGTAAAGAATCATATATATAAAACGGTCTTTCTTTTTCACTAAAAAAAACTTTTTTTCATATATTTTTTTGAACATTTTCTTTTATCATTTTGTTTCTCTTATTTTATATTTATCTTAAATATTTTTATTTTTAGTACTCGTCTCATTAAATATGTTATTTATTTTATTTTTAATTGTGAGTTTTACTTACTTATTTTTTTTTCTTATTTAGTTATTTATTTATATCTTTAATTTGATTTTTATTTTTTTATTTTTGATTTTTATCTTTATCTTTATTTTTTAACTTTAACTTTTACTTAACTTTATTTATTTAAGTAAAAGATAAAATTTGTATAAAGAAAATTTTATCTTTATTTTCTTTATACAAATTTAAGCATAAAAGGTTGCACGCCCCAAATGTTCCCTAATTTACCTCCGGATAGAGAGCAGGATTGGATGGACCACCACTACATCTTGAATCGGTAAAATTAATTAACAAAAAATTGACAAGAATTAGGATGCGTTTGCACGGCCGGCTTGAATTGATTGGTTATTGCTGACTTGTATATAAGTGTACCCATGCCCAATCTGTTGGATGACATGGAAAGCTGGGCTTGGGATATCTATTATATACATACGAAGACTATTCCAATTTTGGCTCAAAGATGTTGATTATTGACTACTACATCATTCTTCTGCAAAAACATAGTCAAATGGAATGGAAGATTCATAACATACGAGCATGTGACAAATTTATATGAAAATATAAGTTACTTCAGAGAATAAGTAAATCACGTGATTGTCTTTTAGTTTAAAACTGCCAACTATTGCATGTAACGTAGCTGATCAAGGTCGTGGAAGGGAAGCGGCCGGCCTCCATCGACTCAAGTTTGATCTATTGGTTTTCAATTTCACATGCATGTATTTTTGTTTTCACTAATTGCAATTTCTAGTGTGTTATTAAACACGCGTTAATCTAACACTTGCTTTCATATTTCAGTTAGTTTTTGCCTAAATCCAATTAGTGCCTTACATTTCTAGAAACTTTCGCCTAAAACACGCGAACTGCCTTCTATATTTACGCTGTACAGATTATGGGAAAGGCTAGCCTAATCTTTTCCTTTTTAAGAAAAATGTAAATTCTGCTATTTTTTAGATGAAACAAATCATACGTTTTTCATGAAACGACGTGCTATGTACTTCCGAAATCTCACATCGAATCCAATTTCACCATCAAAACCGCGTAATGCATTAATATGTTTCCAGAAATCATATTTTTGTCCAAAGATGATACCTATACGGGGCCAAAAGAAGCGAATATATTGGCTCGTCTTCCTTTTCAGACAGAAAAATCAAACACACGAATGCAACAGTTGAAATATAAGCTTCAATGCTTACCTTTCAGCTTTTCCTGAAATTCGAAGATTCTTCCAAGTGTGAAACCAATTAATGGTTAACATATTATATATTTTATATCTTAAACTGTCACTATATAGTATCTAACATATTTAAATACAAAAGTCCGGCGGGCATTAAAAACAAAAATTGCCTCACCGCGTCATGGCTGACTCCCATGCAATGGACCGTTAAGACTTAAGACAATAGAGGTTCCAGTTTTTTACATTCACTAAAGGGCAGGACTTCTTTCTCTTTTAACATTTTAAAAAGTAAACGCGTGGCTCCGATTGTTTTGGCTGTTAGTAATAGAAACGTTGAGAACTGAGAAGTAATACGACACCAGCTTCAGCCTCTTCCCTTTTGTATGTGGGGATTCTTTTTAAACTTTTTTGAGTATGTCGTGCTTCTGGATATAGCTAGCTGGCTACCTCTATGAAGTGAGTTTCACTATTAAAGCAGCTACATACATAGACCATGGACAATTAACTGCCAACTGTTTCTGAAAAAGATATTTGATACGAGGAAAAAAGATAAACGTTGGGTGTTAGGCTCAGAAACTGGGACAAGGGAATAAGGACGTAAGAGCCTATGTGCTTTGAACAAGTCAGTGTTACCTGCTTTCGTCTTACCTGGTTATAGTTCTGAGACGATTTTCTGGACTTACATGCTAACAGCTGGTTACCTCAGTGCATTCATTATAAATGACTAATGTATATATTAGCAGTCAAAGGCTAATTTCAAAACATTGGAGTAGGTGTGACAATCATCATTTAACATTAAAATATCATTTTGAGGAAGTGAATTGAGTGCAAATTGACACAAATACTCTTTAAGAATATCAAGTTAAACTCGACGTAAAAGCCCAACACAATTTCAGTATAAAAACAGCACATTATCTTTTTACATTAAAGGGACAAGAGCGTGTCCAATTTCAAAGATAAGAGTCTGTTACTACGCGTGGGGCATTGTGAGGAACATCCCAGTAGATCGAAGAATCTGAACGTAAGACTTTTGTTGTTCGACCCTCGTCAAGAAAATCTGCACGAAAGCAACATTTGGCAATTGCAGTACATCACGAAACTAATTACTAATGTCAGGTGTTACTGGGACCATCATCAGGTTTAAGTTGTATATTTTAAAAAATTTCTTGACTTAGGTCAACTCGGGTGATCATTACTCTCCCATCTTACAAATGGTAAGAGGAGAAAATTTGGGCGGTTGAGCCGTTGAGATAGAGCTTAGTGTCCAACATCTATTTTATTGCATCCTATTGTACTGTAAAATTGATCATCTTCAAGTCTACAAATATTTTTGTACAATCTCTCACTGATATGTTTTGGTCTGTATGTTCGCATTCTTAAAAACGACTTGCCGTGTTATTCTCTATCTATCATTATCACCGTTGTCAACACAGGAGCTTTCCTTTAAGATTAGGCATCAAAGATCAAATTCACCATGTGAAAAGACCAGAGCGTGTGTAAGTGAAGTGAAATCAACACTAATGAAGAAGTCTGTGTGCATTTACTCACCTGGTTTCAGACATACGCGTACCAAGGCTACTAATTATTTTGGAACTCTAATTGGTAATTACTGATAATTTATAACCAGCACTAATTAAGGTTTACAAAATTTGCTTTTCTATACAACTTATTACCGTCAAACTTTAGTACTAGTTCAAAGAAGTTAAAGGTCTCATTCTTTACTAATATCCATATTTTAATGAATCCTTTTCGTTATTTATACTACAATTGTTTTGTCCAATTTGATAAGATATATAACAATGACATTATCAATAATAATAAAATTTTATTAGTAAATTCAATTTTCTGACGCAAAAAGAACAAGAGGTAGTTTCTTTAAAATTTTTCAAATTGAGGAAGTGAATAAATTGAAATTTACGAAATGGTCCCAAATACTCTTTAAGAATACGAAGTTAAACCCCGTATAAATGCTACCCAAGAAGTCATCTCAATTATAGTATGAAAAAGAACACAATCATCTGTGACATTAAATGGGAACGCAAACACACATGTCTCCAAACAACCAACCAAAGCCCAGCAGTGCAAACCATTCTTTCTTGTTAACGTTTGACAAGATTTTGTCCTTAGCTTTGATTGTTACCTTACAGCACTAGATTGAAATGGCATTTCATGTCGTTTAACACCGAAAACAGAGCACATAGGCATCAGAAATTGGTTTCCTCGTTCAAACCAAAGAAAGTTGTATTGATAATTATCTTCGGGGTCATCATATAATACGTTTTGGTAAAGCATGGATACATTTATCAAAAGCAGAAAAGATCAATCAAATATATTGGAGGGCTGAAGATAGTTTGAAATGCTTTCCTGCTTTATTCATGGGCATTGACGTTAATCGGTTAGTGCATTGTTTGTAGATTAGAGTAGAAACTTTTTCCCAATCTTTGATGCAAAGAAATTTGATTTGTAAGAAGAAAGCTAATGAGCGGCGATGTGGGCTTGCTGTTCTTGTTCACTCCACTTCTCGCTCGAATTTATTTCCACAGTTATCACCCAGTCTGAGGCTTCAGTAGGCCTTTTCTTTAGACTTCTTTCCTTCAACAAACATCAGCCCAACGTTTACTTTGTTATATCTTTAGCCCAAATGCAACTGCACAAAGAAAATACATCAAATGGAGTTTTTTTTTGAGAGAGTAAAAGAAATGATTTGATTTTAGAAGTAGATCCATTTTCTACAATAAATTTAATATTTCTTTACGAAATGTATAGCTGTATCTATCAAAGTTACAAGCGATGGAGCATCAAAACAACCAAATCATATTGAAAAACCACCGAGAATTTATATCTACAACTATTTCAAACAAATTTTAGAGTTCTATTTCGAATAAACTTTACATTTCAAAGTTTTCTTTTGAATAAACTTTATATTTTAGAGTTTTATTTCGAGTAAATTTCATGTTAGGGTATTATTTTCTAATTAAAAATAGCTATACAATGGTAGAACTTGTTAACTTCCATTTTTTTTTCACTATTTTATCAATAAATTTGATTTCTTTTATTTTTTAAATATTGAATTAGATTTGGTGTATTTTTAATTATTAAATTAAAATAGGTTACTTTCATACTACATCAGGTGGTATCCGAGTTTTGAAAACTCGAGGTTTGATCTTTTGATAATGGCCAACAATATTGCCAATAAAGTTTATAGGTTAATCAAAGTTTTGAGAGCAATTGAAGAAAATAGGGAGCTAATTCATAATATAATTCACAACTAGAAAAGATAAATGATCAATTGCAAGTGTTGTTGTGAGGAGATAATAATAGGAGAATTGAGAATCAAGTTGATGGGGAAGATTGCCCTACAAGATGTACTCGAATTCGAAATCCTGCATCATGGGATTAGAACAATAGTTATAGTGATGAGGAAATTGTTCATCAAAGATGTGGTAGATAGAATATGATACAAACTACAAGTAGATATAACATTATTTATTGGTGATTTCGATATAGAGGTGTTATTGGATTGAGAGGTAGAAGGCTTCTTTGACTATATTGAAATTCTTAAAGAGAGGAAACACTACAACAAATTAGATAATAGGCTACCAAAAAAAATTGAGCCAATTGTTCCAAAAACATCATCTATGGTTATTTATGACATTTCTATTTCATCACATGAAGTGTTGCTAAATCTTTGTAGCTAAAAATTATAGACAACATTTTCAGAAACTGTAGACTAAAAGTATTAGCTACAAAATGGTTCTTTAAAGCACTAAAAAATGTAATGCCTAATATAAGTCGACCTTGAAGGGAAAAAAATAAAAATTTGATGGCAAATGATTGACAAATTCTTTCGTAGCGATATAGTGTTTGCTAAATTTTTTATAACATAACGATATGCTATTTGCTATGTTTTTTATAACATAGCGATATATTATTTGCTACATCTTTTATAATGTAGTAATATGTTATTTACTATGTTTTTTTTTGTTTCGTAAGTATAAAAAATTTAAATATGTTTTTTAATTTCATAAGGAAAGATTTTTAATCCATGATATTGAGCTATACATTTTGTATATAATTTTGAATTAATTGGTCATTATTATAAAATTAAATCTTAGAGAAATATACTTAAGTCAAATGTGAAGCATTCCATATATAAAGTAAAGTTATATAAATATCTTCAAAAGTAATATATGAAAAAAAGTAATATAATACTAAAGGATGATCCTTTATTCCTACGCAAGATCTTAATGATAGTTCGAGCAATTCTTATAAATAAAACAATAACATAAAGATATCACTTCATAAATTGGAACATATTTGATATTGATAAGGATGCTCAAATTACAAAAATATATAGCCCAAACGACAACTTAGTGTTATTCAAGTCCATGGACCTATAATAAATAACAAGGTTGGTTAAAATGAACTAAAAGTATTGTGAGACAATTGATACACTAAGTCTTTGGTTCTAATTAAAGCAAACATCATATAACTTTACTATTCACAATATAATTACTCATTAGTTGCATCTTCATCCATTTTATAATCCAAGAAAAAGTATTCCAATTAAATTAAGTATATATAGGAAGTGATAGAATAAATATAAGAGACATAATTAAACACCTTTTAATTTTCTCTTTATTTTCATCATAATTCGGGTCAAGTAACCTTTTGAATAACATATCATGTTTTGCTAATTTAGCTCAAGTTTCTTCTCTCCTGATTACTTCAGCTTGTAAAGCAACCTTAAGTTTATTGTTTTCCTCTTGGAGTTATTTAATCATCGTCTTATATATGGAGTTTGAAACATTTAGCTTAGTGTCATAGCTAATTCCTTTCACATAACCCAAACGAGTACCAAGTATTGTCTCACAAATCTTATCCGCACTAAGCTCATCCCCCTCAGACTTAGACTTCTCTGATATCTCTTACATCTTATTCTAAAATAAAAGAAGAAAACCAATATTCAATCTATATATTACTACTTACTATTACATTAATAAATTAACAAAAATATTGAACAAACTTTTATCCTTACATAGTTATTTTCTGCTTCTTTTGACACTTATCCTTTACCTTCCTTATAATGGGTGACTTTATATATTATGATCCTATCATACTGTCATCTATATAGTTCATTCTTACTTTGTTTTATGAAATAAAAAATCAAGGCATAATAAATTATTCAATGTTTATTGATTTAAGTATAACTTACAAACATAGATTTTACATATTCATTTCAAACAATTACAATTGACTTGGACCTTTGATTATAAGGTGTTTTTATTTTTGATCTACTCAATCTTACCTTCTTATGATTTTCCAAAATCAAAGAAAAATATAGCTTAGCCATTAAATCATTTAACAAAATTAATGCAAGCAAACATAAAGGTAAAGAAAACAAACCTAAACTTTTAGGTCAAATCGATAGTCACACAAACTATTTCAATTTTGTTCAAACTTTGATTTAGGAATGTGGCTTCCTACCTCCACATTAAAAGGAAAAGACTTATAATACTTATGCAACTTGAAATGACAATCTCTTGCCTTTTATTTTGATAATAAAGTAACACAATTTGAAACATCTGGGTTCTCAATATCTACAATATTCAATTTCGACTGTGAACAATAAGTTAAAATGTAATTACTATCAAAATCATTTAAACAATATTACATAAATTAAAACATATTGTATAATTACTATAACTTTTTCCAATACATTTTCAAGCAAGTTATCTTCCTTTAAGTCCTTGATATGTTTCAGATAAGGTAATTTTCTTCTTGCAATAATACCCAAATCGCTTAACAATTTTGTAGAATGAACCTTGTCTATAGGATGACCTTGCTAGGCATCAATCTATATTGATAACTTACAATTCATTGCAACATTCGTTTGTTTCAATTCACAACATCTAGTTTTACCTCTACCTCTTTTTCTGGTACTAGCATTAGAAGTTGACAACAAATGAATAATGATAAGAAAATATTTAGAGTATATAAATATGTATTTGAACATGATTCTAGTTAAAAGCATTAAAAATTAATAAACCTACACTAGTAGCTTCATTTTTGTTTAAGGCAGAATGAAATTGTTGTGTATCACTTGAAGGTGAAATATTGTTGTTGCTTTGTTATGGAAATGTACTAGAAGAGGCTCTATTTCCTTTGACAAAAAAAAAGAATATGATAAGAAAAAAGAAATATATATATATATATATACATACATATATTCACTTGAAGGTACAAAGAAATTTCAAACTTGTGTGACTAATTTCATTGTTGTATGAGGTGAAATGTTATTTTTAGAAAGAATTGAGTTTCTAACATCAACTGATTTATCTGGTTGAAGTTGAACATTCCTCCATTCTACAATTTTTATAGCAGCCATCTTCTTCCCTTTGTTTTTACCAGGTGTTGTTATGTTGGATATATACAAATAAATAAATAAATGTTGCTAACATTACAATAAGACAATAGAAAGAGAACTTCATGATACATTCAATCATCATAATCAAGATCTTCAAAATCATCATCATTAATCGCTTTAGCAAGATAAATGTTACCAACATTACAATAAGATAATATAAAGATCACTTTCATAATACATTCAATCATTATAATCCGGATACATTTAGTAATTATAATCAAGATCTTCAAAATCATTAATGTTAATCACATTAGTAAGATAAATGTTACCAACATTACAATAAGACAATCAAAAGAGCACTTTCATGCATCACAATAAAACATAATCACGATACATTCAATCATCATTAATTGCATTATTATGATAAATATGGCCAACATTACAATAATAAAATAGAAATAACACTTTCATGACACATTCAATCATCATAATCAATGTGCATTTAGTCATTATAATTAAGATCTCCAAAATCAACATCATTAATTATATATGATTCAACTTTTTATTGCTATTATATTAAGCTAAAGTATCATCATTATCATATAATTCATCTTCAATATAGTCTTCATCGCTTCCTATAATAAGATTGTCTTTTACTTTGGTTGATTATAGTATATTGGGATCAACAACTCTCTTATAGAATGATGATATATCCTCATCTTCAGGTTTGAGAGCTACATTATTCTATTGCAATTCAATATGTTGATATACTTCATCACCATCTTCAATCATTTGACCATTTTCCCATTCACAAAAGTCAAAAAGATTTTGGTTTTTAAACTTCTAAACAACTTTCCAATTGTTGCCCAATATAATGTCATTGAGATAGAATATTTTTTATTTAACTTGCAAGCACAAATGGTTCATTTTCATAACCGGTGTTACTAACTTTAATATTAGTAATATTTCCATTCATTTTTATGTTAATTTTTTGTCACTAAGATTAAATCATTTGTACTTAAATAGGAAAACCTTTTTTATCCTTTATGTAATGTAACTCATTATTTCAAAGATAACACCATAAAAGTTAATAAAATCATCCTTATGTTGTTCCTAAACAATAAACCCACAATTTTAGCTTCTAAGGCAACTGTCATACGCTTTTATATGAAATCTAACTCTATTGGTTGCATACTTTTTCCTATACATATGAGATCCACATGGCAAAGCATATAATGTTGTTGTTGCTTTTAGCAAATTATAGTTATTTAACAGTATCATCTATAGAAAAAAGAAAAATAACTAAAATTTAATATTGTCACTTTAATGACTATAGTCATTTTCATACTTTTATATGGATACATTACTCAGGTCCTAAACTATAATGGAAAGTTTATCTTATGCCTTTCTTCAACATTAACCTCACATTTGCTTCTAATCTCACCTTTACGCTCTCCATTTAAAAGGTATATTGATGTAAGAAAATAGAGGTTGAATGCTAAATTTTAATATGAAATAATGAATGAGAAGTAATATAAATACTCTATAAAAATTAAATCCCTCATAGTTATTCAAAATGTAAGAATGGCCAATTTCAAGTTCGTTTGTAGTTAACTTCACATATTTCCTAATCTAAGTGGGCTTACTTTTGGGGGAAAACTAACAAGCCACCATCTTGATCAAAATCAAAGTTATGTTCTTCTCTTTTGAATTGTGTCTCCATGTTGTATAAGTACATATAACAAAATGTCAAGCATTCATTCAACACATAAGCCTCTACAATAGAGCCTTTAGTTGGAGCTCTGTTGAGCACGTTGCTCCTAAGAGAGCCTAAAAACCTTAAAAAACATAAAATTTAAGGATTTATTACTAATAATATCATAAAACAAAAATATAGAAATGAATACAAATTACCCTTCAATTAGGAACATCCATTGAAATTGAATTGATCTACAAAGTTTTGCCTCGTATGGTAAGTGAATTACCAAATGCAACATAACATTAAAGAATGATGGCAGGAAAACTAGTTCCATGGAATCAAAGTTATGTATTTTTCCATTTTCTCATGTTCTTCTAGTGTTTATGTCTTACAATATAATTGTTTAAAAAAAGTCACCCGATTTTATCAAAGTTGAGACATCCTTCAGTAAGCAACCATGTATTCCAACAAGAAATAATTGTTGTAGAAGTACATGAAAATCATGACTTTTCAACTTGGAAACTTTTCCCTCATTATTAGAATTGACACACTAAGCTATATTAAAGGCATAATCATTACGAAACTTAACTAATTTAAGAAATTGACTAAATGTTTGTTTCTCTTTTTCAGACTCAGTGTAACATAGAGGTGGAATCATGTATGACCCATTATTTCTCCTTTTCAAATACAAATCTTTTCTTATATTCATGCCTTTTAAGTATAATCTAGCCTTAATTGTGTCTTTTGATTTACCATTAACCCCATCAAAGTACCTAAAATATTCTCACGAATGTTTTTTAAGAAAAAAAAGTAATGAATTAAGCCATTGAAGTCAATCAAAATGTACAAACTAAGTTACAAAGAGTTGCTCAGGTGTCTCCAAGGATGAAAACATCTTTAGTATATGACCAAGTTCAAAAATCCTAGAAGTTGGGAAAAATTACAAACTACACATTCCATATCATGCTACAATAGTCATCATTGTGAAATTTGGATTTGTATAAGTTGATATAACATCTGATATGTTGAAATATCTTGTTATTTAATTGTTCCTTGGTTAGGCTTCTATATTAAAAAAATGAGAATTCTTTTCACCCCATATAACTTTAACAAGGAATGAAAAAACCAAGCAGTAGCACCACTTGATTATGATATCAGGATTTTTAATAGTGATGCACTAGGCTTTAATGGAATTCCAATCATCTGGAGCATTGTAAATATAACATTCATGTAATAGTGATCTCCATATAATTGTGATAAATTCACATCGAAAAACAAATGTTTACTACTTTCCTTAACCTTTTTACAACATATACATCAGTTGGGAATGTTGAGATACTTTACAAGCCTGTTAACTATTGGTAGCTTGTCCTATATATCCAACCATAATGTAAGGGAACCTTAAGGATGTAGGTACTTAAACCAAACAATTTTGGTCCAAGGAATCATGCTAAGATGATTTTGAAGAGCTATTCTACAAGATTGATTAGTAAACATACAGTCCTGGTGTGCTTCTAAATGATGCCATCCTTTTCATTATTGAAGCATGTTTGGATAATTTCTTAATAAAGTGATCTTGGAATAGAACACTATCTAAAAATTTATTTATTAGATAAGGCTTTAGCTACTATCATGTCCTACCTAATTAAAGGTTTGAGAGTTTCCACCTCTTGTAAGTTGTGCAAAGGTCCAATAGAAAGCTAATTATCAAACCAGAAGCTAATTGTCTTTCCATTTCCATTGAGAGAAACATAGTCATTTCTAAACGACTCTCTCTTTTTCAAAATGGTTTTCAAGGTTGATGCTAAAGATGGGTTAAAATTTAAGCTATAAGTGATCCTATTCTTAATGTAGATATCATGAATCCATTTGCATCATAAAGATTATTTGTTAGTCATAAGCCTTTATAACCTTTTGGAAGCATAACAATATTCATCATTTTAAAAGAAATAATACTAAGGTGTCCTTTGTCTTTTGGTAACATACATCCTTCCAATGCATTCTAACTCTTCTGAAAGACTCATCGTTTCCTTATCATAGAAATTTGTTGCATATCTTATTAATGGATTTGATGATCTTTGTGGGAAATGCAACACGAGTGGCCCAAAACACATTAATAGAGTTTAAAACAAAAGAAATAAGCTGAGCTCTGTTAGTAGTAGAAAGAGTTCTAGAATGCCAATTTGAAAATTTGCTAGTGATTTTGTCAATTAGGAGGCTGAAGTTCCTTAAAGAGAGATTAAAAGATGAGATAGGAATGACAAGATATATCATAGGGAGGATCTATATTTGGAAACCACTTTTAGAAAGATAGAAACCACTTTTAGAAATATAGGGAGGATCTATATTAGTAAAAGCTCTCACACTTTATTCTTATCTCATGAAATGTTTAGAAAGATAGAAACCACTTTAAATGTAGTTGATTTCTAATTGAGAAAGCTTGTTGGATACTTTTAGAGCTTTCATAAAGGTAGAAACAGAAGTGTAATTAGCATTGGAGAGAAGAATGAGATCATCAGCAAAGTTAGGTTTATAATATGCAGTTTTGTCCATCTTATTGAAATTTGAAATTCTTTATTCTCTTCACAACCATTTTGAAAGTTTTGTTGAGGACTTCCATTACTAGAGCGAAGAGATAAGATGAAATAGGATCACTTTGTAGAAATCTTTTCCAACTTTTGATAGATTTGCAAGGCTAACCATTGACAATAATCTTAAAGGAGGGATTAGTTATGCATTGTGAAATCCATGAGTGAAGGTT
>JANIPM010000232.1:15971312-15982756 GCA_027478405.1 Erythroxylum cassinoides
GGTGAACAAGGCGACTTATCAGTATCTAGCAAGCATAAGTCGACTTACACATGGTACAAGTCGACTTACCACTTACAAATCGATCCATCTACAAAGCTGAGTTTGATCTTGGATAGAAGCGACATCTTCATAGCTCTCTGCCATTGGTGATAATTTGGTCCAGTTAGAACCAAAGAAACAAGAACAAGAGTTGGATTCTCGTTCGCATGAAGATAATAGGGACTGGAAGGATTTTCTTCTGGCTTTTGAGTTGAACCAGAAGTATTATTAGCTATCCAGGCATTGAGATTAGCCATAAATCAATCCTTAATTAGAGAAAGAAGAAAAGAATAGGCAAAGAACAAGGATAAGAAACTACAAAGTTTATGCTTGTTTGCAATGAAAAAGCAAGAAAACCTGGAAATCTTAGAAAGAATCCAGAAAAAACTAGAGAAGCGGAAATATTTTCTTTGATGCCACAATAAAAAGCTAAATTGAAGAAAGGTAAAAGTATATTTCATGTAACAAAATAAGAGTATTTATACAAATTGTCTTGAAAATGAAAAATAACAAACATGACTAACTATAACTAACTATCGACTTTGACTTTATATAGTTCTAACAAAGAGGAAGGAGCAAGAACAAAACGGTAAGGTAGAATGAGGCCGAAAAAGAACACAAAAGACGGCAAAAAAATGGGGAAGTGTTACTTAGTTGTTTTCTTAGTATGAACTCTTATTTTAATACTTAGAGAGTCATAGATTTTTATTTTTTATTTGATATTTTGATGTAATTGTTATTTATTATATGATAAAATTGTAACATTTTAAGTACTTTATTTATTCTTAATTTTATATTCGTATGATGATTAAATGATTTTGTTTCACATTTTTTACATGTAAAGTATGTGAAAGTAATATTGATACAAATAAATAGATTATTGTTATTTCAAATTTTTATTGTCATGATTTTTAGAGATATGATTAATATAAAATCATAAATTATATAATATAATATATTGAGGGACAATTTTGTAATTTTAAAAATTTTGATTATTTTATAATTTTAAAAAATTATTCAAAAATAGTATTCAATATTTACCGTATTAGTATAGTATTTTATCAAAACTAAATCTAACGCTGAAACTAGTATGATATTTGTAACATTGATTTTTGTCGGATAATGACCACAGGGGTGGCTCATAGCGACTAGCAACCTGTTCTTTCGTGAGACCCAAATTTAAGGTACAGTAACGATGCAAGTGTATGGGTTTGGTGAATATAATAATATGATAAACAAGGCTCCAAATGCAATTGCCATCTAAATATTTATGTACGTAATTGAAGAAAAGTACCAAGAAACTTGTGATTTTGGTAATGTTCTAAATTACAAGTGGCCTTCTATGTTCGTAATCCTTCTAAATTACAGGACCTACGGTCAAGTACGGTACAAAGTGTCTGACGTGCCCGTAATCCTTTCCATACCTGAAGTTTTTGTACCAACGAAGTCAATCATTTCCAGGAACTGATAATGACTGGAAACGTTAAAGCGCAAGATTATTCAAACAGCTCCTCAATTAATTCACCTACAACTAATCTCTCTAAATCATTCACTGCCAGCTCAGATGCCATGGCAGAAAATTCATTCCTCCAACCTAAATCCCACACTCCACCCACCACTTCTTTGCACCATAAATCTCTATACAACATTGCAGACAGATCATCACTATGAAGGTTGCTGCGCGCAGGCTCACAGTAGCTTTCAAGAGTCTTAACTCCATCACAAACTTCATCCAGCAACCAATCTAATGTGAAAGGGATTCTGATACCTCCAACATAAGATGGAAGCAGAGGATGTCTTACTTGTGAATCTTTGAGGCTTCTGCGTCCAATGAATTCATTTGCATAATCTAAATACAGTCTCATCTCTGTTTCCCCGGATTTGGTGGTAGTAGTTGTTACAACATCACAGCGACCCAAATTTAGATGAAAAAGCTCTTCTGCTTGAGTTAGACAAGAAGAATTGTTCATAAGCAAATCTTTCAGACGGGATTCCTTTTTGAAGCTTGTTCTGTTTCCAATATGATCGACGTGACCATCAGCTTCTTTTGAATACTTGGATATAGCATAATTATCATTATCACAGTTCAGCATAGAAAAGTTGCAGAGAGAACTCCGATTGTCACTGCAATGCTCTATAAGGATATGAAAAGACAGTAGGTTATACTGGGCCTTGAGACTAAGCATATAGAAATTACAAAATCATGTATTTAGAAGAACTGCAAATAATATGTTATGCCTAGTCCAAGCTAAAAATGAATGAATGAGGGATGCAATCCTGACAAATGCACGTGTGTCAGGTGAAATTTTACATCAAATTTAGTTTTATCACTAGTAGAACAGCTATTAATGTATCCTGAAAGTAATTACCTTCTGTCTGAATTGTCAAGACATTAGCTTCCGTCTGTTTCGGTAAGTTATCTGCGGGCGTGTCATTGCTTATTTCCAGAAAGGAGTCATTACAGAATGTGTGATCAGTGGTCTTAGCATTTCCTTTGCACACTGAATCAGCAGTCTGCATGAAGTTATAGACAAGGTAAGTTTGTATTCAGTACTTGGTTAGATTTTTAGAGCAAGTCAAATGTGGATATACAAAAGCAAGACTCTTGTACATCAAGACATATCCAGAAACGAATTACACTATAATTCTCAGAAAGAAGTAGAAGACTCACATCCTGAACTTCACTGAGTGACTTGTCCTTGGTCTTGTGATATTTGCAATCGTGAATTCCAGCTCTCATTATGTGTCTTGAGATAGCATTTGGGGTCTTTCTGTGCAGCTGTGGAGTTTCTGTTTTGGTAACGACTGATCCAATTTCGGGCTTTCTCTGTTTTATAGAAGTCGGCTTAGCTTGACCTCGAAATCTTGGAGTACTTCTGCGCTTAACAATTTCCGTTTGCTTTACAATCTTCTTGTTGCTGATATCCTTCTGAATCTTGTCAACTTTCGTATGTGTTTTCTCTGCTCCATCCTGTTGGTGAGTAGGGGGAATCAAAGCTTTCATTTTCTTGGAGGCCTTTAATTTTGTCCCAGCTACTTTCTCTTTTGCCCTGGCAACTGCTTTTGGATCCTTAGGCCCTTCGTCGTGGATAAACCTCTGTGTCAGATACACATCTGATTCCATTTTTTTGCCATTGCTGTTGGCTGATACAGTCCTTACTTTCTTGTTAACCAATTTTACACGTTTCTCGTTTGGTTTTGCAACAAGCCCCGAATGTTCTTCAGCTAATTCTTCGTGGATGTGCCTTCTGGTTGAAGTCTCTTCAGTTTCTGTCTTGCGGTCGTTCTTGCTAAAATTTAAAGATCCTTTATCGGATTGCGTTGATGTCCTTCTTTGCACCTTGGTCGTTGCAGGCAATATCCTTGTGTTCAAGACTATATCTTCCCAAGGCATAGAAGCGGGTTCCTCTTCCGATTCCAGGCATTCAACAGGCAGAGGCTTTATTAGTACGATAGGCAGAATATCATTAGCCGAGCTATATTGGGAATGGAAATCAATGGTATGATAAGAAAGGGAAGTAAGTTCTTTGATAAGACGTCTTTTTAGTAGTCCCTTATGTTGAATGGATTCAAGCACTTCCTTCAATGACTTTTTCTCAGACTCAACCTTTGCAATCGTGGGTTGAGGCTTCCTTTTCTTCTGCATTTCAATATCAGAAACTGTCCTCTCCCTCCTCAGGTTTTTTTCACTTTCCAAACGGGTTTGAGGCATGTAATCAAGACCCATCAACTTGGCAATTAAATTTGGACCTTTTACCTCCTGAGCTGTCTGCAATCTGAAAGAAAAATGGGATTCACTGCTGTTGGGTCGAAATACCGACGATTGGCTTGAACTTGTTGAAGCTGCCCTCTTTTTTCTTTCTTCAAGATAAGGCTTCTCCGTAGAAGTTGCATTTGAAGAACGATTTTCCCCAGCAAGATTGTCTCTAACTGCTTTTCTAACCTCGTTAATAAAGTCCCTCGAAGACACATCAGACGAAGTATGTGGCCTTTGAAGTCTTATCGAGTAGTTTTGATCTGTAGATCGCAATGTATGTCTCCCTGCACTCCCCATTTCGTGAATTCTTTCTTTTTGTGACTTCCCATTCTGTTTTGTCTTCAACTGAGCCATGTACTTGGGGGCTTTTTGCAACTTTCCGAGCATGATCAAAGACTCCTGTAGATCAAAAGTTTCTTTTAGCAACTCTTTTTCGATATCTTTAAATTGGCCATCATATGTCAGCCCCCTAGACCAGGAATCAATCACATGATCCAGCTTCTGATTTTCTTTGAAGACGTCCAAGAGCTGAAATGAACTTGGACTATGCCTATAACACTCTTCTCTACCCACTTTAGAGAGCATCAGCATCTTCTCTTTCTCTGACTTGCATGGCAAAGATCGGTTAGGAAACCTTTGTTTTTCAAGAGTTTCAATTTTAGGCTCCATTTTCTTCGATCCACTCTTGGATTTTATAATCGCCACACATTCTACAACTCCTTTCGAATCATCACAAGTGAAAAATGGCCTATACATGATCTGTGACAGAGTCGTACTATGCCAAGTCAAGATGGTTACAAAATCAATTTCGAAAGAAAACTCCTACTGCAAATAGACATAATTCGAAGACTTTCTAATCAAAACTCATAAACAATTGCCTGAAACCTCAGACGGCCTTGTCTCAAGTTGATATTAACTTCAAATGATCAGTTGCCGCCATTGTAACGACAACAATAACAGAAAAGAAAAAGGAAGTCTCTTTACGATAATTTCAAACAGAATTGATTGGAAAATCCAGAAGATTGAGTCCATATTTTCTGGCACGACATAAGAAGCAGCTGTAAAAGCTTGACAGTTTCAGTTTTCAAGTTTAGAACACGTTACTGAGAGAGGCAAAAGCAACCGTCATTTCGAGTTTTACGCATTTAACTCAAAAAAAAATGGGAGAGAAAAATCTTACGAGTACCCGAGTTCTAAGGTCAGTCCTCGTCAGGCGTCAGCTTTCATCAACCCAATTCTCGATACTTCACCACCCACTGAGAAACCAAGCCAAAGTTACCAAGGAAGGAAAAAAGCACCACTACCCACATGAGGAAATGCAACGATAACCATCTCCATGAATGTTCCAAGGAAGTTGTGGCCTGCAAACGAGCGACCAAAGAAGCAGATCCACGAGGACAGTCGGTGCATTGACTTTGTGGGGCGTAGCAAATGTTATGCGTGTACCCGCTTAGATTCTTTTTACAAAGTTAAGCAAAAGAGTCCAACAAGATCTGCTGGTTTTCCTTTATCTTTCTTTTTTAGGTTTGTTTAATGGGGTTTCAGGTACAACACGATCATGCAGGGATTGTTAATATTTTCCACTTGGATAATTTGTCGTACGCGAAATTGTTGCTGAGAATCTAACTGAGGCAGGTTAAGACTCTGGACTTAAGGAGATCATGGGGAAAAACTACCGGTAATCATTGTACTTATGATAGTTCTTTCAACTTTGGTCCATTAGTTTAATCTTTTAATCACCTTATTCACTATGTAGTTACGTGCAGACTTGTTTGTTAATCCTATTTGTGGCTAAGTTTTAGAGAAGACAAAAAGACAAATTGAATCCTGTCGGCAGCATAGCAACTAAGAGAGCGAGTGAACTGACAGTAAAGACGGTCGCTTGATGCTAAATCCTATAAAAGGGCGATTACATTTATGATCAAAAGGGTTCTATTTGCTTTAATTTGTCTTCTACTGCAGGTTCGTTAGTGTTTGTCAAATATTGGAAAGTTGGGAACAGATCCTGCTACCAGATGGTAGACCCTACTTCACAATCTACATTAGTTGGTAGGCCAAATATTAATTCCACAAAACCTTGACTACTGATCTTCATTTGATTCTCATGTTTGCACCTGAATTATATTACTCGGACCACTCTTCACTGTGTTCCTTCGACGAAACTTCTCAGAAGACGTCTTCGGTCTTTCCTTCAAAACTTACTTCATCAACTTGCCGAAAGGCAAAGATTCTCGTCTTTTTGGATGTTTACTGAACATCAGAAGTGCGTGCATTGGCCTCCACCAAACCGTCCAAATCAATAAAAATCTTAATGAAAAGGAGAATATGGCTACAAGCACTGAACTGAAAACGAAACTAACGATAAGATACGGATTGCTGGCCATAATTTTCACTGTCGAATTCACAGCGGACTACAATCTACCCTGAGGCCAAGTTTTTTTAACTTTGGCGTAGTGAACTTCATTGGAAAATGGAGTTGCCCATATAAATAAATGAGAAAAAAAAATTTATTTCACAATCATAACATTCGTAATCAATACCTTTTAAAAAAGGACCAATCACATTATCAAATATAAGTTACAACTCTACAAAGAAAGTTTGACAAACATATATGTCTTGTGGTCACAGTTGATAAAAACTGCTTGGTCCAATTTTAAGTCAACAAGTCATACTTAGGATATCGAAATAGATAAGGTTCAAGCCCCAAAAAATAGCCTAAAGTCTGACCAAGAAGGACATCCTTATCGTAACCTATATTTAGTTAGTTGTAAGATTTTTCATAAAATAAAATGGTTCGTAATAAAATAGAATATAAATAAATATATAATTAAAAATTTGTTATTTAAGAGAGATGAAAAGACTTATAATATAATGTAATTAAATGTTATTTGAAAGAAGGAATCATGATATGATATAGTAAAATGTTGTTTATCATTTTAAATTTCATCATATACCCCTTAAATAAAATGTAACTTATTTTTCCTGTTTATGATGAAATGAGATGTAATGTAAATCCTCCCCTTCTATCATATTCCATTTTAGATAATAAAGTACAACTCCATATATAGCTACGCCCAACATGTGAAATGGGTGCATAAGGATGTTGTGCTCAGCCTGGAATACAATCATAAAGTTAACAGTATCAGAGATTCTTAAAGGTATTCTGTCAGAAAAGCTTCTTTGACCAATCGGGTAGATCAAGAAAACAACAGTAGCAGCTGCAACAGGAGCTGAATATGCAACAACAATCCAAGGGCACATACCCAGATAAAGAGGGAATTTCTTCAAATTTGAGCAATTGAGACATCCGGAAATAATATTTTTTTATTCATTCGTGTACTCTTTCTTAGACTATTTTTGTATTCTTTCTAAATTCAAGGGCTAACCGATGACTCACAAATAATAAAGAGGGAATAGATTCGTAAATTTGAAACCTTGTACTAGAACTTATGCCCTGAGGTAAGCCTTGGAAAGTTTTAGAATAAGCTTTAGGAATTTGCAAATTCTCCAAACGTAAAGCGCGTAGAGCTTTGAGCTCAAATACATTACCCACAATCGAAATAAACATATTAGTAACAAAACCTTTGAAAAGGTCTATATATACATACATACATACATACATACATACATACATATATACATATGTATGTATGTATGTATATATATATACATATGTATGTATTTATACACCTTCAAAAGGTATATATATATAATTAGCTAAAAATAGAATATTTTAAAAACTTAAATTTCAATATCAAAATAGAATAATTATTCTATTATTATCCTCAACTATAAAAGTGTTATCAACATTAAAATTTTGAATATCTTGTACCAAATGATTAATATTACAGTAATTTGAAATTTCACCATTTTTTAAAGGTCAAATTATAAAAAATAAAATTTTAATTAATATACAATATTAAATCATATTTTAACAAATAACGTTATAATATCTTAATTTTTTATTTAAAATTGTTATATGACTCTTATGATGATATTGACATGACATATCACGTCAATAAATTTATTATGTGACTATAAGTTAAATAAAAATTAAAAATTTATAACCAAAATCTCTAAAACATGTACTTCCAATAGTTCAAATGTTGCATTCTTTTGCTATTGATTATAATCTAGAGATGTTAATAGGTCGAATCAAGCTCAGACTGTTTCTGGCTATGCCCAACATTGCCCAGGCTGGGGTAGCCTGTGGCTTGACAGACTGGAATAGATTGACTAGTAGCCCGGTTAGATCACGGGCGGGTCAAGCCAACCCAGTCTACTATATTTTTTTTTAAAGTCAAAAGTGATGTTTTTAACAAAATGATGTCGTTTTTGAAGTAACAATTGAGCTACAAGTTGGGCCGGACCGACCCGTTGCCCGACCCACCTTGACCCATGATCTATGGTCAGCCCAACCTCCACCTATAGTCAGGTCAACCCGAGCAAAAATTAAGTCAGGTCGAGCCCCTTTTTGTAATATCTCATTACCTATGATAAGACTTGAATAGTGAACATGAGAAATTTCTAAGAAGATGCTTATGCAAAATATGGCATATACATACGTGATAATATTGATTTTTACACAATAATATAATTGTACATGCATTCATGACATTTTTCGGGTATAATTGATTTATAAATGTGATTATATTGAGAATTGTGATTTAAATGTGTTAAAAATTGCTTTGGTGTTGTTACTTGTTATTTTGGAAATTTTGGTGAGTCTTAGAAAATTCCAAAAATTTGGGGTAAATTTGGCTAGGAAAATACCAAGTGGTAAGATAAATTGATGCATGAAAATTTTGAATAATTTAGCCTATAATTGTGTGACAAATGGGTCAGTAAGTTGATGACATTTGGCATAATTAAATTGGTGACAAATGGATTAGTAATGAATTGACAAATGGACCAATTATTGTGTGACAAATGGGTTGGTAAGTTGATGACAAATGACATTGATAAATGGACAAGTGGCCGTTGTACTTAAATGACATGTGACCTAGCTTTAATGGTGACATTTGGTAGCTTATCGAAGGGATAAGTGGCTTATATGCTTAAGGACACATGTTGAAATAATATGGTGACATCTAACACCTTAGGTGTAAAGTTTCTGCATTTTGTTTCAACCAAACTCATTCTCTTCTCTTCTCTTCTCTCACCACCAAAACTTGTTGTTGTCTTCCCCTTCTTGTGTTTTTCTTGAAGCTATGCTAAATTACCACACTAAATACATGCTTTTACCCATCACAAAATAGCTAAAGAACCAGCTGCATGTTGTTGTTTCATCATAGCAGAAAGTGAATGTGTGATGATTCTGTATGTTTGGAGTACTGATTTGGAGTTATTTTTTGAGCTGGCATTAGAACTGAACAAGTAAGTAAAAGATTAGTGTTTATGGCATGTTAAATGGTTTGAGAATGATGTGTGAATTGGACTGAAATGCATGAGATATTGGTGAAGATGTATGCTGGATTGTTATGAACTGGAGAATTTTCATTGAACGAACTTCGGTATTTTGATGATATCTTGAACTGTAGATATCCAAATAAATTGATTCTTGATTCAGAATAAATTAGAGACATGTGTCTACAACTTCCTTGAAGAAGTCGAATGTTAATTATATTTCTAAGTATTTCAAAATCTAGCTGGAAATCGAGTTAGGATTTTTGTTACAGTTTTTAAAACAATCTTAAATATTTTAAGTATAACTTTCAGTATACTGAATAAAATTGTATGATTTTGGTCCTATTAGAAACTGGAAACATAGTGGAACAATTATTTAGAAGAAAGTGTTACTGAAATACACCATTTCACTTGTCATAATGATTATGAAAAGTTATCCCGAAAGGGGGTGTTAGGATGAAAATGTCGAGGTGTACTGGAATTTGATAACTGGAATGTTTTTACTAAATATGCTTCGGTAGTTTGACTATATTTTGTTTAGATTTCTAAATGAAATGATTCTTAATTTAAATTTAACTAGAGACAATTGGCTACAAATGTTAAGAAGAAATTAAATTTGAATTCTGTCCTTAAGGGTTTTGAAATTGAGCTTGAAAGTAAGTCTTGGCTTAGGCAGTAGCATTACCAGGGACAGAAATCAGTTATTGTGGTTATTGAATAAATTATATTGATATAGGCAGAATCAGACAAAGATGTCTTCACAAAATTTATATCTTATTATCTTAGCTTTAAATTGGTATAAAGTTTATAATTTTTGGATAGTGGAATTAAGAGATATGAGGTGTACAACTTGAATGCATGATCATGCATTAGCCAAAATTTCAAATGCACATAGTCTATGGTATTTTAAGCATAACGCATAGAATAATGAACCAAATTGAATTATCTTGGTATCATTAGAAACTTAAAACATTGGAGAACAACTTTTCAGAAGAAAGTATTGCCTGATTTTGTCAATTTCCTTATCAGATTAATTATGCAAAGTTGACCTGTATGTTTGTTAAACCCAAAATCTGAGGTGGTCAATAAAGTTTTGTAATTGGTTTCACATTGATTAATTATAGTCCAAATTATGAATACAAATGGTATTAATGAGGGCTTTGATATCTGAATGAATTGATGATAAGGAACACAATATGATACCCAGGATTGTCATTGAACATGCATTGTGCATACTTTCTATACATCGATGTGCATCAAAGAATACATTTACATTTATGCAAAATTATGATCTTTGTAAATGTGTTTGTATGATATAGAGGAACTCATTAGACGCTAGTCAAACATTGCTGGACCACCCAGGTAATAGCATATTGGAGCGTACTGTGAGTTAACCTAGATGATTTCCTAGGATTGATTTGATTTGATTCGTTTACACTTCCAATATTATTGAACTGTTTGTGATTTTTCTGAATTCTGGACTTGAAGTTCAAGGAGTATAATAGTTAGGCATGTATTATAAGTGCTTTGATTTGATGTGAAATCTTGTATGATATGTGAATTCTCAACGAAAGTTGAATGTCGGACTTAGGTCCGATGATAATGAGTTTCTGATTGAACATCATATGTGATTATCTGATTTGACATAATTAGTATTTGATGCATTTCATAAAATGCATGCTCAGATAAAGGCTTTGTGACTTGAGTAGCCAGTATGAAGCACTTCCACGTAGAGTTTTGCTCCATGATATATGTTCTGCACGTAGAGCTATGCTCCGTGATTGTATTCTAACTGAGCCCTATGGACCAGTATTTGTATAAATATGTGATAGGCACTCGGTCACAACAATAAGAACGAATGTGAGTTTCATGCATATAGCATTATAAGATCGAAATCCATTGAATGATTTGCAAAGCTAAAATGAGTGATAAATTGATATAAATTGTTTGCTATACTTAGCTACATGAACTGTGTGATCATATATCTAAATGAATATCTGTGAAATATGTGATATGGTTATATGATCTGGTGAAATCATCAATCATGGTTCACTCAACTGAGTTTGCAAAACTCATCAAAATTGCAACGTAGCTTTTTAGGTTTTATAAAGGTCTCTAGAAAGGCTTCGAGTAAGAGTTTCAGGTCAAGATCAGTATGCACTTGTATATGTATTTCTTTATGTTGTATTGAAAGTGTAGTCTTAAGTGTTGTATTGAATTGTAAAGACATTATGCATGCAAG
>JANIPM010000232.1:16006770-16031657 GCA_027478405.1 Erythroxylum cassinoides
ATGAAGTAAAGATATGAGAGTCTTATGATATTTCCGCAAGAGTTGGAATTCGCATTCAGAAATAGGATCCAACATTAGAGTAATAAGTTTGTTTTGATGTTTGATTGTTATGGGCACGCCATCCTTGCGGGATGATGCCTAATAAGAGTTTTTGGAAATAATCCTATGGGATTACGCTCACGTTTCATGATTTCGCAATAGTTGAGTTCTGGAATTGGTGCCCAACAACGGTCCTATCACTAGTGGGTGCAACATGGAGTACCAAGACACAATTCTAAAGTCCATCATGTACACAAACGTCGAGAATTTTCAACAACACATGCTCAACTCATACGACATAAATGAAAATGAGAAACAAAGCATAACAGAGGAATATTTTCTCAGACAGTTCAGATGCACTGATACTAAATGAAAATTCAAGCATACATCTTAAAACACAAGATCATTTATGTATAAACAAGATACATGCATGCTATTCACAATATTTAGCAACGAAAGCATAACAGAAGAATACCTCTAGCCATTGCACCGATACTGTCCAGTAATGTTTCAATATTTTTTGAATATTCTAGCCTCTGATCTCCACAACTCGATGGTGTCCAGTGATTGTTGCGTGAAGCTAAGGATAGGGACCTAAAAATATATAATTCATCGCTTCATCTTCTCTACCCATCACAGAAGATGAAAATGATAATGTATGGGCATTTGCGTAATTAATGGGTTAAACCATTAAATGGACCAGATTCTGAACAGTAGGAAGATTTCGGAAAAAATCTTACATTGCACCGATGAAAGGGAGAACCAATAAAGATGGTGACAATATGACAACATCATCCCTCGCCGTCGTCAAGTCTCTCCTCAGTGGTCGCTAGCGATAGACACACTCAACCAGTAACGTTAACATCATCTTCAATCTGGTCTCCCTAGCCTTTTTTGTTTGAGATCTCGCCAGACAAACAACATTTGCAGATAAACAAATGCTCGATTGTTTCAAAATTGTAACCTTTTTTTATTTTCCACGATCCAAAACAAATGTCAGACTCGGTAATGATGGTGGCAGCTTAAGTGACTATCTAAAAAACAACAAAATAAGAAGATTGATCCAATCGTTACAATGGCTATGACAAATATGGCATTTTTGCTTAGGTGCAATTTTCAAGTACGAAGACTATTTTTTTGCAGATTTTTCACAAACAATAAGTTGTCATGTAAGGCTATGCTTAGTTAGACGTGAGATTTTTAATGGAATGGAATATAATGAAATTGAATGATTTATAATAGAATGGAATATAAATTGATGTAATATTAAAAAAATGTTGTTTGGAAGGGATGTAAGAGTTCATAATATAATATAGTATAATATTATTTGGATGAAGAGTTTATATTGTAATACAATATAAATTTGTTTATTATTTTACGTTCTATCATAAACCCTCAAAATTGGAAAATTTTCATTTTTACAATTTATGATGGAATGAGATGTAATATAAAACTCTCATATTCTATCTCATTCTATTCCATTATTTATAAATTTTCTTTTCAAATAATGAAATAATATTACATTATATTTCATTCCATTAATAAACCCGTCGAAGACAAGGTGGCTGCCCCTATATCTCAAGCGAAAATAAATGTTGTAAATAAGAAATGCCACCTCAATTTAGCTATCAATAACTATCCAGTGATAAATATAATATAAAGAAATATATAGTATTTAAAGAGCCGTTTTCACTAAAATATATTTTGTATTATATAATTAATATAAAACACAGCTCCCCTTCCGAGTACCTTACTTGACTTCGGATAGTTATCCAAACCATCAATAGCGAAGTTTCCACCTTATAAAACAACCTCCCCTCCCCACACATCAAACTTGTATAAACCCTAACCCTTCCAATTCCCCTACATAAGTTGCCCTTCTTTATTATACCAGTTCAATCGCTCCTTAATCTCTAAATCTATTCCTCGTTTCTCCTTCTTCTATTGATCTCATCCCCCATTTACTTTTATTCTCTCTTGGATTTCTCCGACTTTACGATCTGCATCAGGTATTTCCCGATCCTGTTCCTGGTAATTTCTGTTTTCCATTTGTCTATCGACTACACTATCAGATATTCCGATGGCTGTTTAGGGTTTTGTTTTGGGGTTAGAAACGTGGATTTTTGTGTCGGTTTCGCAATTGGCGGCTTCGATTTGTGTTTTCTTCGTGATTTTTGTATTGATTATCGTTGACTTCGTTTTCTTACGGATTTATTAGTTATTTTCTTCTTTGGCATTTATCGATTCTTTTTTTAATATGGGAAGGGGCTTGGTGGTTTCGGATCTGTGTGTTCTAGATGATTTAATTTCCCCCAAATTTTCTATTTTGTAGGAGAGATGACGTAAAGGAACTAATCACATAGGTATTAGGTTGAATGAACACCCCATAACCTGTAAACCTTTAATATGATCTTGTTGATTCGCAGTGCTGATTTTCTTTGCTCTCAACAGGTTTACCTCCTTTTTGTTCGTAAGGATTTGACCTTTACTGCAAATACCATGGCTAGTTCTGTGGATATGGCTCTTGATGACATCATCAAGAAGAACAGAGAGAGAGGCAGAGGACGAGGAAGAGGTAGGGCCCGTCGAGGCCAGGGACCAGGTAGGTCCTTTGGTGCTGGAAGAATGTCGGGGCCAGTTCGTAAAGGTCCTCTATCAGTGAATACACGACCATCACAATATTCGATTGCTAAGGCAAGCTCAAAACTGTTGATTGAGAACCTGATGTGCTTATGACTTGAGGATCTGTAACTATGCTTAAGAAATCGAAAATACAAATAAAAACTATGGGGAAGCTTATTTGGTCTAAGCTACTAGGTCATTATTCCCAGTGGCGTTAATTTGATTATAGATCCAAGGATTTACTTGTACTTTTAAGTGGGCAATCTATGTGGAGCTTTGCTACTGGTTTTGGTCTCATTAATTGTAAGCTGAGGTTTTATGGGATGCACGTTAAGTAATATGCTACCTTCCATCCATGTTATGGGGCCTAAACAGGAGGATTGGCTCGCCAAGTAACGTAGCTTAATGTCAGTTTACTCGTAACACTTAAACAGAAGGATGGGGCTCTCGAAGTAGCATAGCTTAATGTCAGTTTACGGATTAACCTACTTAACCCCTACTATGTAGTAGTATTCGATGTTCTGCTTAATTAGACGGGGAGTGTGATGGATCATCTTGCTATATCTGGATTTCTTCGGTGCAAGAACTCAATCTGTCCTAGTTCATGGCCTTTTTGCAAGGGGTTTTCTTCGCTTAACTTCAGAACTGGAGTTCTCATCTCTATCAAAGCACCGGTTTGACATACAGTGGGTCAAATACTTTACTCCCATCTGTCATCCAGTATCTCAATTTCCTGAACCTGGTGACATGGGTTTGCTTATCTTCAGTTTTGTTTATGCTTTGGCATTTTTGCTGACCTGAGATTGATTTGGAGTGGTGATCTTCTGTACTGGTATGAGCTGATGTGTTCTATTTGCTTTCATCAGCCTTTACGCAGAACCAGGAATTTACCTTGGCGGCATGACTTGCTTGAAGATAGCATTAGAGCTGCTGGGATAATGGGAGTAGAAGTTGGCACCAAATTATATATCTCTAACTTGGATTATGGAGTTAGCAATGAAGATATAAGGGTATGCACCAAGCCGTGTGTTTTCAGATTTGATGCTTCATGTAGTGGATTTCTGAAGTAATATTTATTGGCATTAGGAGCTTTTCTCGGAGGTTGGCGAAGTGAAACAATATGCTGTTCACTACAATAAAACTGGTCGGCCTAGTGTAAGTTCTATTTCTAGACTCCTTTATATTCTTCTAATGGCTTGCTGTTAGATAATGATTAATTTCACATTATTTTGAGGTTGCAGTCATTCAATGAGCTAAATAAGCCTTGTTATTGCACTAGGAGTTTGTAGCACGTAATTAATTACAGACTTCACTAAGTTTGTTGCATTTATGATCATATGATACTGCATAATTTGCTGTATGCAATCATTGACTTTCTTCCATTTTGTACGAGGGAATTTAAATGATGTAATTGTTGGCTACTCTTAAAGTGGCTCAAGAAATTTATGCTCCTTTATGGGATCTTTGATTATTATCTTTTTGTTCTTTTTGGATGTTAGAGAATCAACTTGAATTATGTTATTTGGTTGCAGGGTTCAGCTGAAGTTGTGTATATGAGGAGAAGTGATGCAATTGCAGCTCTTAAAAAGTATAACAATGTACTTTTGGATGGAAAGCCTATGAAGATTGAAATTTTGGGTGCATCAGAAGCTCCTTTTTCAGCTCGAGTGAATGTAACGGGGGTGAATGGAAGGCAGAAAAGGACAGTTGTTATGATGTATGTCTTTTGTTTCTGTTTTTTTTTTTTTTTTTTATAATGAAATTGGCAAGCCTCTGAGTGAAGTTTTATATCATCCTCAACAAGCATAGTCTAGCTGGTGGGGTTTAGTGTAGGGTGTATAATACCTTCACAACTCTGTGTTCCTAATTGGTTATGAAGAAACTAGGAAATTGTGGTTACTTCGGTTTCATGCATTGACAATTTGAGCTTAGGTGGTGCAATCACATTGAGGCAGCAATCAAAATCCTTTTGTTGAGAGTTTGTTTTTCAATTGTTTTCAAATGCTACCTTCAAGAAATTGATTGATGCCTGGAGTTATGTAGGCCTGGAGCTGGTCGCGGTAGAGGGCTTCCTACATCTAACCGTGGTTCAAGGTAATGTTTTATACTTCCACATACACTATTTGTTACATCTGTTGAATGTTTTCGTTTTCTGGATCCAAGCATCATTCACGTTCCAATTATCTTTTTTTTCTTCTTTCAAATGGCTTTTTCTTTTAGATTCCTTATGTGGGGCTCATAGATGTATCATTGTTTGTTTGATTTGTATATTTACAATAATGATTTCTCTACTCGTTGGCTTTTGATTTAGTCAAAGTCGTCGTGGGGGGTTAATGAATGCTGGCAGAGGTGGTGGTGGTGGTCGTGGTCTTGGTCTTGGTCTTGGTCTTGGTCTTGGTCGTGGTCTTGGCCGTGGCCGTGGCCGTGGTCGTGGTCGTGGTCGTGGCCGTGGCATTGGCAGTGGCCGTGGCCGTGGGGGGAAACAACCTATTGACAAGTCTGCAGTTGAGCTTGATAAAGAATTAGAAACCTACCATGCTGAAGCTATGCAGACCTAATCATCTTAGGTCTGAGAGGTCAACACAATGGTGGATTTAGTTACCTTACCTTAAGTAGCTGTAGAACATATGTTGCGGTGGTGGTAGTTACTTTGGAGAATTGATGGTAATTTGCTTATATGCTGGTGTTTACGATAAATTTGCTGTCCTGTTTGGTACTCATTTTGAATTAGTTGTGGAAGTTATATTGTAAATGAAGTTGTTGAATCTTCTGGGGAGCTGGCCTTTGTAACCTTAAAGATAGTAATTCTCCTTCCGTTGGATCGATCTTCTGTTCGCCGACATACAACAAATCCAATTGGCTAGAGGTTGTTCGCAGACGTCTTCACAGCTATGGTTATTTATTTATAGTACCCTTAGAAGATGTACTTTTGTGAAAATTCAATGACATTTGGTGTCGCGTTTATTGCACAGTTTCTAGTTTATGCCAAGATGTGATGTAATAGAATGAAATTTAGGGGAGTAGAAAAGTTGCTTGGTCTAAGTTTTGGGTTACCCATAAAAGATACGCCGAATGAGAGTAAAGCTTTCCGGTTGGTTTTAATTAATTTTGAAAATGTTAAAATTATTCTTTTATATTCTAAAACATTAAGATTTCGCTTATTTTTAGTGAAAGGCTTAAAATTTAAAAGGAACATTTTACTCATAATAATTCTTGTCCGATGAATAACTAAATATAATCATTAATAAGATTTTGATTTTTTATTTTATGAGAGTTTAATTAGTATTTATTTGTATGCAAATTGCAATTTTTTAATATGGACGGATATATATATATATATATATATATATATATAAGAAAATCATTCAAGTGATTGAAAATAATATGACTTAACATCATATGTATGTTATCTAAAGTAATTTATCAAAATTATTAAAAAACAATTTGAAAATTTAAATTTAGAGATAATATTTTCAAATTATAGCGTGACTCTGCATTATTTAAAGAATGTTACATTTCTTATAAAAAAATGTACGTTGTTAAAATTAGGTGATGTTAGCTATTTATTGAATTCTGAAATATGATAAAATTAAATCATTCCAAGGCCTGAACTTAGATATCTGTGTCGATACCTAACAAAGATATCTATAAATATGGTTTATTCTTGAGTATCATAAGATACAAATACATTGTCAATGAATCAGTCTCATCCCCCCATTTTTAGCATTAATTAGAATGTGATGCAGAAGACAAGAATTTAGGAATGGCAACCTTGTGCTTTTGCTTCCACACTCTCACAAGAACCTTAATTAGCAATTCTATTTGGTGGGATCCTTCATATATATGTTAATCTTAACAAGAACAGAGAAATTGGGGATGACTGTTAAACAAAACGGGTAATCAACAGAAATCTTCTTGTCCATCACAGCTAACATTAATCTAAGACCAACAAAACAATCCTACATTTGTAATGTTGTTGAAATAGGTCCTAAGGCTAAATTTGTTGAACTAGGAATGCGGTAAGAAAGACAAAGCCCTGAATTTAGTAAATCAGTTTGACTTCTTAGCCATTAGTTTCTTCAACAATACCCCTGATCATATAACAGGTTTTGTTACTTTGTTATACACCGACCCTCTACAGTTCTTGATCTTATCTATCTATATCAAACACGCACCCCGCCATCTTATATTGCTTCAACCATAGCTAGACAACTGATACTCAAAACCTCTCCCCTTCATCATCAACTGTGTTTCTCTGATATATTTGCAAGGGGGGGAAAAAAACAAGAGTTTTCCATTCACTTCAAGTTCTAAGCCTCTCATTCTGGGGCATAAACGGTTCTTCTCTTTTTCTTAAGTGCTGTTATCTTTTACCAAGTTGAAGAGGATTGTTGGGGAGTAATATTTTGTGAACGCTCTCCTTCCTTCATAGACAAAGAAGGAAAGAAGAAGCGAGCAAAGACAAAGAGAAGGGGCTAAGTTCATGATGGTACGTGCATTAGACCGCGAAAGAAGCATTCAGGCAACAAAATCTTTCAGCCGGAGAAGAATGTACGAGGGCCAAGGTAGACAAGCTCACAGTATGATCTTAGAGAGTGGGAACGATGCAGAAGGTGGTGAGGATAATATATTGCATTCAAGAAGTTACGTGTCGAGGGCTATTGGAGACCGCCTTAGTGACTGTCAATATTATGGGAGTCCTTTTGATCGCGAAAAACGTCAGATTCCACGTCCTGATGTTGCTGAGACCAAAACACCAAGCAGTCGGGAAAAGACCGGTCCCTCAGGTATGCTTCAGTCGTTACCATGTCCAGGCACGTTGGATTGTTATGTGAATCAGTTCATATTCTGTTGAATGATAAAGGGAAGATGGTGATTATTTTTTTTTTTGTGTGGTTCAGAAATGGATATGATGAAGGAAAAGTTTGCTAAATTGCTTTTGGGAGAAGACATGTCTGGTGGTGGAAAAGGTGTTTCTTCAGCTTTGGCCTTGTCAAATGCCATTACAAATCTTGCTGGTAATGCAGCTTTCCTAAATTGTGCAGTTGATTTTTCTGTAGTGAACATGAAATTTGTGATTGCATTCCTTAGATGAACAATGAATTTTTAGTTCCTAGAAACATTGGTTCCAAAATGTGACTTGTTTCCTGTATGATCAGTAAATCAACGACAATTAGTTGGTAAGAGGTTTATATAAATACGGCTGAATGCTAATATCTGTTTCCCCTTTTGGACTGTTACATGATGAAGCATCCGTTTTTGGTGAACAAAAGAGATTGGAGCCCATGTCAGCAGAGACCAAAGCAAGGTGGGTAAGAGAGATTGAATGGCTTCTTTCGGTCACGGATCACATTGTTGAATTAGTCCCTTCACAACAATCCACAAACGGTGTCAATATGGAGGTAAGAAGTCAATACGGAGCATGCTAATTATGCATACATTGGTATGGAAACGTATTTCACTGACATTCTTATTTTGTGCATCTGTCTTGACTATCATAGATCATGACGACACAGTTAAGAAGTGATCTGCTCACCAACATCCCTGGTTTGAGGAAGTTGGACGCCATCCTCATTGTAAGATGAACCATATTCTTGTTCCTTGTGGTTACTGCAAAAGTGAATTCCTAGACAAGCTTAGACTCTTCCCTCGTTACCAAAATCTGCTAATCTGCTAAACAGGACCTCCTAGATAACTTTGCACACCAGAAAGAGTTCTGGTATGTGTCCAAAGACAGCAATGATTCACAAGAAGGGACTCCACCTAGAAATGATGACAAATGGTGGATTCCTACAGCTAAGGTACCACCTGGTGGATTATCAGAGTCAACGAGAAGATGGCTGCAATTTCAGAAGGATTCTGTAAACCAAGTTCTTAAAGCAGCCATGGCTATAAATGCTCAAGTGCTGTCAGAAATGGAGATCCCTGAAAACTACATCGAGTCACTTCCCAAGGTATGGTATTGAAAGTGTCAACAATCCCCTTATAAATCTCAAAACATCTGAGCCTTGACAACTAACATTATCTGTTTTTACTGGTAGAATGGAAGATCAAGCCTTGGAGATTCCCTATACAAGAGTATAACAGTAGAATACTTTGATCCTGAGCAGTTCCTGTCAACCCTGGACCTGTCATCAGAACACAAAGTTCTTGATCTCAAAAACAGGATTGAGGCCTCCATTGTGATTTGGAAGAGGAAGATGAATCAAAAGGATGGAAAATCATCCTGGGGTTCGGCAGTTAGTTTGGAAAAGAGAGAACTCTTTGAGGAGAGAGCAGAAACCATCCTTCGTCTCCTCAAACAAAGGTTCCCAGGACTTCCACAATCTGCACTAGACATAAGCAAGATCCAATACAACAAGGTAACGTAAATGTTGCCATGTTAATCTTCTCTCTCCAAGCCAACCGGAACTAGTAAAATAGTTTACTTTGCGCAGGATGTAGGACAAGCCATTCTAGAGAGCTATTCAAGAATAATAGAGAGCTTGGCTTACACAATATTGTCAAGGATTGAGGATGTCATCTATGCAGACTCTCAGGTTCAAAGTCCACCTTCAGGGCCAAACGACAAGGTGGAGGAAGATACAGAGAAGATGATTTCTTCAGAAACACCAACATCGAAGACACTCTTAGATTTCATGGGATGGAATGTGGACCAAAAAGAGGCAAAGAAAAGCAGCTCCATAGGCAGTGGTGAATATGACAAGCTTGCTATGAAAGCCTATTAATACTACCCCCAAAGAAGTCTTCCTACTTGGAGAAGCTTCAGATCTTGAGTGGGCTAAAGAGCCCAACAGCTCGGCATTGACAACATAAATTGTACAAGTACAAAGGAAATGGAAAGGATAAAGAAGCCGAAACGCTAACAGAAGTTGAAACTTCCTACACATACAAATGTAGTTAGGAAATTGGACTTTGACATTCACCAAATGTAGATAAGGAGCTTAGCAGATGTGTTAGGAAAACCCACCATGTAACTACTGAGTTTAATTTATTTACTATTGCTTTGGCTAAACCAAATACACTTGCAAATAAGTGTATTATCCTTTCGGTTTGGACTTCCTGCTCTCTTTTTCTTTTTTGGCGTCAAACTTCAGCTTAGTACTCTCAGGACACATGCAAGGGACGATAGTAGCTTCTGTATATTGAAGTATATGCCAATCCGATTGATGAAAAATAGTACCTTTGGTGGGATTACAGAGTACCAAAGATCTGACCGTTGCGGGAACGACAAATGGGAAATGTATAAATGGCAAAATTTTCGATTTTATGACGCTATAGAGATGATAACATGTATGAGTTAAGAGTTGAACCCAACTCCTGGAACATGTCCATTATCTAGTCAATTCCTCAATAAGCATGTAAAGTATGCAAGATACGATGTTCAAAAGGTTCTGCCATCCTTTTCTGTAACGTTTGCCAGCAAACGAAGGATAATAATATGAAAAGGACACGCAATTAGGAATCTCTTTTATCCTAGCCAACACGAGTAACTGCGGCATGTATTGCATCTGCAAGATGAGAGACTGTTGCAGAACTAAGCCCTGCCATGCTTATCCTCCTGTAGGAAAAAAAAAAAAGGAAAAAAAAAAGCACATTATATCATCAACATCCCACTCAAATTGAGCATCAGTAAACTGCATTTAGTGGTAAATATGATATTTTTAGAACCTGAAAATTAGCATCATTACAGTAACCAGAATCGTGAACCTTTATCTGACTCTATAATCATATTGAAGCATTAACATTTTTGAAGAATTTGAAAAATGTCGAGTTTAATTTTTTATTAATACCAGCAATTTGGTTACGGAAAAGAGCAAGAAAAACGTTAATCACAAACATAGGTCGAAGGACAAGACTCCTTCATCCTGGACAAACATCTGACCTTTCAAATATTGTAATTTCAAGTTTCGAAAAGGATAAAATTACCCATCGGATGTCATGTAAATGTGATACTCTTTGGTCATGAAGGCAACTTGTTCACTGTTCAAGCCAGTGAAGGTAAACATTCCAATCTGCTCGAAGATGTGACTCCAGCGACCAGGAGTGCCTAAGACGAGGAAAAGAGCATTCAAAAAAATCCACAACCTAGTACATCATGATGATGTATATAACCAAGCTAGAATTAGAATATTTGAATATTGATGTAATAAACACAGATGCATGAAATTAGGATGTTATAAAAGGAGTTGAGAAAAATGCTCAAACGGTACGCAGACAGTTTGCATCAGACAGTTTGCATCAGAAACTTGAAGGCACAGAATACCTTCCTGGTATTGTCACATGATTTTTTTGACTAGATGTCAGCTCGTGCACAGGTCAATTTAATAACTTCATAATCTTGACCCAAAATGCTAATGAAAGAAAGATAATTAAAGGAGGATAACATGAAGTGGATCAGAGTACCTCTAGCACATATAGCATTAAAAAGTTTCTCTCGCATACTAATAATCCGGTCGGCCATTCGTTTCAGTTCAATGGTCCATTCGTTATACATATCCCTGCAACAAATAACAAAAGTTGAAGAACACTAGTGGTTAATCTCATTAATTCTAACTGCTTCATCAAATGGCGTAGGTCTATGATTCATTTCATCAGATCAGATGGTAAGGAAGAGATGAATCAAACTAATAATAACTAGATAAATGTAGCATTATTGTTGGTCATTTAACTTTGAATATTCAGAATACTATGTATATTGTCAATGAATTTAAATAGCTTATTGCTTCATTGGTCAAAAGAAGCTCTAATACTATTCCATTCTTACCAAGTGCAAATATGCATTTCTATGCTTACGCCTTATGAGCTAATAAACTATCCCAATGCTGACCAGGTATATACCTGTCTTTAAGAATTGTAGCAACAATAGATGCACCATGAATGGGCGGATTAGAATACATGGGCCGGATCACAAGTTTCAGTTGGCTCTCAACCCTGCTTGCCACATCTGCCGTCTTGCAGATCTGTAAAAATTTAGCTATATGATTTTATGGTTTACGGAAACTTGAGGTTTCTATGCAAACATATAATCTTCTAACAACGAATTTGGTGCTCTAATATAATATCACCACCTCCAACCTAATCCCCAACTCCTTTTTCCTCCTCCCTTTCCAGTATGAAACACATATCAACCTTGAATATCAACAAAGGGAATTTTCCTTGATAAAGAAAAGTTGATTTGATACCATAAATCAAGAAATTAAATATACCAAATTTAAAGAAAAGTTGATTTGATATCATAAACCAAGAAATTAAATATACCAAATTTATAAACTTAACCAAAATGGAAGCTGTTGCATTATAGAAACTCACTTATGCAAATCAAAAGCTTCAGTTATTCAATGTGCGTTAAATAAGGGCTTTTAAGCAAAAGAAGAGCATTTCAGAGAAGAGGATCTTACAACGCTGAGAGCACCAACACGTTCCCCATAGAGTCCCATATTTTTAGCATAACTCTGTGCCACTAGACACTCACCACCATCTGCAACAAACATTCGAACAGACTGTGCATCTGCATCTAGGTTACCACTTGCAAATCCCTAAAAGGATCAATGGTGAGGAACTCATCAGTCAGAATGCTTCAATCTTCTAGCATGAAGAATATTTAATTACTACAGAGCAATAATCTAGAGGTAGTTTGAGTCTTTGGAAGAACTAGGGAGGCTTATGAAGACTTAACAGCTCATACATAACAACAAATGCACATATGGTTATAATCTCAAATTACTTTAGCCTCCATTTTTCCAACAATGTTCCTGTACCTGATATGCACTGTCAAAGAAAGGTAGTAAAGCTTTTGATCGTATCAACTGTCTGATCTGCTTCCACTGCTCAAGGCTTGGGTCAACACCAGTTGGGTTATGAGCACATGCATGAAGAAGCACAATTGATCCTGATGGTGCAGCTTCAAGATCCTCCAGCAATCCTTTATTTCACAGGTATGGCAAAAGTTCAATCTTTGAGTTGCGTAATTTAACAATTAAGAATCATAAGATACTCCTCTAAGGAGTATGAACAGACTAATATTACTAATCAAGGTTTAAGTGCACATAAGCATCTCAAATTCATTAAATAATTCAGTCAGACTAACACTATAGAGAAAAACTATAATCCATAAACATCAGCAGTTACATATCTAAAGTCCTAGGTTGTACGTTTAACACATTAAGAACAACTATAAGCTTAGAAGCAACAATAATACAAGATGCCGCCAAAATGAATTCACTTGGAACAAAGATCAAACCTTGGAAGTTCAGACCGCGTGTTGTTGGATCATAATACCGGTATGTTTTCACAGACAATCCGGCAAGAGTGAAGATTTTTGCATGATTTCCCCAAGTTGGCTGTGGAATGTATATTGTGAGCTGCCAAAAAAATAGTGGATAAAAGTCAATTACAGTTTCGATTACTCCAGTCTATTTTCTTATTTAAAAAAAGAAAAGACTATTGAGCACAAATGACAATGAGGTGTAAAAAAAAAAAAAAGCGACTTACTTGGTGATAATGCCTTGCAAGAAACTCGCCACCAACCCTAAGAGAACCAGTACCTGACAAGCACTGGACAGTAGTCACCCTGTTCTCTTGAATGGCTGGGCTGTTGAAAAGTAAGCAAAATATAAAATTGACAATCCAGAAAACTTTGGTTGTTGTAGCAGTTAATCATTTTTTATCCAAATTAATGTCCTAAACTTATTTTCAGTACCACCTTCTCACTAGTTATTCGAAAACTTGCAAGTTCCAACAGACTCTTTACCTATCAGCACCAAGAATAAGTTTGGCACTCAATTTGTTGAACTCCGCAAGCCCAACAATTGGAAGATACTCTTTGACCCGAGAACTGGAAAATGCAGAACAGTAAAGACATTAACAATTATAAAACAACAAGTGCAACCACAGATAGGAATAGCAATTTAGTAGCTTACGGATCATTAACTAAAATTTGCTCTGCCCGTCTAACAACATTTAGAACCAGAGGCTTCCCTTCCTGCGTCACACCATTAACTTTGCAATCAAATGAATTAATATTGCAGCATAACACTTGCGTAAAGACCATGATCAGAGAATTTAAGCGTGCATACACGTAGACAAATAAACAAGACACAATTAGTGAAAGGATAAAAAGGCAAACCTCAGTTCTGTAAGCACCAACACCCAAATTCAACTTATTAGGGCTGGTATCCTTGTTATAAGCGACGGTGACCTGTTTGTTTGACAATAAATAAAGTGATTAACATGAAACAATTTGTTAAGCAGAGTGAGAACAACGCATTAAACGAATCCTATTAGTAAGACTAAAATTTATCAAACTATAAGGTCAAAACTTAATATCCAATTCTTTTTATATAAAAGAAATATGCAAGCAAGACTCTGATCCAATGATCTTGTAACCAACAACTCATAACTTAAAAACGTAATGTTGCTTAAGCATACATCTTCTTGATGCGTTTGATCACCTAATGGATCAAGCAACTAATTCTTTGTTTGATCAGCTAATGGATCAACCGTATACTTCCAAACAAACAACGTGGGACACCATAAGCACAGAAACTGCTTATGTATGAGCGCAAATGAACAGAATAAAAACGAAGAGGAAAAAGAAGAAGAAGAGAGTTACCCCGAGAATAGGATCTTCAGGAGCCCGCACGATGTTAGCAAACACAGAGTCAGAATCCATAGCTTATAGCTCTCTTTCGACCAGATTACTAACGAAGACGTCAAAGATTTGATCATACAGGGGTATATATATTAACTAACCAGGTGTGATCTCTGTTTTGGCAATTTGGGTTTATGTAAAAAGGTTTTGAGTTACTATGGGCGCCGATGGACTTAAAGACCTGTTTTGCATTCTCTCTCCTGCCAGTGCCGGCCCATTGTTTAAGGTTTTGTTTTTCAACTGTCGTCGTTTCAGCATATGCTTGTCGTTTGGTTATAATTACGTAGGTTTCCCAATCAAACAATAATTGTATGTTCCGTCCCTACTTTCTAAGTCGACATGTATAATACTGTTGCGGTTTAAAATGTCCCACATCGGTAATAAAAGAAATTGATGTAGAGTTTATAAGCTAATAAACTCTCTCACCCTTCAAGCTAGTTTTTGGGGTTGGTTCTCTCATAAAGATATATAACAATTGGTATCAAAGTCGGTCTCATAGTGGTGGCCCATGGAGTGGTGACCTGGGAGTGTCAGCCGTGACCAACATGACCGTGACCAATAAGGCCGTTGGTCCTTATGGAATGACGAATGTTACGGTTTAAAATGTCCCATATCGGTAATAAAAGAAACTGATGTTGAATTTATAGGCTTATGAGCTCTCTCACTCTTCAAGCTAGCTTTTGGAGTTGGTTCTCTCATAAAGACCTATAACAAATGTCCTGACTAATTTGTTAATTATATAGGTCATTTTAATGTAAGAGTTATTTATTTTAATATTATACTTATTAAGTGTTATTTTATCTTTTTAGATAATATGTTGGAAATTTATTTTTCTAGATTTATTGTGTAATCTGTTTCGTTAACTTTTATTGTGTAATTTGTTTTGTTAACTTTCTTTTTAATCCGGAAAAAAAATAGATTTTGCTGTCTGAAATGCCGATTAACTAACTAAAGTACAATTACATCCATCGATTCAAGACAATTTAAGTGATATAATAAAGACAAGTTTTATGAAGAAGAAGAAGTTGTTTTGGCTCGTCGACTGAGCCAAGAGATGTCGCTGCTCTGCCTCTGCCTCTGCCTCTGCCTCTGCGCTGTCTTCCTCTGCTTCTCGCCGCGTTGCTGCTCCTGCTTCTGCTTGCCAACACACAACACAACCTTCCTTGTTATTACGATTACGATTATATAATATAACACCAGTTTTGTTTTCTTTACCTGGAAATGAAAAGTTGGGTTTCGACCTTTGGATAGTATTGAGAGGCCATCACGAACAGCCACTGCGTACATACACAACACAAACCATGAAATTTCATATTATTTTTAATTATTTATGTTGTTTGACTCTGTTTTTTTTTCCGTCAATAAATGTAAATGTAATGTTGATTTACCTAGAGCTGATGGAGAGCCCTCCCCTCTGTCGTTAATGGAGAGTTGTTGCAACTTCTTGTTAGCTGAGGAGGATGTGTATTGTGAGCGGGTGTGCAAAAACATGGGCAAATCCTCTGCCTCAAATCCACGCTTCCAGTTCCAGCCATTTTCTCTCACATTCTCCTCAGAAGATGAAGAACTGGAGTCCCTGTACACAAGTGCGTTAGGTCTATTTATCATCAGGCAGTTGACAGTGCTCACTTTCTGGATGAACACTCCAAAGGGTCTATATATTTGGAATGATTGTGTTATGCTACTGGAGAGAGAAAGGATGCTAGGGAATTGTACCTCCTCGCATCTTCATTTGATATATCAAATTGCAGGATTGCTGCTCAAAAAGAAAATAAAACAAACAAACTCTTGTTGAATAAGTAGATTTCTGTACTTGGACACGCCAAATCCAGACAGATATAAGCCTCAATAAACATAGATAGAACGAGGAAAAGAAGGGTGGGTGTGCTTACGGGTTGATAAATAGCGGCGGTGAACTTTAGGCAAGCTAGAGTTCCACCTTGTTCTTGCTAGAGCAAGCTGGCGAGCGTATTCTTGGCATGTCGTAAGTCTCTAATTTGGAAAGACAATATTAAGCTTGACGAGTTAATAAATAAACGTATAAAAAACACAGCAATTGGAGTCTTGTCAAGGTGGTAGAGTTTTGAAGTGGGTATATAGTATATACTAACTTGTTTCAGGCAATTGATGCCATGCTCAGCTTCAGAGAATGCTTTAGTCTTGGAAATGCTAGAATTTAGATTAGATGATACACATCCCACATGATCAACAACAGTCACCACAGCCCGACATATGTACTCCTTCGTGGTTTCCAAAACTCTGCAAAAATATATTTTGTCATAAGCTTGGAAAGACCCTTAAATGGATTTAGCGTTCCAAAGTAAAACTTAAGAGAGATGGATGATGGGGCACTCACAGTTTCTTTTCTTTGGCATTCAGGAAAGACTTTTCACAGTAGTCAGCTGCATGATGGAGTTGGGAGCGTAGCTCTTTGAGTTCCTTCAATTTTTAACAGAAGAATAAATATTACAGCAAGTCGTAGTAGCTAGTGAAAACGAAATAAAGTGGGGGAAAGACGAGGACTTGGAGAGACTTGTCAAAGCGAGTGGCATCTTCTGATTCACTTTCTGAATTCTGATGCCCAGATGTTTTAGACACTTGCATTCTTTTGGTTTCTCCTGGAGGGATTGAAGAACGAAGATAGATTTGTAGATAAAAATTTTATTTTGCAGTCATTCATGCAACGCAAACTCGTCTCAGGTTCTGTGTTCTTAAAAGTTGAAACCAAAAAGAGCAAAAGACAGTAAAAGACAAGGGAACTGGAGGGCTCGTGAAGCCACCATTATCTTGACTCACAGAATGAAAGGTCATAACAAGTGAGATATTTGAGAAATTAAGGCATTAAAAACATGCACAGAAGGTGACAAAATAAGACTGGAGACCCGTGAACTTATCTTTCCCTCTTTTTCTTATCCTTTTCTCCAAACAAAACACATGCAGACAGTGATTTTCCTCTGATTGCAATCACACTCAAATTTTACTGAGTTTCCTTTTCCATTTTAAGTTTCGAAACAGTCAATAAATTACGTTACGTTTGTTGTGTTTTAAATTTCTGTACGATATAAAGTCATTGTCATTATCATGCCTATATTTAAATAACCTTGCTCCTGTTGTTATATTGAACGAGTATTTTTGGCATTACCTGGTCCCCAAAACACTCCTGCTATTTGGTTTTGACTGAAATTGATCTTATTGCCACATACAAACTTTTCCAGCAAAACCCTTTAATCATTTGCAAATTATAACCAAGGTTCACATATAGGGAGCTTAAATCTTACAAAAGTTAGGGTGATTGATAACATGATTAACATTTAGAACAAAAATTTAACGGAGATGAAACAAAATCTAGCATTTACAACATTATGAAGTTTAGTACGTTCTGTGATTCAGGAAAGAACCGTATAGTGGTATATTATTTATATCTGAAAGTCAATAACACAATCACCAAGCTTTTCTGCTGCCTTAATTTCAATCAGGACTTTGCCCGTGTGATGATCTGAAAACCCAGATGAAGATAGAATGTTTATCAGATTCTTGTGCACTACTTGCTTAGCTGAATTTTGTGAACTTTTGCGCTTCCCATGTTTCAAAGGTTCGGCTTTGATCTTAACTCTAGCGTCTGCCATCTCCCTAGCTTTCATATTCCCTGCAACAACATAACATACTGATTTCATCAACTCAACAATTTAGATGCAAACTGATCTGAATACAACCTGCTAAGTTGCAAGAGCACAATTATGAAGGCATCAGGGCCTTGGTAGAGGGAAAACTAAGAAATGAACAGGTCTGTCTACCACTAGGCCACACGCCATTCCCTAGAGCAAGGATATGTATTCCCTAGAGCAAGGATAGAATATGCAAGTCGAAGATAAGCCTTCTTTTCCCTCTGGTTCAAAACCCCAGGCACTTAAAGTTTACTTTCAGTAGGTGATTTCGTTGCCTTTGTCAAAATCCCAAATGCCTCCATCCATTCATTCTTCATACATAGAATATTAATTAATTTGAAATGAACTAGCAGATTCATGTTTGCCGTTTCAGAAACCAAACTTACCACCTGGAAAATGATAAACTTTTTTTTGAAGAAACCGGAAAATGATAAACGCTTATGCTATACCTTTAAAAGGCAGAAGAATTAGTTTTGCTGGAGAATGGAGATAATGTATACTAACAATATTTGGCCGAGTGTTCTAAATATGGACAGGGCAGCTGGAAACTTATCTTATTTGATCCCATCTCTAAGAAAACCCCTCAAGTACTTCCATACAAAATTATGGTCTAAAATGTAGTTCAATCTTCATCTCCCTCAAGACTACTGAAGCCAATCTAGTACGATCCTTATTCCTCTCAAATCTACTGAAGCATTCAAACAAGGGAATAGGACTAAACACTGACTAGAAACAGAAAGCTGTGAAATGCTACAAAAGGAGAAAACTGATAATAAAAAGCCAGACCCCTTACAAACTCTACAAAAGGCATATTTCTCGTTCTATACAAAGGATCGTTAAAGATACAAAATTAACCAGTGCGTGAACCCAGGCATGACAAGCTGCATCCCATTTGCAATTTTCTTCCATTTTTATCCTAAGTTTTGTTTTAAGATTTTACAGAATACTAAGACAAGTTACATTTACATTATAATTGTCAAGCGTGACCTTATTAGGAGAACTAGATTCAGAGAATTTTGAATTTACAAACTCACATAATAACTTCCATACTGCCTATCCTAATGCTTTGAGCTTGAAGCATTGATTGACTGGCTAAATATTACCTTCAGGCTTTCTGGTGATAGAATCTTGCCTTCCAAGAGATGACTTGCCACGTCTAAGGCATAACCATGTCCTCTCGTCTTCATTATCGTGTTCTGACATAATTGGAACATGCCAGTGACCTTCCTCCGATTCCTGTCCATTGTTTTCCAAGTTTAGCATAGATCCTAAATTGTCACTAACACATAGGTAAAATTCAAAAACACGCATACCGACACTTTTTATTAATATTTCACATTAAGCTGGAAACAAATCAAGGGAGAAGCTGTTCAAAGAATCACCTGAATTACAACAGACCAAGGCAGAGGCATGTGAAAAACTGGGCCAGAGTTGGAAAAACTGAAACGGACCTTCCATAACCAACAAAACAGATGTTTTGTTATGATAGATCGGATTCAAGATAGCTTTTGAACAAGATATCTTACTTCTTATGTGAGTAAATCTTGCAGAAGAAGACAAATCATATCATGATAATTGAGTCAGGAAGAGACTAACTCACTTGGTGCCTTTCTTTCCATTTTGGAAAGTAGTCATTTCCTAGAAGTAGAAATGTATGGTCTCTCATCTCATCATTGGTCACTATTAAACATTTGAATTTTATAGCTGCATATAACCAGTACCTGAACCATAGGTTACTACCATAGGCTTTGAATGCTATTGCATCAGTTTATAAAAATTTACTGATGCAGCAGAAAGTGATGGAACTGGATAATTAACTTTGAAACACAAAGATACATGCAATATCATTCTCACCAATCATCATTTGATCCGGTAGGTGTCGCATATAGTGCATCAGCATTTCTCCACTTCTCAATCAGTGCCTTATTTACAGGTACACGCATTTTGGGTGAAGCAATGCGCTTATTGTGCAAAATAATGAGCGGCCATCTTTTGGAAGGCAGTTTTTGGCGTATTCCATTAACAACAGTATTGATCTAAAGAATAAGCCATGCAAGAACCACGTTAAGAAACATGAAAGGTAAAAAATCTCCTAAATTTGTTTATTTCAGCACTTTGAACACAATTCATATACCTTAGAGGGTAAAAATCTTCTCTGGTCAAAAAGACCCACGTTAGCTGCATCCACCACTGCTTCAAAGGGTCCATAATAGTCAAGCCATTTCTGCAAATAAATCACTAGGCTTTAATCCACTCATCAAATTCTCACATAATTATACAAGTAATATGAAGAAAATTCCATACTTGAAATTTTTCAAAACTTGAATCCCTATCTCTCCTTATGGCTAAAGAAGCAACTGAGTCAGCAAAGTTCTCTGTTTCTATAGGATTTAGGTCAACTGCAACCAATTTCTCGCCACAGCAATTGCAAAATCCGTTATGTGCAATATATGTACATGAAATGGACCACCTACCCTTACCCAGCCAACCCTGCCCGTGCCATCCTCCACCTCCATTTTCAGTTGCTTCTTTAACAAGTCTCTTGTCCCACTTTCGTTTCCCCACTCTTGAAGCTGCCTCACTCTTAAACCATCTAACTATTGTCCCTGCAGTAGAGGGTGAAACTTTACCTACATATGTTCTAAGTTTATGCAACAAATAGTAAACCTTGTCAGCTTTACCAGCTTCTATACTAACTTTTAAGAGTGCCTCCAGCTCAGGCTCTTCAGGATAAACATCATGCTCCAACATGTGTTCTTCTACAGAAAATGCTTTAGCAATATCTCCACTACTGCAAAAAGCAGTTAAAGCAGGACCATAGGACCTCAATTTAGGTTTTATGCCCAAACTTTTCATTTTCTTGACCATATCAAAGGCCATATCACCATTACCAGTTGACATTGCCATCCTAGCAACAGCCGTCAATATAGCTTCATTCATCGGGACATTATCCATACACATCCTCTCATAGATTTCAAAACCCCTCTGAAGCGCATAGATCTTGACATCTTCACTTACACATATCAAGTTATCATTTCCGTTGTCACTATGCCTGTCCTGCTTAAATATACTTAAGCCATCTTGAGATTGTGATTGTGGGTTACTAGACTCACTAGAATACTGGGTTGAGTGCTGCTGTTCATTCGGATTACTGTGTAGACCATTACAATTGACACTAGAATTGAACTCCATCTTATCACTATCAATCGATTCCATCCCATTGTTGGAAACTTGAATATTAGAAGTGTTAGCATCAGAACTCGTATCACCACTAGAATTTGAAATCTTAGCATCAGAAACCCTGTTAGAGACTGCATGCAAAGTTCTACTAACACTGCCACTTTTAGCTGGTTGGACAAAACCCACTGCAGCTGAGGAACAAAGATACAATAGCACAGTGTAATGGTATTGTCCTAACTTAATCCCTTCTCTCTGAGCTAAATCATACAACGTAATTGCACCTATGACATCTCCTCTTTTTGAGCACATATCCAAGCTGGCACGTAAAGGAAGATTTTTTGAATCAGAGTCCTCTTCCTTAGACCCCTTTTCAATTTTCAGCTTAAAGCCGTCACCTTTCCCCTTGGCTTTCTTCTCCTTCATTGCAGCACCGTTAAGTAATTGGCTGTCTTTAATTCGCTCAAATTCTGTAACTTCACTTCCATCCCGGGAACCCGTATGTGAACTAACAGAACGTATTTTCCTCCTTTTACGACAAGCTAGGTCCCGACCTATATTTCCTTTCTTTATGATCGTGTTTTCTGTCTTTTCCTCTACTGCTGGACTCACCAACTTCCTCGCGGACTGTTTCCTTCTCCTTTCACCTTCAGAACTTAAGGAAGATAACCCAGAACCAGTTTTTCTCTCACTTTTCGAATTCGTTGTCATTTCTGGAGTTAGCCGGTCCGTCGGGGACAAATGTGCACGTGTGCTGCTAGCATGAACTACAACCGAGGAAAAAGGTGTGTGCTTTGGAGGTGAGGGAACAAGAAGACGAAAGAAACAGGGGAATTCCGCAGTATTAAGAAGAGGTGAAGGACACTTACTTAGATGAGGTGAGAGGAGGCTCTTTTGGTGCAGAATGTTGAAGGTAAAGAAAGCCATGTGTGGCCATTAAGAGGCCTCTTAGCAATATTTACCTCGCAATCCACAGAGGTCGTTAAGTGCCTGGATTATTGGTACTTGCATCATTAATATATTGTAAAGCCATTATTACACATTGGTGAACTAGGACTAGTAAATTACCGAATTTCAAATTTTGATTCGAGTCAGAACTCAGAGGCTCATAGTAGACCGAATTGCTGAAAAGAATATAACAATTCCGTCTATGAACACCTTGTAAATATTGATTTTAAACTTTTATATTTAATTCTTAAAAATAAGTTAACATGATTCCATGATGTCTTTTTATTACTTATACGTGATCTTATTTTCAGATTTAAATTATATTTTAGTAAAATGTGTACTTTAATTAAAAATTTAATAGTAGATGAATCAGAAAAAGAGGAAGTAAGTATGACAAGGGAAATCAGTGGTAGTGAAATTACTAGGGCGTACAATTTCGTTCAGAGTTCTCTACACAAAGATAGAGCAATTATGGTCTCCTTGTGGTGGATTTGATGTTCTCTGCCTTTCATGCCTCTGTTGATTCTACTTTTGTGTGGGTTCGTTTCCCTGACGTATCGGTTCAATACTATGATAAAGATTTGTTGATGGCATTAGCTTCTGGAGTGGGTCAACCGATTAAAGTTGACAGGAATACCACCCTTGCAAATCGGGGGTGTTTTGCAAGGGTTTGTGTTGATGTTGATCTAACTAAACCTCTAATTGGGCAAATTGAGGTTGATGGGCGTACATATAATGTGGAGTATGAAGGCCTCCATACTATTTATTTCAAGTGTGGAAAGTATGGGCATAAGGAGAATGTGTGCCCTATTATTTTAGCAACTGAAGTAAGTCAGGATTAGGAGGCCCAGCCAGTAGTGACTGCCATGGGCGGTGGTGAGACGGTGACTCCGATTATGCACAAGAGTGATAACGCCAATCAAGCCCATAATCCCGGGTTAGGCGCCTGGATGGTTGTAGAGAAAAAACTTTGGCGAAATCAAAGGAATAGGCAATCCGATTCTGCCCCTAAAATCTCGCGCCATTCTACTAACCGTTACTCCCCTTTGAACGATAATGATTACGATGCTGCTAGCTTACGAGCCTTTGGTGACTTGGGCCATGAAGAGGAGAGTCCACCAGCATATAACTTTGCAGTTGGTAAGGCTAGTGGATCCAATGTAAGGCAATCCAAGAGGAAGGACGTGGTCCAGACCACTAGCAGTCCCTTTTCCCCATCTACGATACCTGTCTCTCATGTGTTGAGTACATCAACTGACATAGCACCTACATCTAATACAGAGTTTTCATTCCAGGCGCCGGCGATGAAGAAGAATTCTTCGAGGAAACTAGTCACCATATTGCGTCGCCCTTCAGATGAGAATTTAGTTCAGACAGTGGCCTCCCAATTTCGGCACGCCTTCCAACATGCTCCTCTTCCTCCTGGTCTCCCTATCTCTACTGCGGTGGTGCATGTGGGGAGTAGCCAAAGTCAGGATAAAACTTATCAGGATGCCGAACCACCTGATCCTGATCAAGAGGATCTTGCTCCTGATAATATGGCTGATGTCCAAACAGTTGACAATACGGAAGATTACGCTAATTTGAGGATTGATTTAGATAATGAGGTGGATGTTGATATGGTTTCGAGCAGTGTTGCCTGACTGGCTATGGTTCCCTCCCTAACTTTCCTCTCAGCTTAATGATTAATACACTTAATATTTTATCTTGGAATTGCCGAGGAGCGGCTAAACTTGACTTTTCTCGTGGGGTTAAAGACCTTATCTGCAAACATAAACCTGATATCTTGATTATTATGGAGCCTCAAATCTCGGGTGCTAAAGCTGATAGAATTTCAAAATCTCTTGGATTTGATAATGTTATTCGTGTTGACTCCACAGGTCTTTCTGGGGGAATTTGGTGTCTCTGGCAGGCTCCTCTTTCCATCTTGAAGTGTTAGTAACGCATAAACAATTTATCCATTTCCTTGTTTTGGATTGCCTTGGTCAAGTTTGGTACCTGACTGCCGTTTATGCTAGCCCACAAGCTTCGGGACGGACTATTTTTTGGCATGAGATGAAGCGACTTCACAGGGTAGTGGATAGACCCTGGCTACTAGTTGGGGATTTTAATGACTATGCGAGGTCCAGTGAGAAACGGGGTGGGGTGTTTTGTTTAAATAGGGCACTGAAGTTTAAGCAAAATTGGGATAGCTGTGAGTTGGTGGATGTTGGCTTTAAGGGGAATCCGTTTACTTTTCGACAGAGACGACATGGTGCCCTTTCTACTTTTGTTAGACTAGATAGGGCGCTATGTAATTCGGATTGGCGCCTTTTGTTCCTTGAAGCATCTCTGCATCACCTTCCAAGTACTTGCTCAGACCATAACCCAATCTATTTGAAACTTTTTGGTTTTATTCCACCGGTCGCCTCTCGCCCTTTTCACTTTCAGGATGCATGGGCCATGCACAAGGATTTTTATTCAGTCGTAGCGGTAGCTTGGAACTTGAACCATACATCACTGCAGGAGGGGCTGTTAAATGTTAAGGAAGCTGCTTTGAAATTCAATAAAGAAACTTTTGGAAATATTTTCTACAGGAAAAAACGAGTTCTTGCACGGTTAGAGGGGCTGCAAAAACTCCTATCTTTCAGGAATTCTGTTTCTCTTAATAACCTGGAACAGGAGCTCATAGACGAGTATAATGACATCCTACGGCAGGAGGAGATGTTTTGGTTTCAAAAATCCAGAGTGCAATGGCTACAGTTTGGGGATAGAAATACTCGTTTCTTTCATGCTATGACTAT
>JANIPM010000232.1:16049518-16059776 GCA_027478405.1 Erythroxylum cassinoides
TCTGATGCTTTAGAATGTTTGTAGTTTGTGTATATGTGCTTTATTGCAAAGCATACCGTTATGTTTATATGAAGCTAACAAACACAATTTCCACCAATGAAAAATTGCAAATATCTTATAATAGAGATCGTATATGTATTGATAAAATACTGAATTTTTTTTTTACTCACGAAGTGTCTTAGGAGGGTCTCAATTATGAGAAGGCATCTTTAAGCTATCCACTCTTAGATTAATCCCTACTTAAGCCAGGTAGATCCCTTACAGGAGGTAAAACTCTGATCCTAAATTTTAAACGACTGTATATATAAAGATAGTTTGAACTTGTGACCTCACTTAAAGTAAAGATTAATGGATACATGATTACACGCCAAAGTACATTCAAACAATAAATGACTGTACACATTACGGTAAAAATCTCTGAAGAAGAGTACAGTAGAATGGTGACTGCTCGTCATTGTACTCTCAGCCGAACTCCCATTACTTAGAATTAAAGAGGGTATAACCAAGTCTGATCTCATCAACCGAAACGTCGATGGCGAAATCTGACCCACACGTCACCCTGGAGGTTGGCCACGACGGCGTCGCGGTCATCACCATCAGCAACCCTCCCGTCAACGCCTTGGCTCTTCCAGGTCACCCTCTCTTTTGTTGCTCGACTTTGGTCTTACTACTGCTGCCGCTGCCTGCTGGTCTTGTTTGGCTTAACTGATTGAGTTTGTGGTTGTTGCAGTGATTGCCGGACTCCAGGAGAAGTTCCACGAGGCTACGAGGAGAGTAGACGTCAAGGCTATCGTTTTGACTGGTTAATTTCGTTTGTTTTTAACTTCTCTTACTCTTTTGAGGTTCTTTAGTGGGCTACTGATGGTGATGAAGAAATCGGATTGTTCCACTGGTTGGTTTAATTTGGGTCTGATGATTTTGAAGGCAAGGGCGGGAAATTTTCTGGTGGTTTTGACATCAATGTGTTCCAGAAGATTCATGAGAGTGGTATGAGCTGTTTGGCATATTCGCAAGCTTTTTGCTAGATTATACTCTACTTTGACCGTTTGGACTCTCACTACGGCGTGTTGTTGTTGTGTCTTTGGCAGGGGATGCATCGATTATGCCAGATGTGTCCGTTGATCTGGTGGTCAACAGCATCGAGGGTAGGTACTTATTTGATCCCAACGTTTACTTTTGAATTAGGAATTTGGATCATTGAGGTTTTCTTTTTTTTCAATCCAATTGCCGGCTACTGCAGATTGCAAGAAGCCTGTTGTTGCTGCCGTGGAAGGATTAGCTCTTGGAGGAGGCTTAGAACTTGCATTGGTTCGGGTTTTCATGAAAACAGAGTTTGTTTACTGTGATCCAATTTTTCTTTTTGCAGAATTTAATAATCTATGTTTGGGTTTTACAGGGATGTCATGCTCGCGTTGCTGCGCCAAAAACTCAACTTGGCTTGCCAGAGTTGACGCTTGGAGTTATTCCTGGATTTGGAGGTGGGATTACTTCCTTTACTAAGAGTTTTGCACTTATCATGGACAAAAATTTGGCATTGATATATACAAATTATATGAATGTGTGTTTTGTGAACTGAAAATTTAGAACTTTCTTTTTCTTTTTAAAGGAACACAACGACTTCCCAGGCTTGTAGGTTTGTCAAAGGCCATTGAAATGATGCTGGTAAACCTTCTGCCCATGTTCCGGATAAAAGCTTGTCATTTGAATGCTGCAATTACAGACATATGCCAGAAGAATATTTAATCAATTATTGAGCCTCTCACAATAGCTTAAACTTCTAGGATGAGTGGTTTGCTAGCAAAAGATATCTAGCATAATTCTCCTTTGTACTTTGTTATAGTTGATGAATGACAGAAGTAGTGTCACAAATTTTTCTTGTAATATTGATGGAAAATTTCCCTTGAAATATCCTTCATACTTCGACTGCTTGAGGACCCAGTTTGCTGCTATCGATTATCATGATCAATTCTCTTTTGCCGGCAATACTTAGGATCTTAATTGGTTGTTGAGTTTAATGCTCTTTAAGACATGCTTGTGTTACGTTAATTGAATTGCTTGCAGCTATCCAGGCCAATAGTGTCTGAAGAAGGGAATAAACTAGGTTTAATTGATGTTATCGTGGCTTCTCAAGACCTGCTCAAAGTATCTCGTCAATGGGCATTAGATATTGCGGACAGGCACAAGCCATGGATCCGTTCTCTTCACAGGACTGATAAGCTTGGTTCCCTGTCTGAAGCACGAGAAATACTGAAAGCTGCAAGACAACAAGCAAAGAGGACTGCGCCAAACTTGCCCCAGCATCATGCATGCCTTGATGTCATTGAGGAAGGAATAGCTTATGGAGGATACAATGGAGTTCTGAAGGTACTTTTTTGCTGTTCTGTTTAGTTCGATATAATTTATTTTCTTTGTTAGCTAAAAAGTTATTCTGTTCTGTGGATCTCCTCTTTCTTCCTTTAGTGTACATGGCATTTTATCTTCCTTAGATGAGGCAGTATGTTATGTCCTAGAGTTAGCCATGGACAATCAATGCATGATGGTGCAGTATAATATCTGTATGGAGATCCAGTCATACATTTGGATTTTTATTATTGCAGGAGGCAAAAGCATTCAAGGAATTAGTCTTATCAGACACTGCAAAAGGTCTTGTTCACGTGTTTCTAGCCCAGCGTGCAACATCAAAGGTAGTAATATGTCACGCTATAGTGCCCTAGTTTTGGAGTCAATTCCTGCATGAACTGATGACCATAAAGTATCAGAAATTGGTGTTCTGGAGAATTTCTGCTAACACATCATATATTACATTTTTCATGTGGATTTTTATGCATAGTGTTTCATACATCGTCAAAATTTTTCTACCGAATGTGCTACTTATATCTGTTTACTTTAGTAAACGTGTGATTATTTGATTTCTACTCTGATTTTAATCTTATTACCATGTTCTGTTGTAGGAGTGTTTATTTTATCAGATTCTCTTTGTGCATGTGAAATACTATATATGTATTTCAATCTAGGCTATTTTTTCTTTCACACAGTAGTTGTTGGCAAATCCTGGTGTTTTCGTCAACTTTCACTCATATTTATGTCTTCAGAGATTTGCTCTTAAATAGGTTGTAGGAATTTTTATGTTACCCTTTCTAGAAAAAAAATTCATAGATCTTGATAATGTTTTCTGTGGCAAATAATATCCAAGTTCCTGTGCTTATTCAACTTATTTACTTTGACAGGTTCCCAACGTTACTGATACTGGTCTCAAACCAAGGCACATAAAGAAAGTTGCCATTATTGGTGGAGGTCTAATGGGTTCTGGCATAGCTACTGCTTTAATTGTTAGCAACACATATGTTGTACTCAAAGAAATCAATTCTGAATATCTTCTGAAGGGTACAAAAACAATAGAAGGTACTTATTAAGGTCAAGGACTGTTATATTACTTATTTCGAAAATCGGCCATCAGTTGTGTTGGACTTGTTCTGATTAATAGAGGAGCGTCAGTTTGCTAATATTTGAGTTGGATGATGATTTGGCTAGTGAGGATTGTCAGCTTATCCAAGAAAATGGACACTTCTTTAAGTAGTTCATGATAGATTTTGTACAGTTTTTCCAAGTATCAGTAGTGTAACAATATAAGTTATAAACATTATGGGCTCTATTGATTTGCAGTGCAGTTAAGAGAATGAAAATTACATAGAAGAATGCCTAACTATGATTATCATGTTTGTATAAATTGAAGATTTGTATTTTCCTGACTTAAATACTTTACCACATACATCGACTTTCTTTTTTGTATTTCACGAGGATGTTTCCTACTTGTTCGCTATGAAAGTGGGACAACACACCAGGAGCTTAGTTTTTGCATAAAAAGATTTAAAAAAATTAACCTGAAGCCTTTTCGATAGAGAAAGAGCTTGGTGTTGATCCCTTTTTATGTGGCAGCCAATGTTCAAAGTTTAGTAACAAGAGGAAAGTTGACACAGGACAGCGCAAATAAAGCCCTTTCGCTTCTCAAAGGAGTATTGGAGTACTCAGATTTTGAAGATGTGGATATGGTCATCGAGGTGAGCTTAAGTCTCAATTTCTTAACTCAACATTGTTATCATGGCAATTGATTGGAGTATTTTAGTGTGGTTGGCTAACAGATTAATCAAGTTGTTCAGTTGGGATTCTTGTGAATTTTTTTTGCGTTCTCTTAGTTCAGTATCACTTTTATTCAATGATGTTGAAAGGGATTTTAATAGTCTTTTTTCTATTAATTAGAAACTATTGTGCAATCTGTTAAAAGTTGTTTGTCACTTCAATCTGCAGGCAGCTATTGAGAACGTTCCCTTGAAACAAAAAATTTTCACTGAAATTGAGAAGGTCTGCCCACCTCATTGCATTTTGGCGACTAATACATCTACTATTAACCTCAATTTAGTTGGAGAGAAGACCACCTCTCACGATCGCATCATTGGCGCACACTTTTTCAGGTTACAATCATCTTTCTTCTCTATTTGTTCAGTGTCTGTGCGACCATTTTGTTGGCTGTATATTGAGACTACCTAAAATATGATAATTTCTTATATATCTCAATCAACCTTTTCGAATTACGATGATGGTCTCTAGTATAGCTATGTTTATACTTTGGCTTTATTTTGTAATTTGTATGACTTACATCTTTAATGGCCAGTCCTGCTCACGTGATGCCTCTTCTGGAGATTGTACGGTCTGATAAGACTTCTGCACAAGCAATTCTAGATCTCATGACCGTTGCGAAACAAATAAAGAAAGTTCCTGTTGTCGTGGGTAACTGCACTGGCTTTGCAGTCAACCGGACTTTCTTCCCATATGCTCAAGGTGCACATCTTTTGGTCCATTTAGGTGTGGATCTGTTCAGAATTGACTGGGTGATCAGGAGCTTTGGCTTCCCTATTGGCCCATTCCAGTAATAATCTTTCCTTGATGCTATACTTTCCTTTTGCATGGTGTATCACTGGCCAATGCTTTACACTTTTAGCCAATTTTCGACCTTCTCAAGCTAATTATTGCCATGACTACTATATTCCTTGACACTGGAAAAGTATTGGCTGCAAGATGATAATTATTTTGCTTTTCTGCCAAGGAAAAGTATGCAATCATGTTTAATTTCTCTGCCAATATGTACAATATATGCTGCAAATTATCATTTATGATGCACTGAGAGTTGATGGTTAAACTGTGTTTCCCATGCACTTTACGTTGAATGTCCAATATGCTGATCTAACAAACTTGACTGCAGAAACCTGGCTGCGTAGGTTCTCTCTTTGTTGCATGTGTAGAGTATGCTACCAAGGCTTTCTCTATTGTACTCTTAGGTTTGTCATGCCTTGGAACAAAATAAGATATTTTTTGTTGCAGTTGCTTCTCAGGTTTCTCAGGTTAATTAAACTACTTCATTGAATTTTTTTTTTCACTTGTTTATGTAAACATTTAAAATGAGGATTATTCTACAATCTACATAGTTAAGATAATTATGTTGGAAAATTTACATTTGGAGATGTTAGTAATTAACAGCTTCCTTTGAATTGTAATTGTGTACCCGACCGTGTTAGGGCAAAATTTGGGAATGTATTTGCCATATAATTTGATTTGGATTCCAATGTTGAAAGAAAAAGTGGATGTTGGAATCCGATGGAAGGACTTTCCAATAGGCTATGGAACTCGAGATGGATGATTGTATGTCTTAATATCATAGCTGAAATTCCTTAGTTGTTAGATCCTTAGCCCTGATTCTATTATTTAGAAGTACTAGTTATCCTATCCTTTGAAAAACAAATCCCTTGACCTCGTGAAATATACAGATGTGTGTAATAAAAATATTTTTTGAGGCTATGGAAAGAAATGTGATTGAGACACTGTTGCAGTATCAATATCTCAATTTGATATTTGTCTATGCATGGACTATTCTCCTTTGCCCGTGTTCTAGTTGTGGCTATAAACTGTCTCACTATACTTGCAGGCTTCAGGATGTAGCTGGATATGGAATTGGTGTTGCAGTAAGGGAGGAATTTGATAGAGTGTTTCCTGGTCGTACATTCCAGTCTCCACTAGGTGACCTTTTAATGAAAGATGGACGTAATGGTAATGGAGATTATTTTCATTTGGATGATATTTTCAATTTCTACGTGACAATACTTTTGGTGATTGCTTGATCTGAATTTATTTATGCTTATCTCATGTCAGGTAAAAACAATGGTAGGGGATACTACTTGTATGAGAAGGGAAGTAAGCCAAAACCTGATCCCTCTGTGATACCAATCATTGAGGAGTCCAGACGGATTGCGAATATCATGCCTAATGGAAAAGTACTTTAGTTTGTGCAAAGCTACCATTGGCTTGCAATTAACTTTCTTTAGGATGACAGAGTCTGTCATTGTGCATAGTTATGGATGCTTCCATAAATCTTACCTCAGTTTCAGTCGACAAACTACTAATGCAAGTATACTGAATTGCTTTTGCAGCCTTTAAATGTCACTGACCTAGATATAATTGAGATGATCCTCTTTCCAGTGGTGAACGAGGCATGTAATGTTCTCGATGAGGGAGTGGTAATTCGAGCATCAGACCTTGACATTGCTTCTGTTCTTGGAATGAGTTTTCCCTCTTATCGGTGGGTGCTTCTATCGATTCTCACGTTTTGCTTTGGCTAATTGAGCTTTGTAAGCATAATATGCTTCACAAATTTCCTCTATTTGCTTATGATGAAATCAGGTGGAGCATTTGTGAATAATATCTATGTCAAAATTCTGTTTTGTCTATGGTGAATACAGACTAATGTAAATACTGCTGTGGTCTGACTGGAATGGTTCGTCTTTGGCAGTGGGGGAATTGTTTTCTGGGGAGACTCGATGGGGCCAAAACATATATATTCAAGTTTGAAGAAATGGTCTAAAACATATGGTGGTTTCTATAAACCATCACGGTATCTGGAAGAAAGGGCCACGAAGGGCATTCTTTTGGTAAGAATACTATTCTTAATTGTAGTTTTTCATCCCCAAGATATGGCCATATTTTCCATTGGAATCCCTTAAAAGTGAAGACGTCTTTATTCAATATCTTGATTGAAGATCGTGTTGGTATCCATTTTACCCGGTGTGAAATGTTTTTCCAAAATTTTTCTTTTTTATATAATTTCTTTGTTTCTACTTTTTCTTCTTTCCTCAGAAACTGAGCTATCTGAAGTGCCTATGTTTCCTTATTTCCCTTGTGTACCTGCAAGCACATAGACTCTCATCTACGCATCCAGGACACGTTAAAGAATTGTGCCAATGAAGAATTATGAAACTAATGAAACTCTGTTTCCTGCAGAGTGCATCTACTGCCTCATCTACAGGATCAAAGTCACGATTATAGAGCACACAAGTCTTTATATTCCAGTCAGCAGACCTTACGCAGTCCAGTAAGTTAAACTTGGTGCTATCAGCTTTTTTTTAAGTCCGAAAACCCTGAAAGTGCAAGCAATAAAGTCCTGTTTCCAGGATGAATTACTGTGTAACTCCAGTTGTTTGAAACGTTCACTAATAATAAATATGCTTCACCTGTGCCTGCTTGAATGGTTGGAATCAGTACTTCGTTATTTGCCGAAGCCCCTCATGGAGGACCTTTGCCCTCTGTGACTCTGATTGTAGTCTGCGGTTTAAGTAATGTCACTAGAATTGTTGATTTGTTGTGATTGGGTAATTCAAGAACGACAACGGGCGCTCGCCCGAGAGAGTAACTTCGAGTTTGCTATAAAGTAGACGTATCAATTCTGTGGAGATATTTGGTTACTAATAATTTAAAATCCTTTATGAATAAAACTGTAACTTATTTTTTTAATTTAGAACTTTATTTAATTAATAACATTAATTCAATTATAAATTGTGTTAATTATACTAATATAATATATTATTTTAATAAAGTAGAGTGTCACGAAAATCAGTTTATATTTTATATTAACAGACGTGTATTTTATAATAAGTAAAACAATGTAATAGTAATTTTATTTTTGATTTAATGATAAAAATGAGTAAGAAAAATGTTCTAGTTTTAATATTATTGAAGTATCAAAAATTTATTCTATTAAAGTAACTTATCATCAATTAAACCTAAAAACAAATCGTTATTAGTAATGCTTAAACTAGAGCTTCGTTCACATCTCTTCGTAAGGACTATATGATGTGAGGAGAGGTCTCAAAAGTATAAGAATTTAGTTCCGGCTATAATCGGTGATAAAAAAAGCCCTTGAGCTTTAAAAGCAAGCAGAATTGATATTACTGTTCTAGCGTGTAATTACTTTGCATTAATATATTATTCTTAAATTATTTATAATCATTGTTTTATTGAAGTTGCACATTAATACGGCATTAAAAAAACTAGCAAAAGTTATGTTATTTCTTTATAAAAGAAATAGTTGATTTCATGAAATATAGGGACATTTAAACAAATATATGAGTGTTTGTTAAAGGACAAGTTCATTGAACTAATCCTATATAAGAATTTCATTTGAAACATTATTTATATATCTATAAAAATTTTCATTGTAATAATTATATAAGTAATTTTTTTTACTTGAGATAATTAAAGTTATCTCATATATGAATTTTTTTAATTATTTATGACCTATTTTAATTAATGGTAGCTCAATTGGTAGTCAATGAATATAATATAAACTATATGCAAGTAATTGTACGATTAATATGAAATTCATCATCTTAAAATAATTAAGGAGAATGTTATATTATTCTCGATTATTATTGATTCAGAAAGTTATTGGCTAAGGTAGAATGGCATTTTGAAAATAGTTATCAAATCTCATTAATTGAATTTTTTAATGGTCAAAAATAATATGATTGCATTCAAAATAAAATAGATATTAATTTTATGCTCTATGCCTAGTTATAACTTTATATAATGAAATAATTAAATTATACGAAAAAAAATCATGCATGAAAAGATTAGTCAAAATTACTTTGATATTTCTAAATATTTGGGTAGTCATAATACGTTGTTAGACGGTAATTTTGATTTATGAGTATACTTATTTAATTAGAGAATTAAAGACAAATAAAAGGAGTTTAAATTTTCTAATCCTAAATATAATTTATAACCATTGCAAACATATATGAGAATCTAATAGATTACGCAATTAATAGATTGAAGAGAAAAGTTATTTTAATCAAGTTGAATTTGATTGTAAAGTTTGAGAAATTGATCAAATATAAGATATTTAATAAATAAGGATCAATATAATATTAAATCTTATTTGAGTATAATTGGTATTTAGTTAGAATTAATTGTAATACTAATTGAAGTTTATTTAAATTACCAAAATATTGAAAGCTTATTTATAATAGGTTTAGGTTCCAAGAGAGTTAGGACTCCTAACCTAATTTTCAGTGTAATAATTACACAGTTCTCGTAATATGTTTTGTGGATATTGTTAAAAATCGGACAAGAAACAGTTTGAAAGAAGCGATAGAAAGATTAAATTTTAGAATAAGATACGAATTATGTTTCTTGCTTTATTATGACCTATGTGTCAATTATTTTCTAAAATTTTAGTAATTTTAAAATTAGAGGAATCAAGTAAAAAAATGTTAGTGTCCATTGTGTGCAAGATCAGATCTTGCTCTAATTTTCTAACACTACAAAGATAAAAGATTTATATTAAAAATGACATTTAGATTAATTTGAACTACAGTTCGATATTGGTTTGAAACTCAATTGAGTTTGAATTTGTTTTGATTATTTAAAAGTGATATCATTTTTGTGTAATTAACTTAAACTACATTATTTTGATTTTAAATTTATTAAATTTATATAATTTAGAAAAATATAATGGTCTTGAAGCTGATCTATTTAAACCTAATTTATTAACTTTAAATTTTATGGAAACGGAGCATACTAAATTCTACCAATAGACGACGCCTCCTCAATGAAGCGTTGGGAAAGTAAGTACTGAGACTACTCTTGTAACGAGTTGATCTACGTGACTATGTTTGAGTAATAATGCTAACTGGAGTGGACCTCTGGCATTTTGGGCTAGTCTCTAAGGCTCTGGCTTGGATTGGGCTTCATTCCTTAAAATTGTGATAGCTTTATCGGAAGGACAATCCCATATCGTAAAGAAGAGCATTTGGTTAAACAGAGAAGCTGCTATAAGTAAAAATTTGAAACTCAACAAAAGCATACCTTTCTCGGCCTTTTGGCTAAGATCAAGTGTAGTATCTGTTCTTATCAGTTTAATATCTGATACGTG
>JANIPM010000232.1:16081223-16092707 GCA_027478405.1 Erythroxylum cassinoides
TTAATGTTTAAAAAATTATTATCGAGATTTGTAAATTTATGTATTTAAAAGATTTTTTACATAAAATATATTTGTTGAATAATTTTATTTATTCAATTAGATTAAATAATTAAAATTTATTTATCATAATTTGTTGTTTCATTAAGATTCATGTCAACTTTCTTATTCTATAAAATGCAACTCTTACAAAGCTTTCTTTACTTTCCAATATTAGGAGGTAATACTATTTTAGTTTTAATATTATTTCCTTTTCTCTTCTTCTTCCAGAGAAAAAAGTAATTTATAATCAGTAAAGAATATTTAGCTTTTTCAAAAATTTAACAGAAAAATTAATAATATTATGAAGGTAAAATATTATTTTGTTGGTATTAAATATTTATAAATTATATTTTAATATATTAAAACTACTAATGCGTTTATAAATTTTATTAAAAATCATTAATTTTATTTATTTTAAATAAAATTTTTATAAACACGTACTAATGTTAAAATTATTTCATAAATATTAAAAATATAAAAATTCATTTAAATTTTATAAAAAAAACTTAAAGTTTTTATAAGCTACAAGTTTAAAAATTCGTTACATGAGTTTAAATAATTTACTTATTATATATTATGGTAAACAGAAATGAGTGTTTTCATTTTTAAGTGGGGTATAGTTCGTCACATGACTTGCGGTTTGTCACGCAAAAGCCTAATCTCTTAAATGTCTTCTCTTTATTGCTATTGATTTGTGTTGTTTACATAACTGTTTCATACAAGGTCAGTTTAGTAAATTCGCTTTCACCACCGAGAATAAGTCATTAGGTTTTGGACTCCTTTTCTACGTATAAAAATGTCAAATTATTAATAAGAAGCTTATAATGGTTATAAAGTTAGTATTTCTACTTCTAAAAAGAAGAAGAGAGAGCATGAAAGATGGAGGAGAAATAATTGTAGAAGGTATATATAACCAAATAAGTTTCAAATATCATTAGAGAGGTTATGGCTCAAATCTGTACAAGAGTTAAAGGACATCATATTCTTACTCTCTTTTTTTATTGGTTTTAAATTAGTGCAAGCTAAGTCAAGTTCTACTGATCTAAAATTCATAATTTGTTTGGTATATTTTCTGAGGTTTTTCCCTTGTATCATCCAGTATTATTACTTGATGTGATTGGATTTATGTACCTATTTTAGTTATTTAAACTAGGTTTTATAACTTCTATTTGATCATAGTGAAGTTCTGATATGGAATTATCAATTATGTGGCTTTTATTCTCTGAATTGAAGATGTTTTCCACGTAAAATATTGTGTCTTATATGTGGTTAATTTGTGTTTATTTTACATCGTTATTGTTGGTATTACCATTGTTCAGTTCAATGGGGATAGTGTTCCTTTGAATTTGTATTTTGGTAAGCTTTTGCTTCTTCTCTCTCATCAAGTGGTATCGGAGCTTACTTTAAAAACTTTTGAAAAGTCAATAGGTTTATAATGTGAAGCAAGAAGAAAATTCTTTATGTCCATGTTTTAAAGTCAGATTGGTTATTAAGGATTCCAGTCAAATGAAAGGAGTTAATTTTGAGGAATTCTTCTTTCTAGTTGTGAGAATGTCTTCAATACAAGTTGTTTTGTATTTTGCTACTTGTTTTGCCTTAGAGATTGAGTACATGGATATAAAGATTGCTTTCTTTATGATGATATGAAGGAACAGAGTGTTTAAGGTGAGAAGAAAGAGGATTATATTTTCCAACTAAAGAATATGGTTCGAAACAAGCATCAAGATAATGACATAAGAAGTTTGAGTATATTATGAAAGAACAAGGGTATAAGAAGATTACTTTTGACTATTGAACATTTGTGCAAAAATTATCTAAGAATAGTTTAATTATTTTATTTGATAACATGCTCATTGTTATTCAAATGCTTCTAGAATTGAGCAGTTGAAGCAACAATTAAATAATTTTTTTACTATGTAATATATAAAGCCAAGAAAAAAAATTCTTAGTATAAGGACCATTCGTAACAAATAAGCTAAGAAGTTTTGGTTATCACAAGAGGAGTATCATTGAGAAAATACTTCAAAGATTCAAGATCGATAAGACTAAATTGGAAAGCATTCCTTTTCTTACACACTTTAGATTAAGTAATAAACGGAGTCCTTCAAATGAGAGTGAGAAGGAATATATGTAGATAATTCCTTATACATTTATAGTACACCAAGACAAACACAAAACAACTCCCTTCTCCTAATTCAGGGCAAATTTTTGGGAAACCTCAAATTGGAAATTTCAATTTGACTTGTTCAGAACATTTGTGGCTTTATGTCTCTGGTTTATTTAGAGACAAGAGTCATCTCATTTGGAGATCCCACAACAAAGCATGGCTGAAAGAATCAAACAGGGTTTAGATCTCAATCATATTGCATCTGTCTTGGGGTAATTAGCATAACTGTCGTTTGGGATATCAGATTAAGATCATCTTAGGACGTTTTGATAGAAAACTTCGAGATTTACAACTTTCATGAAGACTTTGAAGACAGATTCTATCGTCTGAAGGGTCAAAAATAGAGCAGATGATATAATCAGACAAATAGTGTACAGAAGAAGAAGTTTAGGTCATATAAGTAGAAAGCAGATGAAGCAAAAAGCAAACGAATCAGAGTCAACTTAAGACGAAGCAAAGTCAACTTAAGATGATACAATTCTTAAGACGAAGCGGAGTCAACTTAAGACGAACCAAAGTCAACTTAAGACGATGTAACTCTTAAGACGAAGCGGAGTCAAAATAAGACGAAGCAAAGTCAACTTAAGACGATGCAACTTTTAAGATGAAGCAGAGTCAATGCCATCCTTACATAAGACGATTGGTTTCACGTGAATGTACAAGACAAAATTGAAAATTAATGGAGAATGATAAGTACAAGACAGATTTAATAACTAAAAGTACACGAAAGAGTTTGAAGTTGATTATAAAGAAGGCTTTGCTTTTTCTACAAAACATGATATAATTAGAGTAGTGATTGCATTAGCAACATAACATTCATAATTATCTTCTAACTAGGTAAAAAATATACATTTTTGCATTATGATCTTCTAGAACAAGTATTTATTGATCAACCTTCTAGTTATGAAAAGCTTGGAAGTTAAAACGAGTTTTTCAAATAAAGTGACATTATACATATTAAAATAAGCACCATGTACTCAGTATAATCATATAAATGCTTAATTTTTTAAGGAAGTATTTAAAATTGTTCATAGGAATATAAATTAATTGCAAAGATTATATAGAGAAAATTTTCTTAGCTTTTTGCTTATATGTAGATGATCTTATTTTTCTGGAAATAATAGTGCCACATTTGATAATTTTAAAAAAAATATAATGGTTAAATTTGATACATCTTATCTTGTAAATATGCATTAATTTTTGGGCATTGAATTAGTGCCATTTACAACTATTTTTAGGTAATATTAAAAAAATGGAAACTAATGTTTTTGTTAGAATTCAAATTAAACCCAAACGTATTGACATGTTTTAAAAGAACTGTATATTTTACAAACATTTAATTAACCCCAACTTAACTTCTCCATCAATCTTCTGTTACAAAGAGCACATGTGCCATTTTTTTTTGTAGATTCCTTGCTAAATGCCTATCCTATGTGGCAAGTGGAGCCCAAAAAATAAAAAATCTATATCTCCCTATTCTCTCTCTTCTCTCTTCTCTCTCTTCTCTCTTCTCTCTCCTCTCTCTCTCTCTCTCCAACTTCTCATTTCTTCTCTCTTTGCTTCTTTCTATTCTCTTCATCATTTTTTCAAACATCATACTACTAACCACCAGTCAATCATTTCCAAGAAATGAAAAAATACCAATAACGCACGACACCGATAAACCTAATTCTAGAAAAAAATCAACCTAATGGCTAAAGCACTAACAACAACTCCATTAAATGCTTATAAATAGTCCTAAAACATAAGAGTCGTAATATTTTAGTTTAAGGTCATATTGTTAATGCACTCTCTACCAAGCAGGCTTATAGTTAAATATATGCTTTCATGTTAAAGGTGAGATGATAAGATTCTCCTTATTGATTGTTTCTAAGCCTATATTCTACATCTGAAGTATCATGAAGTACTCAAATTAAATTTACATCATTTTTCTACTTTTAAAAGACTAAATTTCTTTTCCTGTCTTTACTTTCTAACGATGCTCTAAAAAGCATAGAAAAGTTGAAATTAACTATAATTTTATGTTCTCTCATTAAGAAAAGTTTGGAGGAGAGTCCTCACTATTGCTCACTTTAACTTTATTTAGTCTAGGCCTATCATCCAAGTGCCACAAATATTTGATAATTCTTAACCATCTAACTACACTTAATATTTTATCAAAAGTGAAAGTTGTATATACCAAACAAGTGGGAAATAATTAAAAGAGGAAAAATCACAAAGAAAAAAATTCTTATGTGATAGTTTAGAATAAACTCTCTAGAGATACCTGCTTAGATATTGAATTTGTCTTATTAATTTGAGAATTAATAAACATTTTAAAGAAAACTTTCGTATGCTAAGGTGGTAATGTAGAATAAAACATGACGCGTTATTCCTAGGATTTACCTTGTATGTTTACCTTCTCACTTTTTAAAGGAGTCCTTCACACCATTTAAACTATTCTAAACCCTATTGAAACTCTATTGCTTGTGTAGGAAGTTATGCATTTAAATTATATATTCTTGTTATATAATTTATTATATTAATGCAAACAATTATTTCCTGATAAAAGAAGTGGCAAAACATAATTTTCTGTGAAATTATTCTTAAAGTTGGCAAAAGAACTTAAGTTCAATTGATTCGATTTGATCAAATTCAAAGTTAATGAGTTAGCTTTAGTTGATTTGCACCTTTGTCACAAAGAAATGTCATTTTGCAAACTTTCATGTTCCAAATTTTCTCATCTTTTAGTTACCTTTTCCCTTCCAAAACACTGAAATTTACTTGTAATTAAACACTCCATAAAATGAAAGTCATAAATTAGTGACTAAAAAAGCATGAAAAATAGCCTAAGTTTGAATCCTTATAAAAATTTCTAAGCATGATGAGTCAGGTTAGGAAAAGGTGGTCTTTTTTTACCGAAACCTCTTATTTTACTACAACAAACAAAAGTGTTAAAGCAGAGGGGTTTTAAGATTAATGAACAAAGATGAGTAGAGTAGGAGCATTAGATTTCTTCTACAAAGAGGCTAGTGACTTGGTTATATAGCTTGATTTTCTTTTAAGGTTAAAACCAACTTATAACTCTTCTTATCGGTTCTTCAATTCTCTCCTTTTTTTTTTCATTTTTTGGGTATGTTTTGTGAATTTAAAGAGAGAGAGGGCAAGAGAGAGAGAGAGAGAGAGAGAGAGAGAGAGAGAGAGAGGGCGAGAGAGAGGAGATAAAGATTTATTTTTTATTTTTGGCTCTACTTACCATATAATTAGATTAATGTTTTAAAAATTAGACTAAAAATTAAACTAGTGAGAGAAGATACTTAAAGTTTAAAGATTTAACTAGTATTAGATCGTCATAAAATTATTACATACTAAATCAGAAATACAATTTATAAAATAAATAATAAAATAATAAAATACTTTATTGAATCAATAATATCTATTAATGTATATTTAATTAATAATAATTCTAATAATTCAATCTAAAATTAAAAATAATTCTCTTTAAAAAAATTATTATGTTCCTATGTATCAAGATTCCTGAGGTGATTATATTTTCACACGGATATGAATAGTCAAAAGCTATAGGATGAGAGCATTTTGATGAAAGAATGGAACTTGGATTTCAGGATATTTCTTTAGTTGGACCAAGAAAATTGAAGCCTTTTTAGCTCATAAGTGTTTGGCATATCTCATAACAAAACTCTAAATTTAGGATTTTACTTAGAGATTGTTCAATGATTTTGTTTCTTAAACAAAATTTGAGCACCCTCAAGTTTTATTTGTCATTTATTGCTTGCATGTCGTTTAGGGTATAAAGTCTTTATAGACTATGGAGGTGTCAAGTTATTACTTAGAGTTGAGACATGAGAAAGTAAAGTTAGAATGATCAACCTTCCTTTCTAATTTTTAACTAGGGTATTAATAAGGATAGAAAGTTTCTCTTGTAACTTGAATAAGGCCTCTTGAATTGCCACTATATCATACTAAAATGTATGTTATTAATTTTTTGTTACATTAATCATGTATTATTATATCCTTGAGTACTAAAAATTTAAGGATAAAGATGCAAAGAAATGTTCTACATTTCACAAGTCACGATGCATCAATCTATGCACTAAAATTGTTTATTTTGCTAATTTCAAATTGTGTTAATTCATGAAGCAAATCTATAAATTAAAATTATACATAGGAAAATTCATTTAAGTAGAATGTGTGAAGAGAAAGATAATTACTCTGAGAAGAATAATTAATACAACACATTTGTGAAAAGAAAAAAGATTAGTGGAGTCAATTTATAAGACTACTATAATGCAAAAACTTCACGGTTTATAACTTATTTTTTAAAATTTATGTTTCAATTATAATATAGTGAATGAATGGGGAGCATATAAGAGAGCAATCTTTTAGTGATTTGGTAACATATCTACCTTTTTCGTCTTTCACCTTTTAGATTTAGAATTGGACATATCATCAGTGCTGACAATAATTTTTTTTTCAAATTTTTGTAAAATTAGAACATAATAAAGTAAATGGAAGATGGAAGCACTATTTAGAGCAATGGATGGGTACTTGAGTAGCTAAAAGTGGAGAACTTAAGCATTTGGACTCCATTTTAACTTCATATGCAAAGTCTCCAATGGGATGCAGAGGGAGACATCTTAAACTAATCGTGAATTTACCAATGATAGCTCCAAGAAGATCATTTCATAGAAAGTAGAGTTCACTTAAAGAAGACAATTTAAAAATGCTTTATTAGGACTTATTTAACTAACCAAACTATAGTTTTTCTTCATAATTTTATTAAACTATATAGCTAACAAGAAACCATATAGTTTTATTTGTTTTAATCTAAGAGCAAATGGCCAAATAGAGACACAAAACTAGAGTTATGATTTGAAGAAGTAGTGACAGATGAGATAACCAATGAGAGATTAAGACCACAACAAAAAAAGGGAAAGAAAAAGGTAGAATAAATAATCATTAGCCTTAGTTTTTGAAATTTTTTTAGATCTACTAAAGCTAAACTGAAACCAAAGAACATATTAGAACAATGGCAAAACAAATGATACAAATAAAGAATATGCAAATGATAATATACCTAATAGACAAAATTAGGGTGAGGTATTTGCTTAGATTTGACACCTTCACCATTGAAATCCTTTAGAGAAGGTAAAACTTGTATGAAAGGAAAAAAGTAGAAGAAAAAAAGGGAAGAAATTGTATTTTTACAAGTTAAACTTTTATGAATAATAGTTCAACATTCAATAAGAGACCCAACATGATCAAAGTAAAATAAAAATTAAAACACTCCTTATGTAGCTATCTAGAATAGAGACAATAACACAATTAAAAAATCTTTCCTCTCTAGTTTACTACTCCTTCTCTTTATAATTATCAGTTAAAACTTGAGACCATTGTGTTTATATACAATATACATATATATAAAACAAACATAAAACAGATTGAAATAAAACGTTGCATAAGTATATTGAAATAAGGAGACAATAGTAAAGATTTAACAAAATTGAAGAATTTAAAATATGATTAAAGAAGGAGACTACCCTTACCTATCGAAAAAGTTGAATTTTAATTAAAAAATAAGATTGTTAAATAAAAACTAACTAGTTTAAAAAAACTGATTGATTTACAAAAACTAGTCGAGTAATTAATAAATTAATCAGTTCTTAATAACAAAAGTTATTAAGGTAAATCAAACTAGAGTCGATTTAAGGCTTTTACAATTAAATTGATCATATCAGTTTAATCTCTTAATCATGCCTATAAATATCTGACAAAGGGTACACAGAAAATGACAAATATGCTCTTTACAACAAAAGATTAACAAAGAAGTTAAATTGTGGTTCAAATTAAATGTTTAAATGTTTGTAAAACATTAGGGTTCTTTCTAAATGTGTCAAAATGTTTAGGTTTAAATTAAATTTTGATAAAAACGTTGAAGTCTTTTTAAAGCATGTGCTAAAAATTTGGACATGTTTCAAATGAAAAATTATAATTTTATTAGCACATTAACTGAAGCTTGTTTGAGATACTAAATGAAGGAAACATCATGTTTTACAAACAAAGTGTAGGGAGTTTGATGTATTTAACACTTATAAGACCTAACATAATGCATGTTGTAAGTCTTATAAGCAATTTCAAAATCTTCATCCATAGATTAGTAAGACCAATTAGCATCTGCATCAGATCCAACAATCTGTTCCACTTTTAAACTCAAAATCGTTTCCCATTCTTGAACTAATCCCTCAACTTTCATCACCCATATTTTGAACATTTTCAACTTTGCACAAACACAAGAGAAATCAGTGACACAGGACTGTCAACCTCCCTCAGGATACAGCAATAACACACCAGGGCTGATGCACAGTATGGTTAAAAATAGGTGGAAGTGGTCAAGACCAGAAGTGGAAAATGCAAGAATTCAAACTCTTAATAGGTGGCTGTTGTGTTTAGGTGGAAACTAAGTGAGAAAAACGTAAAGCAACCATCCCCTGGAATCTACACAGTATACCATAATAATTGTCTACCATCATTTACAGTTAGTCAGATATTTCATTTCAGTTGATGCACATGGTTCATTAAATGCAATTTCATATCTATCAAACGCCCAAACGGAAATAGGTATGCAATTTGCATCCAATTCAATTTGGTCAAGTACACCCAATCTAAGTCTATTACACAAAAAGACCAATTTAAGTCTCTTGTACAAAAAACAATGGATCGATCCACGCTTTCACATTCTGGAATTGTACAGTAGCATGTAAAATGGATGACAAGAAATGGAAGGATCATTTAACACCAAAATCGCTTTTGTTTATTTTACAATATAAATTTACTTGTACTACTTATGTCCATCTTTTGGGATGGGCTAGGGCAATTGATTAATGGACTCCGTTTAACACTGAATCTATGGCACCTGTAAAGCACTTCGACGTTCTTCAAAGCTCAAGAAAACTGGATTGAAAAACCAGTGCTAGTTTTTGAAATGTTCATGGGGCCCAAGTCATCAAAATCAGAATCTGATCCCCTTTCATTGTAATCATACCATCCACTAGGAGAATCCTCATCTTTCCCACTATTTATTAAAGGAACTCGAAGCTCAGAGATGGGAGCTGGAAGAGGCTCTTTGCTAAAGTACTCATCATGTAGTAATTCCATTGCAGTAGCTCTACTAGCAGGGTCATAACATATAAGCTTCTTGACTAGAGCAATTTCATCAAGGGATCGATTAGCAAGACATGCCTCTATACCTATGGGATTTTCCACATTAGCAAAGGAAATTGTTCTATAATCAGACAGTTTTAGACAACCTGGCCATACTTCCTCTGTCAAGTTGCCCAAGACATTGATAATCCTGCTGAGTTGATCAATGTCAGAAGCCCCTGGAAAAAGTGGTTCAAGGGTCAAAAGCTCAGCAAAAATGCAACCAAGTGACCATAGATCAACGTCCATCCCATAGTCCATAGATCCATATAGTAGTTCAGGGGCCCTGAACCATCGAGTTCCAACACATGAAGTGAGTGAACCATGCCCATCACCGCCAGCATCATAAACCTCATAAGGACTTCTTAACATATCATCTTCAAAATCACTTGCTGTGCCAGTGGCAAGACAAGAAGTATTCCCATCTTGAATACTAACTGTTTCCCTGTCAACTTCGTCCAAAAAATCTTGGCCCTTGAACTTGCCAATATCTCTAAAAGATAGCTCTCTACTGATCATTCCTTGACCTTGGTGTTCACGATCTTCTTGTGAGGACTGAGGAACAACTTGTGGCAGAAAGAAATGGTCTTGATTCAATGAGCTGTTTTCAAAAGACTGAGGGTTCTCATCCACTGCAACAAATCCAGGCTCCATGAGTATCCTTGCCTGAAAAAACAAGAACTTAGTCTTTTCCTCCTTGGTTAAGAAGCAGAAAGTATCACTACACAGCTCAATGTCAATGTTAGTCGCACATCTCGTCGATTCCATTTACACAAAAAAATCAGGTGAAAGTAAAGCTAGTATCCCCTCAATATGAAAAATGCCCCATTTCAGTTTTGCCTAGAACCAGCTAAATCGGATATACTAGTAACGAAAAAACCACAGAAAACAAATAAAAATCGATATTCCAATACCACGTTTGTTTAACTCACTTATTACAATTTCTTTCCAAGGCAATACTTCAGGAGAGATTAAAAAAAAATCCTTCATACATTTGACACAGACACTCGAACTAATCACCGAACACCGTGATTTAAACAGTTAATATACCAGATCTTCTAAACGTTCATCTCTAATTAGATCGCTCGGTTACAGGTTGAATGCAAACACAAAAAGCGTCAGAATTTCACAAGTTCATAACTAAAAGAAAAAAAAATACCTGACCAAAATCAGCCAATTTAAGAACCCCATCATCAGAGATCAACAAATTACTAGGCTTAAGATCACGATGGACGATCATATTCCTATGACACGCATCAACTCCAGACAAAATCTGAATCATCCATCTCTTCACCTCCCCTACTCCAACACCGCCATTTCTTTTTGCTTCCTTAATAACAGCCGCCAAATCGGTCCTCAAGAACTCCAGCACCAAAACCGCGTCTTCGTCTTCTCTCCAAAAGTACTCGTGCAAGACGACGACGTTGGGGCAATTGTGGAGGAGTTGCAAGGCCTCGACTTCCCTGAACGCCGCCTGGTAATCATGGACCTCCTTGAGCGCCACCGTGACGTTGTCGGAGATGCGTCGGGCCTTGTAGACATCGGAGTAGGCACCAGAACCCACGCGTTCCTGGATGTGGTATTTTGCGGTGATTTCGGATCGGGTGTAGATGCTCCAGCTCTTGGAGGGTGGCGTAGGCGGAGAGTGGTGGTCCATGGCGGCGATAATTGTCTCCGATTGCAAAAATGCTGAGGTTTAGATCGCAGTCGTAGCAGGGAGAAGCAGCGGGTTGTTTATTGAGTTCGTTGATGTGAATTGACCAGCGATTATGACTAACCTAAATTACTAGGATGCCCTCTTCACTTATCTTGTAAGATAGATAGGACTCATAATGTCACATGCACATACTTCACTGCCTTTGCTCACACATCAACTGATCTACATATACCACTGTTGAAGAAATTAAAGTTTTTAGTTTTAGTTATAAATTTATTTAATTGTTAGTATTTAATAATTATATATTATATAAAATTTTTTTATACATAAATTTTATCTTAACCTCTTATATAATATTTGTTGAAATTTTATTAGTAAAAATATATTCACAATTTTTAAGAATTAATATTAAATAATTAAA
>JANIPM010000232.1:16202213-16213029 GCA_027478405.1 Erythroxylum cassinoides
AGGTCATGTTATCCCTAATGATTACGAATCATTAGTCGCTACAAATGAATTTCAACATAACAATTACGGATTACATCAAAATTCTAGCAATGGGTTTGAAATTAACGATTCAATGAACGCATTAAAATCATCAATTCACAGGTTCATGCATAAATAACCGAATAATAACGAAAATCCGATTATCCATACACAAAACCCAAATCATTTAAAATAGGATAACACAATCAATTCCTAATGAGAGAAAGAAACAACAAAATAATAAAAAAATCACTTAACCCTAGTCGTCAGCGTCGATTTTACCTCCGAACTGGTGTTGGAACGTTTAGCTCTTCATGGGTCTTTCTCGATAAATTGCTTCAACCCCATTCAATGTCCCTATTTAAATACCCCTTTGATTTGTTCTTCACGCAGCAAGCTTAATCTCCACTGTAGCTTTGATTTGACGAATAAGATGAAGGGGGCTTTATTATTCTCCACTGTTCACGCACAAAAGCCCCCGACTATTTCTTCTCACTGTTCTACACTGCTATTCAAACAAGCCAAGCTGCAACTCCAAGCCTTCAGCGACTCCAAGTACACCTGCGCCCTCTCAGCTTGCGCCGCTGTCTTCTTCTATGCACTATTGCGTGATGTGACCAATAAAGGTCACAATCACCTAAAACCCTTAAAACAATCTACTTGCTTTGCTGCTTGTTAAACGTCGGTGTCTTGTGCTTCAACTGCTACGTGTTGCTTCAAAACGACGCTTTCCACGCTGCGTTTCCTCCTGCTTAAATGCTACTTGCGTTTTAACGTCAAAGCATGCGTGAAACGCCTGCTGCATGCGTTTCACTTAATCCCTCCAGCGTTGCGTCTACTGTGCAGTCATTCTTGGACCATTTAATTTGCTCTCTCCCTGTGTAGCGTCCTTGTCTTGTGCGTTTTGAGTAGACGCAGACGTTGTCTGCGTTTTACTCAAAACATTGTACTCAACTCAGGCGTGAAACGCCTCCGTTTCTGCATGCCCTTAATTTTCCATTTTCCTTGCCTTTTGTTATTTTTTTTCTTCTTCCTCCATAAAAGCAAGTAAATATTAATCTTCGAAAAATGATCCAATTGTACTGTTTCTGACTCACTTTAATTTCTTTGCTTTCGAATTGTACCTAAAAACAAATATGAATTAAAGTGAGTATTTTAATCATTTTTGTATCGATAATCTCTAAGTGAAAATAATTAAAAATATTAACAATTAAGCACATATTAATTTGTTATTACATTCAAGGTTGAATAGGGAACAAAAATACATATTTGATTTGATTTTAGATTCAGTTTTTAGTTCAAATGGTAGCAACTTTTTTATTAATAGTTCAGGTGGAACTGAAAAGACTTTCTTATACAGAGCGCTTCTTGTAGTTTTATGATCATAGGGTCATGTTGAAATTGTTGTTGTGAAATCAGGTGTTGCAACATCGATCCTTCCTGGTGGTAGGACTTCACACTCAAGATTTAAGATCCCATTTGATTTTTTGAAGAAGAAAGTTTGTCAGTTAAGTAAGTAGAGCAGTATTGCAAAACTGATATTTGAATCCAGTCTCATCTTATAGGAAGAGGCTTCAATGGCAAAACGAGAAGTCATTAAAGCATTTAATGATTTATTGTAAGATATCATAGAGTCCAATAAGCCTTTTGGTGGAAAGATTGTTATTTTCGGCAGTAATTTTCGTCAAACCTTACTCGTTATAAACCAGGCCACAAAAGAACAGCTAATTAGTTTAAGTCTTGTAAATTCACATCTCTAGCCACACACACGAAAATTATCTTTAACAATAAATATGAGAGCTTTATCAAATACAGTTTTTTACAATTTCTTATTAAAGGTAGGAGAAGATATATAACCTGTTGATGAGCAAGATCAGATATGCTTACTCGAACAGTTGGTTATTCCTTATCATAAGAAGGATGAATCTCTCAATAGGTTATACTTTTTATATCTTATCGTTTAGTGTCCATTTTATTATTTGTCTAAATTTTTTAAACGTCTTTCTAATGCATTGTTGACTTTACCGGGTTAGTTGAAAACGTCTTCCTTGACTTAAACATAGATTGATTTGATCTATATAAGATGACAAATAGATGCATACTCTATCCAATAAATAGTTGTGCTGATGAAATTAATGACATGATGATCAATAAATTGTCTAGAAATCTACATTCATCTGTAAGTTTTGATAAAACAGTTGACCAAAGACATTAGCTAGATTATGAGGATTGTCTCAATTCTCTGAATCGTAAAGGTCAACCTCCTCATTAATTATTGCTGAAAGAAGGTTGTCCAATCATGCTTCTAAGAAATTTGAATCCAATAAAGAGTTTGTGCAATGACACAAGATTGATATGTAGACAATTAAAAGAGCATACAATTTTTACAAAGATTGTTTTTAGACCTCATAAAGGAAAAAAAAGTTTTCATACCTAAGATTCCTCTACAGTCTACTGAAAATGAAAAGAATGGGATTCCTTTTGTAAGAACACAATTCCCTATTCATTTATGTTTTGCGATGACCATAAATAAGTCTCGGGGTTATTATATAGGAATTTATCTTCGTTAGCCCGTATTTTCACATGGACAATTGTATGTTGCTTTGTCAAGAGCTAGAACTCCTAAATCGGTTAAAATTCTAATTATTCTAGGCACTTTTGAGTCTTCAAAAATTGATTATAAAATAAGGAATATTGTATTCCATGAAATTTTCCAGTTGTCTAAATTATAACATATAAAATAAGCAAAAAGTAAATTGATTGTTCTGTTCAAGTGTATTTAGTTTCATTTTATTTATAAAATGATTTTTTAATATATAAATATTTTCTTAAACTTTTTTTAGGATGGAGAAATGTTTATTGATCAAGGATATTTTACTTGGTGCTGAGGGGTGGTCATGCAAAGTAACCATCTAAGAAAAACAAAAAATTGCTACATCACGTAACAAGTCGTCCAAAAGGCAAAAGTTTATCTTTTTTGATTCAGAGGTATAACAATTATACTTTCTTCATTCAACATCTTCCTTTTTGCACTAACTTTAGACAATAATAGTTAACATGACCATCAAATTAGAATGTCTATTAACCTCTTTACAGTACTACTAAATTCATGAAATATTTGAGCTTTTTTTTTTCTGTTTATGCCCTTTTTCTATAAAATTTCTTTACCATTTTTAATTTAAAATTTTAGTATTTTAATGTGTCAGAATTTGAATTTTTTACTTTTCCCTATCACTAGAATAATTTAGCTTTTCTTGGATTATGTTTTTTTTCAACAGGGATCACACGCTGAAGCTATCATATTTAATAATGATATTCAAAGGATGAGCCTCATTTTGTAGCTTTATAAAAAATATATAATTTCTAATGCCTTTGTCAAGTTAATTCCACCTCAGTTCCAAGTTGAAGACTTGAATATTTAATGGATCATAAACTCTAAACACACTTCAAAATAACTAAATATATACCTTTTGTTTAAGATTCATTGTTACTAACATTTTACATCTCATCCTTCAAACTACTTCATAAAGTTTAAATTTTATAATTTGAGCTATAATACATATATGTCTATTCAACTTTTTCCTGATACTTCTACTAGTTTTTATATAACTATATTTTAATATACATCAATTCATCTTTGTGATCTCCTTTTTGTCTTATAAGTTCCTATGCATAACTTGTATTACTATCTATCACTTATTGTATTTATTATATTTTCTTCCATGAACATCTATCCTTCGTAAACTACATATTGCATTAGTTGGCCTGTGAAGAACAATTCACTCATTCACTATCAATAGATTGCCACGTCTACTGTTATTTAATATTAACTATTTTGAAACAGTTTTAAGTACACTAAAATGTTTTTTGTTATTATTTATCGTTCAACATTGTTATAAACAAGGTGATCTTCACTTATATACTATGTCACTAATATACTTTGATTTTTTTTTCAGAAGATATTCTTGTTTCTTCTTCAAGAGTTAGATAGTGTCTTGACAAAAGATTCAAAGAAACTGAACTAGAACCAACACTAACGTCAAATGTTCCCGTTGATGATCGTAACAAAAAGCCTAGATTGTTATGAACATTTTTCATAATATCTAAGACAACATAAGCATGTAACTTTTGTTAAAGATTAATTAATGCTACCACTTCATAAGGCATTAACTCTTCTTGATGTTATACTTCCATATAAACTATGACTTGTTCTTTTCTTTTTAAATGGTCTTGCTATTGTTGATATTATATTTTTATACTACTGCCTTAGCAGATTATCTTTTCTGCCTTTTCATTTAATTGGTTATTAAAATTTGTTATCAATCTTGACAATTTTTAACTTTATCAGTTTGCATTTAATAAATTTTTAAAATAGTTTTGAAATGTCAAGTTTAGATGGAAAAGTAGCGATGTGATTTAATATTTAATTTATTAATTATACTTTGTTGGTAACTAATTCTAATCAAGGAGGGTTTTAAAATTCTAAATTGAAATCTGATCCAATACTAGATGTGCATTTTGCTAGTAATTATTATGAAAATTGTATCATTTCAACTGACTCTTTAATAGTTGAATCTTTTGTTAGAACTCCTAGATGAAGAAAGCCCAAAAGCTCTAATGTGAGAAAGGTTAGTTGTATCATTTTTCCTTTTGTTCAGTTTCATTTCATTTATCCTTCGAATCCTGTCACTTACATCCCTTAACTTTCAGTTCCTCATCAAATATTACTTAGGTTTTGTTAATGGAAAACTATACAATCATTTATGCTATCATGCTATGTTGAATATAATTTCTTCTTATTTACTATCTGCTATTCATTTCACTATTCTCAGTAAAGAAAATATGCTTCAATTTAACTGGTTATATGAGAAAGAAGCCTTTGTATTGCTTCCTTGCAAGTTATTTTCTGTTAATTTTCAAAAGGTATATAATTGATCTAAATTCCATCTTTTGTATGTACTTTTAACCAACTGATGATGCCATAACTTTATTTTGACTTCATAGACTAAAGGGGTAGTTGAAAGCCTGAGTAGGGAGGTACTTACCATACAAGCAAAGGAAGACAAAGCACCTGCAAATTTACTTATTAAAAAATGCTACAAAAAAAAACCATTAAAACTCGCTATAAGAAAATTATAGAGCATCTAGGTATAAGTTGTACATGCATTTAAATGCTTGAGGAAAATTACTTCATTGTTCAGGCTACTTTATCAGCATTTTCAAGTAACTTTTAAGAAATGTCTTCGCTAAAATGAGCATGCATGTTGGTGGATTGAATTCTTCATAAATTGCTTTAGAAAACTAACAATAATTCAGCGGATATCGTTCCTATATTTCCCATAACAAAGGAATGAGTAGGCTATTTGAAATGGACAAGGATCTGGTTTTTGCTGTGGAATTTTCTGCAACTTGTAATAAATGCGTGGTTTCCTATGATTTTGTCTGTAAAATACAAATAGAGAAGGAAGAGGAAAAGTGAGAGAAAGAGAGTGAGAGAAGGAGAGTGAGAGAGATTTTTAGAATTAAAACTTTTCACCATATCTAAGTTAACTTAAACATGTAACTTTTGCTAATGATTAATTAATCCTACTACCTCATAAGGTAAATTACAAACTTAGAAATAACTTATTAACCTATTATTTGTTTTTTTTTGTATCTTTCTCTAATGATTTGCCTTTGCCTTTTTCCTCCTGCTTTTTTTACTATTTATCTTACCCCTTTACTTAAATATACTTCCACATATGTCTAACATACTACAAACATATAAGAAACAACCTATAGATATTATCCAAGCAAATTCTATATAGCACATTTTAGTTCAGTAGGGCATTATTGTTTTGAAGATTTCATTGTGCATTTGCACAGTGACCACTTGTGCATTTGCTAGTTAGTTTCTACTTGATATTGTAAAGGTTAGTTTTGATTTTCAGGTAAAAAATATTTTGGTCCTCTTAGGGTGTTCTTGTACTTTATTTTTCCTTTTTAGTTAATTTTTAATTGATTCTTCTTCTTTGGGCTTCATTGATTTTAACCATGCTTAGAGATTTGTTACTCATTTTTTTTTTAATTTAAGCATATCAAAAGAGTCTTCTCATAAGATAATTCCAATACTGGTGATCAAATCTTCATTGGAGCCTCAACCTATCCACACACACTACTAAAAGTTACTCCATTCTTGTTCACTCACACATGCATCGCATGTGTTAGAGACACTCTACTGATACTATGTCGATGCCTTGGATTAGTCATTCATCCAATCGCAATGTACCACGTCCTCCATTCCTCTTTTAGTTGACCCATCTGAATTGAACCAATTTACAAAGGTTTGCCTGTTCAGTCTAATCCTCTTTTGGTCAATTTTCTTACAACTCATAATAGTTTTCAAGATTTTTAGCCTTCCTAAATTCATTTTTTAGGCTTTTTTTTTCAAAATTTATCTTTGTCTCTTTGTTTTAGGTTTGATACCTTACTTGTGTCACAAACACAAGTGGGTGAAGTCCTTTAATTAAAGGATCGGCTTACAACTTCTCAGTCTTTAAATACTCCAAACCTTAATGTCACCTTTTCGTATCAACACCTTTGTGACCAAATAATTGATCTTTAAATTTGCTAGATATATGGAATCAGTTGGAATAGTGACTTAGTTTACTATACTAAGTAGTTTTGAGTAAAATAGTGTGTTACTGAAAGACATGACTATACCCTAAAGTACTTGAAGAAGTCAATGCAAAACAGGACCAATCTACCTTTTAAAGTTTATACAATTTTATATTTTTTTTATTTTTATGAATGATTTGAATAATTCTTACTGTGTAACCCATCATATTATTATTATTATTATTATTATTATTATTATTATTATTATTATTATTATATTTTAATTTAGTTTTATAATACTTGTCAACTTAGTATCTAGTTAGAATTTCATTATTTTGACTGTGTTAAAGATGTTTGGGATTTTTAACGAACATGTTATGTAGTTTCAAATGAATTTCATTAATTTCAATTTTACTATTGCCTTCATCATATGCATCAACAACTTGACCAAAACATTCATAGTTATATTTTTTAGTTGCAAAAATTTATAAGATCAACTGTCAGCCTATGATCTAATTTGACCTAATCTGATACAACTTTTGCAAAAATTTATGTTATCTTTCGTGATCATCAACATGTATGACATTTACTTATGACTTTTTATACTAAGTTTGAGTTAGTTCGTGCTTCTCTTCTTTACTACACTCTGCTACCTAAACTTTACATAGTTATTTGAGAGGTACTTTATGAGGAAACTCAATTTAATACTCTTCGTGCTAAGTGATGTCTGTCTTATACAAATGTGGTTCTTACTGCTCTTTTTACTACTTTAGCCACCTCTATTTCTTCTAATGAATTTTTTTAAATATTACAAAAAATTTGGGTACTATATTTTTGCTTGTCCTTATCTTAAGAGGTAATATGTTCAAATGTCTGCCATTGAGGATTCTACTTTTGAGGACACTTCTTATTTTTTTCTTGAAAGAAATTCAAGCTATTCTTCAATAAATACAACCTAATTCTAGTTGTCCTATTTCCCTTATCTTATTTGTCACTTTACGTAAATCTAGTTTTTGGCGCTCTTTGATTATGTCTTTTGTAATTATATGACCTCTAATTCAAAGCTATTTAGTTTTATTTTTACTCTTTTTCTTACGCCACTTGTTCACACTGCTGATAATTCTATTTTCCACATTTAATATGTAGGCAATATTTGGGAATCTCACTTTTCCTTATCCATTGCCTTTTATATGCCTAAACCATGTTTTAATTTTATTTCTGTTGGTAAGTTAGTTGAACATGGTGTTAATGTAAGTCTTTCAAATCATGGTTGTAATGTACAAGATTCATAGACAAACAAGGTTCTTAGGAACAAGGCATAAGGTTGATTGTTTATTTGAACTTATTTCTCACTAGTTTCCATCCATAGCTATTATTTTTGTCACCTCTTCCAATATTTGACACCTGCTTTTTGGTTATGTTTCCTCTCTAGACTAGGACCTTTTATTTTTAGTGGATGTTTAGGACATGTTCGAAATGATTATCTTGATTATGTCTTATGTAAACTTTCAAAATATCATGCTTTGCCATTTAATATTGTCACTTTATTTCTTCTATACTATTTAATCTTTATTCGTTATGATTTTTGAGGTCGTACTCTTAATATTTCCATTAGTAGTTCTTGATAGTTTATTATTTTTATTGATGATTATTCTCGACATACTTGAATTCATCTTATGAAAAATCATTTTGAGTTACCTCCAATTTATATTCAATTTGCTAATATGATTAAAACTTATTTTTTCCTACAACATCAAAAATTTTCATATAGTTAATGCTTCAAAATATTGAGACACTACCCTTCATCAATTTTTTGCTACTCATGGTACTATTGTACAATGTTCCTATTTTGGAACCTCTCAACAAAATATTCGTGTAAAACATAAATACATGCATATTTAAGACACTATTCAATCTCTCCTTATGTCATCTTCTTATCCTGAATCTTTTTAAGGTGAGGTGGCTCTTACAATAATTTACATGATTAAACTTATCCCTTTTATTGTCGTTAATAATATTTTCCCTATGAATGTCTTTAATGATTATCATTGTCTCCAAGGTTTTAAATCTACTAGTTTTGTCTTTTTTTAGTCACAAGACTATGCCAAATTAAAACCTATAAGGGTTATTAGTGTTGGGATCCTCTTTCTTAACGTTTTCAAATTTCCTGCCATATAATTTTTTAGGAACATGTGATGTTTTCTTTATTATTCACTTTTGGAATCACTTCATCTTATATCTTCCTTATTAACTCAATGAATTTTGCTTTTATTTCTCTTAATGCACCTTACATTATCATAAGGCTAGTATGGCAAAAAGCAATGGAAGAACTTAATGCACTTACTTCTAGTTATACGTGGGATTTAGTTGATTTACCTATGGAAAAATCTATGATTGGATGTAAATAGGTATATAAAATCACGATCTTGATTGTTGGTTCAGTAGAACAATATAAGGCTCAATATGTAGCTAAAGGTTTCACTTAAGAATATGAGATTGATTATGAGGAAAATTTTGCTACTATAGCCTGTATCACTTATAATCGTGCTCTCATTACCATTATTGTTGTTAAGCATTATACTTTATTTCATATGGATGTCAAGAATGCCTTCTTAAATAGAGATCTCACTGAAAGGTTTATATGTAACTTATTCCTAGCTATAATCTTGATCCAGATAGAGTTTGTCTTCCTTGAGAACCTTTGTTTGGACTTAAACAAGCTCCTTGTGCTTGGTTTCCTAAATTTAGTTCCACTATCTATCAATTTGGTTAGTCCAATCCTCACACTTACGTATTATTTCTTTATAATACAATCCACGGTATTATTATATTGTTATTAGATGTTGATGAAATGATCATTACTAGTGATGAGACACAGGGTACTCAATGATCTTAAGTACTTTTTTAGCCACCAATTTGAGATAAAAGATCTTAATATTTTGAGCAATTTCTTGTGTGTTACTTCTGATTTTATGGGATATTATTTATCTCAGGTCAAGTATGTTGTTAACCTTATCTCTCTTGCAAGTCTTATTAATAATAAAATTGTTAATGCTTATATTAAATCTATGTTCATTTTTGTACTTCTAATAGCTCTTCTCTTCCCGACTTTATTTTGTATCATCAGCTTATTGATAGTTTATCTTATTGTTACTTATCCTAACATTGCTTACGTTGTTCATATTATTAGTTAGTTAGTATATGATAGCTTATTGCACCACTCATTGTATGCTTATTTTTTGTATATTCTTGGTTACATCAAAGGTATCCTGTTTTATATTCTTCATTACTCTAATTCAATTTTCTCTTTAGCTGTGAGGTTTTTCAAATGTTGATTGGGTTGGTGATCTTATAAACCATCAGTATACTACTAGTTAATTCTTCTTACTTGGTGATTCATTTATCTATTGATATAGTAAGAAGCAAGTAGTTTTCTCTCATTCTAGTACTGAAATTGAATATCAAACTTTTGTTAATTCTACTTATGAGCTTCTATGGCTTTGCTGATTACTTCAAAGTATGAACATTCCGCCTCCATCTGCTATTCATCTTCATTGTAATAATTGAAGTGTTAAGATTGCTCATAATCATGTCTTTCATGAATGCACAAATACATTGAGATTGATTTCGCTTTGTGCATCATCATTTTCGTTATAATATGATCGATCTTATTTATGTCTGTTTTGAAGATTAGATTGTTGATATATTTATCACTATGTTTCTCAATTTCGCAATCTTGTTTACAAACTTAAGTTGTCAATTCACTATCACCTTAATTTAGAGGGGAGATGATGGCCCTGTTTGACAGAATCAGCTGATTTGACTAGCTGATTATATTAGCTATTTGTCATTTGATGTTTGGTAAAATTAGATATTTAGTATTAACTGTTTATGTGTAAAATGACTTATGAGGACATGACTTTAAAAAAATTATAAGGGTATGAATATTATATGTCTTAGTATTTCGTTGAATATTTTTATAGGAATTTAGATTTTAGATATTTAATTCTACAAAAATTAAGTTTATAACTCTAATAAAAAATATAGAATATATAATAACAACAACAATAACAACAACAACAACAACAACAACAACAACAATAATAATAACAATAACAATAACAATAATAATAAAAATAATAATCTAATGTTAAATTTTCTATTAATATGATTATCAAGCTACATCATATTAATATTTTTT
>JANIPM010000232.1:16338763-16352090 GCA_027478405.1 Erythroxylum cassinoides
AGCATTTATTTCATGAAGTGTATGAATTATGAATTTGTGTATTGAATTGAGATATGAATGTGATTTGGATATGGATGAATGTGATTGAATGTGATATGGGTTTCGAATAGGAGGTCCGATGATACTAATGTTTGAGAATTATTAAAGTTCTTTGATTATGTATGAGTTTAATTTGCGTTTGAATTCCGGACAGGAGGTCCGATGAATTGTGTTGCTGGAATTGAGATATTGAAGTGCTCTTTGTTTATGACTTGATTGGTTTATAACATGTGTGTTTTTTGATGGCATAAGAATAATAAGATTTTTGTTTAACATGATGGTATATGATTGTATAAGAAGAATATATGAATTTCCAAAAAGGGAAATTGAAGTGCTTTGTATGAGATTGACTAAAGAATGAAAAAAAATTATACTGATTTGGATTGGTTTAGATCAAATGTCTTAAGGTTTCCAACGCGATATTCTTCTAACATATTCGTTTTCGGATGTCAGAGTTCAGTTTTGTTCTTAAGCGTTTTTGTTTTTGTTGATTTCGAGCCATTCGATTCGTATTCAATTTTTTTTTCGATTTCGTTTGCGATCCGCTTTGTCCGCCTTTCGTTTCACTTTGTGATCCGTTCTTATGTTTCCACCACTTTGTATTCCGATTTCGTTTTTCCGATTGGGGTCCGGTTCCGAAATCAGGTCCCAACAAATAACATACTTATTCTTCAAGAATTGTTGAAGGGTTACTCTACCTTTAATGGCCCTCTAAATTACACAATGAAGATCAAATTCCACAAAGCATTTGATAGTATCAGCTAGAAATTCATATGATATATGCTGGAAGCTTTTGGGTTTCCAAATCAGTTCATTAAGTGGACCATGGAATGTATCACTTCAGCTTCCTTCTCGGTTCTAATCAATGGGTCCCCTTCTCAATACTTCAAAGTTGCAAGGGGTCTCAGACAGGGTGATCCCATTTCCCTTACCTTTTCAAACTTGCCATGGAAATACTTAATGCAATCATAAAGAAGGAGATCACTACTAATCCCAACTTCAAACACCATTCAAAATGCAAGAAACTTGATCTTACTAAACTTTGTCTTGCAGATGACCTCCTCCTTTTTTGTAGGGCTGATATGGAGTCTATTCATTCTTATATGCGTGCCCTCAATCCATTTAAGAATATTTCTGGTCTTCAAATTAATCAAAACAAAAGCCATTTCCTTTTATCTAAAGGTGCAGCTAACATAGAAAATATAATTACAAAGGCAACTGGCATGAGATTGCAGAATCCTCCTCTACTCTACCTTGGTCTTCCAGTAATGACAAAGAGACTTAATTTTTTAGAATGTCAACCTCTCTTAGATAGGATCCAGAAGAGAGTAAAGTCCTGGGTGAACAAATCACTTTCTTATGCTGGTAAGCTTCAGCTTATCAAATCCATCCTTAATTCTTTTCATGTATACTAGAGCTCCCATATATTATTATCTCAAAACATTATCAAAGAAATTAAAAGATTCTTAGATCATTCTTATGGAGTCATTCAAATGGAAATCCTGGAGTCGCAAAGGTGAAATGGGCTGATATAAGTTTTCCAAAACAAGAAGAGGGATTGAACATCCTCTCCATTAAAGCTGCAAACCATTCTCTAATTCTCAAGTGATTATGGTGGATATTGGAAGACAAGAAGACCTTGTGGATAAAATGGCTACATGTATACTTCCTCAGGGGGAATAGTATATGGGCAATTAAACCAAAAGCTACCTATTCTTTTTTCCTCATACATTTGCTAAAGTTGCAAGATGCTGCTCAACAAGAAAGCTCATGTGAAATTGAGGATGGTCATCTGGTCTCTTTATGGTTCGACAATTGGTCCAGCAAGGGACCCTTAATATAACTGATTCCAAGAGCTTCTTCATCCTTTTCTCTAAAAACACGGATGAATACTTTCATAGAGGGAAGTATATGGAAATTTCCTTGAAGTTTATTGTAGTATTAGCCTAACTATCCTCCCACTTCGTAGGAACTTGATATCTTTTTCTAGAAAAGGATACCAATTGATAAGCTCACTAACAGAGTCATTTGTGATAACTTACGCGGACATAGATCCACAGTTTCTTGGGCTATTAAGGTATGGAACAAGCATTTAATACTGAGAATATCTTTTATTTACTAGTTGGCTATCTAGAACAAACTTTCTACAACAGATCGACTTCTGTATATCCAAGTGAATAAAAACTGTCCAATGTGCTCCTTGCAATTTGAATCTTGTAATCATCTCTTTTTTAATGTCATTTTAACAAATTGATATGGGATTATGTCACTGCTTCATGTTATTGGATGGATCCAGGAACAACTATCTTAAAGATTACTAATGGCCTCTTAGCGCAATTACCTATCCACATTATTGTTTTGGGAGTTTGTATCTATAGGTTGTAGAGGGAGTGGAACCTTCGACGATTCAAGCACCAAGCATCCACTAAAGACTGTCTGATATCCTTAATATTAGAAGAGATTCGGGAGATAATTCTGACTAAGAACCTATATCAAATATGCAGCTCAAATGTTCGCGATTCTTTACGTATATAAGGATCTACTTAGAGCGCAACTCACACTGCTTCGGGTGAGGTTCCAAAGGCACACATAAGCTAATCACATTGCAATAGCCTGTTCCACATTATTAATGATGTTATAAGGCTTTGGAGTTATAATCCTTCACATTGTTCTTTCAATATGACTGAATAGTTCCTTTACTAGAATTATTTTGTATTTAAGTCTCTACTTTGTGCACCCTTATTTTTATTGTAACATTTCCTTTATCATTCAATCATTTTTTAAAAAAAAAGTTATTATTATGTAAATAATATAATTTATAACTATGTAGGAAAATTTCATTCAAAAATATGAAAATGGAGATAAAAAATTTTATGACAACAAATAAAGCAAGTTATAAGAAAAAAAATATGACTTCTTTCAATTATAGAGAAGTTGGAGGAGGTGGAAATAGATTATTTTTCAAAAACAAAGGTCCTTAAATATGTATCTGGATAGGCATTCAAAGTTACAAACGTATGTGTACATAAACAAAACCGATAAGCAATAATAGCTATCATTAAATAATCGTGAAATTTTTCATAAGGTGAAAGACGATGGAAAGAGAATAATAGAAAGATGGCCCCTACATTAACCAACGGTTGCCTACAATTTTCTCCTTTCAGAAAAGAGAAGAAAAAAAAAAACTGATAATGGGTGCCCATGGTGCTATTTAAACAAAAGACGTTTGAATTATTTTCAACCGGATCGATCACCATGTCACTCCTTTAAGGAACCAAGCTAAGGATTATGAGAAAAAGCAACCCCTTAGATTCTTAGAAGGACATTGAAGGGTCCGAAGAGGACATCAAAAAGGTAAAGTTGCATCTTCTGACACACAATGAAGCCTTTTTCTAGTCCTTGGATTCGACTAGAGGGTATTTCCTTAGCTTAAAACCATCGACTAAATAATAAACTCAAATTTTAGATTTTTTCTTTGCAATCAAATTCAAAGTTCATACTTAAAACAAAATTGTAATAAATTAATAATATGTGTGGATGAAAATGAATGAAGCAAAGTTGGCACAGAGAAGTGGAACAGAAGATCTGTTCCCTTCTCATGGCGTTAGAAAGAAAATAAAAAGAGAAAATGTAAAGCAATAATAAGTGTTTTGGAGATGATTATGGTCCAGGAATGCTGCTTCTTATATATGCAGCATTAAAATGACTAATCATGATACAACTGCATGTACATGGAAAGCAAATAATTGGCCATCTTCATTACTGGCACCTAATTAAAGCGATAACATAACAATGATAATTTTAAGTTGTTGTAAATCAAAGACCTTGCACATTAATTAACGCACACATATAAGCAAGGCGACATTTGTATAGCATCATGAGCAATCAGCCTTTCATATATATATATATATATATATGTTAGCAGAGTGACTGCTCATGATGTTATATCGTTATATCAGAGGCTATTGCATGTGTGCATTGGTCTGCTTGGTATCTCAGTTCTATCGATACGCTCCTCCGAGAGCAGGTGCCCAGTAGTCTGCTCCATTGTCACTGCCAACGTGAAGTGTGCAAGACACAGGAACCAGACACAACCCTCTACTTCGCAAGTCCTGCAGGGGTTCTTCTTGACAGCCCTAAAATATTGATATTTCAAATGGGATGAATAAAGTGTTAGGTTTGAAAATCTACAGGAAATGAGACGAGAGAAAGATGAACTTTAAGCAGAAGAAAATTTATGGTAGAAGAAGTGTACCGGTTCAGAAGTTGCTTTCCTCTTCAAGCGGTTATCGTTCAAAAGCTGGAAAATAATAAAAAAAAAAAGAGAGTAAAACCAATTATCATTTCGCAAACTTCATTAATTTGAACTCCAATGTTCTAAGACAGCTTTTAATCGTTGATAAAGCTGAAAACCTTCTTCTTTTAACAAGCTAGAGCTTTTTCTTTTTCTTTTCAAAAATCGAACTTTATTTTCTCCCCAGGCATACAACTTTAAAGAGTCAATGGATCCAAGAAAAGCATACCTGACCAGGGTCCTCTGGGAATATACAATTCCTTTCTCCTTGAACCTACCAAAAAATAACAATCATTAATCAATTAATGCCCAATACACGTATATGTCCACATCTGATCAACGTGTTTTTGTGCCTCTGAAAGAGAGAGAGAGAGAGGACAGAAAAATTGAATACATAGTTTGGGAATTGGGAAATTATGGGATAGAATATATGTAGTTCCTTACAGATTGTTGATGTCTCGTGTTTGAGGATCCACTGCCCAAGTAGGGTAAACTGAGAGCCTGTGTTCTTCCACGTAAGGAATAACAGAAGGTGGGAATTGTGAGGACTTGCAATCACTAAAAGAATGTTAAGGAACTTTGCGAAATAAACAAAAAAAAAAAGAAGAAAAAAACATGGTTGTTTGCAAAAATGAAAGATGCTAAGAAACGTCACCTCAATTTGGCTTTGAAGGAATCTGATGTATCCTATAGCTTCTAACAAGACAGATGCTGTGTCAGTCTGCATAAAGAAGAAACATCACACCACAAACTTCCAAAGTCATTCCTGCGTCTTCTTTACACCGTAGATGAAAAAATGAAAATAGATACAAAAAATCCTAGTTCCACAGGATAATTTAAATAATAAGAAATTGGAGAATAATGTTGGAGCTTTATTCGCGGGGGGAATTTCTTCTTTCTTTTTTTGTGAGATATCTGCATGACCAAAGGTATGGGCCTCATATAGTTAATAACTTCAGCTTTTAAACTACCTAGTGTCATTATCAAGATCTAGATTAATTACTGACTGTTTGTTTGGAGCTTATTTACCTTCCCAAATGGAGAGACTAGTTGGTGAAGGGCAGTGATTCTATCACCTAATTTCTCCTTTCTCACCTGCTAAAATCAAAGATGAAAATTGAAGGTTTTCATAGTAGTTTGATTGGAAAGTAAATCTATACTTTTTTGTGGACATAAAGAGACGGCAAAAGAATCATAATGCCCCAAGAAATGGCCATTCAAGAAAGACAATAGTTCACAAGCCCACAGATGTTTGTATTTGTTTGCTTCTGTTGCGCATGTGTATGTTGTATGAGATGAAAGGATTTGTATTGAACAACAGTAGATTACCTTAAATGTAGATTGGTTTGAAGAAGATGGCTGAACCCTAGCTTTTTTAAGTGCCCCACCAGTAGCACTGCTGTTACACTACAAAAATAGTACCAAAAAGAGTTCTGATAAAGCATCAATATAAATAATTATATCAGCTTAATTTTCTCAACCATTCAGGGTTAGCCAATGGTTTAATACTATACAAGTTTATATACTTGATGAATAACTAAAAGTATTCTTGAAATGATGGAATTAATTTGGTTATGTAGTTTGATTAATAGATCTGAAAATATGGAACAAATGAAATTGCTATAAGTCGACAAGTTTGCAGAACGTCATACTATGGAGATTTGTGGCTTCAAAATTTATCCATCTCTCAGTGTCATACCTCAGGAGATCGATCTGGCGGTGGATGTCTCCCATCTCCCATGGTAGAGAAATCCAACATGTTACTACTGAAAGTTGTAACACAGGACTTGGGTGATGAAACAGGCATCAGTTGTGACCAAGTAGGATTAGGTGCAGCCTGGAAGTCTTTGTTTGCATGTCCATAAACATAGCTGCTTACAGAATCTACAGGATTTACATTAACTACCGATGCAGCACTTGAAGCATTGTGTAATATTTGATCCTCCCAATTCTCCACCTTCCTTCCTTGAAAGTGATCTATACTGCCCTTATCTTCATCGCCCACAAATCCACCCCTACAAAAATCAATATCATACTTAGGTATTCATTAGGGAAAAAAAAAAGAAAAGAAAAGAGAGAAAGAAAGAGCATCAATGATTAAGGAGACATGAGAGAGAAAGAGAGTACAAGAGTAGTTGGCTCCATGACTCCGGAAGTTGATCCTGGTTTTCATGCCAAGCAGGGACTGAAAGTGAAGAAGGCGAAGACGAAGAGTAAGGGATGAATTGAGGGAAGAGAACCGAAGGAGGCAAGAAAGGAGAGGTTTGTTGGTGGTGGTGGGATGGTGGTGGTCTCATGTTATTGATGCTCCACCAGTTAGGGCTTCCGGTCATCATTTGCTGCACCGGATAGCTCTGCAGAATACCTCTATTCATTGCTTTCTCAACAAAACCTTGAAGAACTTTCCCAGCTTCCTTATTCTTCACTTTTTCACTCAGGTCTAATGCTATCTTCCCCTTTTTGTTCTTTAAGCTTATCGGCTTTTTAAGCTCTTAGACAAGTCTTGGAGGAAAGTTTGAGCAAGTCGTCTTATGTGGGATTGAGCAAATGAGAGAAACATAGTCCTTGTGGTGTAAGAATTTAAATCATGAAGGTTTGAGAACATTTTGTCTTGTTTCCTTCTCTCTCAGTCCATCCTTCTTTTTTCTGTTCCTTTTTTCTTTCTTGCTTTTTTCTCTGCTTTTGCTTTATCTCAAAGTGGGACACAAAAGGTAGTAGCAATTCCCATTGATTAATAAATTAATTTTTAAAATATAAAATAAATATAAGCAATCAAATTGGCTTTGATATAATGACCTTTTAGTGTACCATTCTGGGATGTTATGTGCAACGTGTTTAATTTTTGTCCTGATTCATAATTTTCAGGGTATATAATGTTAGAGGAAAGGAAAATGAAAATCAAAATCAAAATTAAAATTGACAAAAAAATGTTGATCTGCAGATTTCATAGTGCATAAGATTCACTTTTCAAATACATTAACTAGACTAGAATGAACAATCAATATTTGTCCAAAACTGTCATAGGTTAATTCATTAATTAAGATTAATAAATGATTTTGTATAGTTGTATTATCTAAATTTAATTTAGTAGATTATTATGAATTTCAAACTAATAAAGGTCAATCATAAGAACGAATTTATATGAGGTTGTATAAATGAAAGCATTATAATATAACTTAATTTGTTTTCTTATAGTTATTTTATAGAGCCGAATTGGAATTAAAAAAGCTAACCATAAATGTGTATATTTGATTTGGAAATATCCCTTTGTAAATCAAGATTAGATCGTGCAAGACTATAAGAGAGAATTTTTTTAAAAAAAATTAAACCCAGTAAAGTCTTAACACCCAAGGTCAAGTCTATTAAACTTTGAATTAACACCAAAAAAAAAAAAAGCACTCCCATCGAGCAACGAAAACTTTCCCGCTTTCTGAACTTCTGGCAGCTGTCTACTGATGAGATTAAGATAAACAACATGATTTTGTACTACAGATATATAACAAATCACCGGCCAACAAAAGTAAAATATTGGGTATGAGGGATACGTCAAGATGATGTGAAAAAATGAAAATTGGTGTTACATGTGATGTTGTCATATTATTGATAAATATGTAAGAATTAGAGGATGGAGTACCCGTGAGTGTGCGAGGGAGAGGCGGGGGGGCCGACATATACCACACTTTTCAAGAGGTCAATGTCTTGGGTTTGGAGATCCCTATATAGCCAGGGTCTCCAAAGGAATGATTACCATTTCCTAGACCAATTTTGTTGTGTACTTCTTACCCTTTCACTCCCACTTTTGTTCTTTTCTTTTTCTTAATTTCTTAATTCTTTTTCCTCAAACAATCCAATCCAACCCAACCTGACCCTTCTTTGTGTCAATCAACTAATCCAGGATATGGCATCCCAAATGCTTGAAATTTGCACTCTTCTCATTAAAGAAACACATAAATTAAATAAATGAGATATTCTTCTTGAAGCAATTAATGCTTTTATTCCCTGGGAATGGGATACATCACATTCCCTTGAAACCGCATCTCAATGCCCGAAGCAAGCAAACAGACAAACAATCCCTTGAATATCGAGGCAGTCATATGAGCATTAGAGAGAGTGGAAACATAAGCCATTGTCTTTTAGGAACTTATATTATAATTAGTAGTGAGGGGGTAAGGAGGACATGGGACGTCTGGTCCGTACTGCCAAATCTTTGTCGGAGGAGCTATGTCTTCTTCTTGCACCCCATACATATATTTTTTACTTGTTCAATGAGAAATAAGCTAAAACTTCTTAATGCACGCAATCTATAATGTAAGCTTAATCAATGAATCCTTGATGACAGAGTTTGCTTTTGCAAAATTTTAGAAAATATAAAAATTTCATATAAAATATATTTCTTTGAATTGAAATGACCCACTTGCTGTAACTCTACACTTGGGAGACAATTTTAGTCAATGTTATGCTCCTTCAACTTCACGGGCGAATACAAGGAATGGCAGTCGCAAACCTTAACCAACACGTCGGGGATTTTTGAGTCATTAATGTTTGTCTTTTATGAAGACAAAATCCTAGATTCAATGGTACCGAGACAAGTGTTCAAACATGCATGACGAGCTAGTGGGGCATTTTTTAAAATCTTAATTACCTACCAGCTATATTCAGCCGAACCCAAACCAGTAAATTAAGTAGTTTATAATTTGTATGAAATCGACAGTTTTGAAACTTTGAATGTCTTTTTCCCTTGAAGGCGAATATAAATCACTCATCGAAGGGTGTGCTCTTCTGTTCCAATTTGTATCATGCTTAACCATCGGATTCCTCATCACATGCCTCATTATTCCCTGAATTACAACACAAATATTCTTCTTTATGATCCCAAGATAACCCATACCATAAGTTGTTCAAAGCCAAAATCACTCCGGAACCCTAAACATAACCCAAGATAGTTTCTTACCCTAATTATTTTTACGAAAATTTTTAGCTAATTGATCACCTATATTCTGTAAATCACACTTGTAAAATCAATAACTCATAAAAATGCAAATATTAATAGATTAAATAATTGTTATACAGTCTATATTTTTTTACGTTGGATTAAATAATCGTTAGGTAATCTGAAATTCGTGTAGGTCCAAAAACAATTTTCTTAGAAAACATATTCAATACAAAGAATCTATTTAGCCACAAGTTTCGCTGTACATGATCCTAAATGACGAGACTGTAACCTTATCAAATTACAGTTAAAAGTTATCTTCCAGTAACTAGGCAGGTTGTACATCTCCAAAGACCTTCAATTAGGGGGAAAACGATGTTTCGACTCTATAAGACGATGCACATCAGATGTTTGATTTATGTGCATGTTTGTCGAATCATGTATCTTATCAACAAGATTAAAATTTGTTTCATCTAAATGTCTAGGGTCGATCAATTTAACCTATTTCGAATGAACTTTTTTTTTTCTTAATGCTTGTAAATGATCTTCAAATTAGTCATTCTGGCCTTTTAGTACAAGCCAAGTTTATTTATTTTTTCAACTAAAATATTATTCACTCCAAATACTGATCATTATAAAATAAATTAACTTTTGCTTCGTATAAGAAGGCCGAAATTTAAACGATGATAAAAGAATTAAGTAGTATTTGTAAAGTATTATAACCCATGTTCCGCATAGGATTTCAATACGTAAGTTTTCCTTTTAATTTGTATAACGAATCTGGCTTTTGAAACTCGAAAGATACTGTTGAGACTCTGGTGAGTAGGACACTTTAACATTGAAATAAAAATATTTAAAAGATATGAAAAACATCTCAAACATAAATATAAAGACACAAGTAGGAAATAATTATGCACTGAATTAGATTAGAAAACTGTGATAATGAGACATGAGGACAGCGTAGATTCTTATTAGAGACTAGACTTATATACCAACACTAGGCCAATTCACTAATCAATATCTAAATTTTATTTATTTATGTAATATAATTGAGTTTTAACAGTGGAAGTCCCAAATTCAAATCATGTGCAACATTCGCATCTTTTTAATTTACATATGCTGTGTACTAAAATTAATATACAATATAATCTTATATGTCATTTAATAAAAATAAATTTTATTTAAGGGTTAGTTGCACTACAGCCTATTTTTAAGTTTAATTGTTTTTCTAAAATGTTTTGTATGGTGCAAATTAAGCACAAAGGTCTATTTAGTTTGATGTGAATTGAATTAGATTCAATTTTAAATCTTCTGGCAATATAAATTATAATTACTTCAAAGAGTAATTGGTGAGTAAGTAAATTTCCTGAATCCCAAAATGGCCAAACCAAAGCTTGAATTCTGATTCTCAGCCTCCTAATCATGGATTTACCCGCATTTAATGGATCGATTTAGTAGTAATATGCGGTTTTCATTACACATGTTTCATTGGCATTGCCAAAGCAAAGTATTAGCCAAGTGACAGAATTATTAAAAAATGTTATAAAGGAATGAGCTCAGCTACCATATCTCAGTAGATGGTAAACAAATCCTACTGTCATTCTCAAAAGATATAAATAATAAGATTTCCTTCTCTAGCTAAATCATCCAACTTGATCACTGACCCCAGAACCCCACACAACATGGTTTTTCCACACTACACCTTAATATTTTGTCTTCTTACACACCAAACCATTAAAAATATTAGCCACTTGCTGCTATTTTCTTCCACCATTTCATGCCTAATATATAACTTATACATAAATTAAGAGTAATCATTTTTATGCTAACTTTTGTAAGGGTACATGTGTCAAAAGTGAACCAAAAGCAGAATACGGATGTCAAAAGAGAGAGAACGTATAGTCCTTTTGCCACAATATATACAAGCAACTTCATTCTTAGATGAAAATGATTAGAATCATAAACGATATATACTTCAAATTTTCAAATACTATGTTTTGAGAAAGCATAGCCCAAGCCAACCAAACTTGTCTATCTATTGAGTAGTTTTCCACTAACATCAAACAAAAGTTGCTCCGCCTCCAATTTTGCCAAGTACCCCTTCTTGTTATGTTTTTCGTGGTAACTGGATAAGAAAATAGGGTCAATTTAATGTGGAAAATTGCATTCTTGTGTCAACTTAAATTAATTTAGCGGAGTGAACATAGGTTACCATAGTCAAATTAGTTGCCAACTAATAAGAGCAATTGGGAAATAATGGATGAGTGAGTCAATTCTACTTCTTTAGGAACATCATTTTTTGGAATAATATTGTAATGTGTTGTCTCTTTATAAATTCCATTTTTCCCATCATCATTTTCGTGAAACCTTTTTATCTATTGCTTTGTTCTTTTTTTTTTCTTTTTCCATTTTTGGTATTAGAGGGTTGACAAGCGTCTTCACATTATTTCAATTTCTAATGATCCATTATTAGTCTCAAGAAAGATCATTACGTTATATTTTATTAATTATAAATAAATCAAACTACTTGATATTCGTCGTGAAATTAGTTTGCTCTCATGGGGATAAAAATCCTCAACAACATGATTTAGGGAAGCCATTCATATCTAAATTAATTAAGTCTTTTATCTCCTGGAAATTCAAATGCTATAGGAACGTACTTGATCCAATATATCGCGTGTTAGTACTTAATTAGTTAAGAAAAGGTTTAAAAAAAGTAGAAAATTTCAATATATTCATTATTTAGAAAAATTAAATCACTTATATCAAAAGTTCAAATGTCTTTCTACAATTTTTGAAAATTTTATATAAAAAGTTTAAATTTAATAGAATTCTTAACCTTTTATCTGAATGTTTAAAACTATTTCAACATAAACTGATTGAAATTTGACAAAGGAAAGGGGAAAAATGAAGAGAGTGGGCGAGAGAGAGTGAAAAGAAAAGGGAAAAATTGTAGAGAGGGAGAGAGTCAGGATTAGGGTTCAAATCTTCTATACCACTTAACTTATTTTAATTTTGTTTTTGTCTAAAAAATGATGCTGTTTTATGTGTAAATAGATTTAAAACGACACCGAGACAGGAACAGATTTAACTAACGGAGAGAATCTAATACCCGGAGTTGAAAACAGGAGCGAGATGAGCGAACACTACGACTTTTTATTATTACTTCTTCCAAAATGAAACGACCACTGAAAAAGTTTCTGGACTCTACTGCTACTGTGGCCCAGTCGACGCTTCGGCTTTCCTTAACCAACAAAGCCAGATAGCCACCGACCTCTTTAAGTTTTTTATTTTTTTTAATTCTCTAAATTCAACACAGTGAGGCCCACCATGTTACTCTTTTTTTCTTGACCCTTTTCAAGTTTCAACTTTCTGTTTTGCATTAAATTTAAACATTTCAAGGTCAATTTTATTATGTCACCCTCACGTCATGTATGACGTCATGCATCTTATCAACGTGAATGTATCCAAAGTACTGTTTAATAATTGTTTCTATAAGTGAGCGGTTGAGTCGCCGTAGGAACTCCAAGCATGAAGTAACACAAATTAGATAGACATTACAAGAAGAAGTCCTAGTAATATAATGGGAATATTTAATAACATATAGTTTTACCAGAGAAATTATTTTTAAATAGATAAATATTATATTTTAAAATTGTATTCTTTTTGAAACATGAAGAAGCAGTTAATTAAATCCCATATTTTTACTGAGCTAAAAATGCTGATATACAGGTAGTGAAAGAGGAGAAGGTAAATTGATACATTGTTTAGCTTTTTGTAAGACATGTCGTTGACCTACTTGTTGGGTGGCTGAGGTTGAGATGTGTTCTGAAACCCCCACCAAAAGATCAGTAGGAGTAGATCTCCTGTACCACTTGCTTTATACCCTCTGTCCCATAAATCGTCTCAACCATCCAAACCATTCAAATGGATGGTTGGGATGATCTGTGGCATAGAAGGTACAGAACACGTGACACAGGAGATCTTAAGCCAAGATCAGTGCGCTGTCTCTCTCTCTCTTCTTTTCAAGCAATTAACGTTACGAGGCAATTGTATGGAGGTGA
>JANIPM010000232.1:16379628-16389936 GCA_027478405.1 Erythroxylum cassinoides
CTAAAGGATAAGAAAAATTGTATGAATGATGAGGAGGAAATTAAAAAAACCTCTAAATTTTGGCTCAGTTGTGCTGAGGGTGCCCAAAACTGGCCTTGGACACATGAGTAGTGCAGTAGTCATTTGATGATGAAAGTGAAGTAGGTTTTGTGTATTTGAGTATGCTTCTCATCTGCATTTAATTGAAAAACTTTTCATCTCAAGCAAGGTTTTTAAGTTGTGCTGGAAATAAGGTTTCTTCATCCTCATTGCATAGTTTTAACAACAAGTTGTTAACAATACACATGTGCTTAAAAGAGTATTTATTATAATAATGAAGTTACTGGTGCTAATTACTACTCATGTATGCATTTTATTTGCAAGTTGATTTACGGAAGCTTCATCTGCATTCTTGATAATTCAGGGGTTGGTAGGATGTTAACAATCATGTCAAATTGGGCAAGATTCTTTGGTATCAAGCTATTTGGGTCATTGCTTTTGCTTTATTTTCTTTTTTTGTATTGCTTCCTTGGAGACAAGCACAAGTATAGTGGTGAGTATTGATGTGAGTCTATTTACTTGTTGAGTGTTAATGTTTTTAGATATGATTTTGGTACTTTTAGTTCTTGGTTTAGTAGTTTAGTTTAGTTTTTAGGCAACTTTGAAGTTTTGTTAAGTATGAAGGGACAGGGGAGCAAGATGAGAAAGGTCAGTGAAAGAAACAAGGAAATAGGTGTCTGGTGCGATCGTGAAAAATAATGGTCTGATCGCGAGAGTGTCTGGTGCGATCGCACTCAGGATTTTTGGTCAGGAGTTAGGCTATTTACACACTGGTGCGATTGCGAGGGTACTTATGTCATTTCATCATGGTGTGATCGCACTTCATAACTTCAAGAGTACTTCTATCATTTCATCAAGTTTTTAAAAGAATGGTGGACAGATAGAAGAACTCTACAACATGCAAGAACATAGGGAGGAGCTTTTATGATCCGTTAGAGGTGGAGAGTGATGAGGAAATTAATTAATTCCTTTCCTAGTGAGGAGAAGTATAAAAAGAGGAAGAAAGGCACAAAGAGAAGGGGGAAGAAGAAGGAAGAACGAGGAAGAGAAAATAGGACCTCTGTGAAGCTTATAATCCAAGGCATAAGAACAATTGTTTTCATCTTTTCAGTTTATTTTCAGTTTGATTATAATGTGAGTTTTCTAGTTTCCTTAATTCAGAGGTTGTTTCACCCTCTAGGGTGAATCTTGTTTTCTAAACTTCTACTATATATGGTTTGTTGCTCTTATAAATAGTTCTTATGTGACCTTAACAAGAGTTGAGTTCTTCTTTAAAATCATACAAATACAACTTCCATGCTAAGAGATTAGTGTCTAAGTTTTATTCCTCCAAGGTTATGCAGTTCATCTCTATTTTATTTATATCTGAATTGAGAAATTTGATTTATGATAAAAAAGAGTAGGTAATTCAAACTTGAGAGAGAAGAATTACTTCTAAAGAAACTTAGGGTAGTAGAATAATAGGATTAAGATTTACTTTAACAGGAGTTGATAATAATTTTGGAACTTTAATCTTGTGAATTCATGAACGAAATTCCTCTTCTTAAAGATTTAGTTTTGTTCTGTAAGTTTAAACGTAATTGATTTTTTTTTATCCCTTTTAATTTCTAAATCTTCTTATTATTAATTTAAACAATCTCCAAAGAATTAATTAGTGCTTAGTATAAATCCTTATGGGAACGATAACTGTACTACAATAACCAGTACTCTTGCAGTCAGGGTCCGAGTGCGTTTTATTTTATAACTCATCAAAAACACCTAAATTTGTGATTTCACACGGGTATCATACACTGTACATGGTCAAAACTAAAATTTTTCAACCTTCACACATTTACAAAGACTTACATATTCACTATACATGGTCGTGTATCTATAAGTTACTTGAAATCTTTGTTCCCTGTCACAATTTCATTTGAATTCTTTTGCTTTTGGTCTATGAAGGCAATTATTACCTATAAATGCATTTGAAACAAATTAATTACTAAAATAGCTATAAAACTAGTAAATATCAAGCAAAATTCATTAAATATGATTGTATAATTATAGTCAAATAAGCATTTATCAAACATCCCCACACTTGCTTTTCCTAACAATCATAATCTAAATTATTAATCTTATAAACATCTATCCCTCATTAAACTCAACCTATCCATCCATACTATAAATCTTTATGTCATATCAATCAAATTAACATACAATTAGAATCAAGTTATCATAAAACTAACTTTATAAGTCAATATTAATAATAATGATCTTTTTGAAATCAAAAGCACAAATCTTTGCACCCTCACCAAGGTTTTACTTAATGCACTCAAGTGTTTAGGGTGAAAAGTATAAGAACTCTCAAATCAATAAATAGCAAATCTCTTAACCATAAGTTTGCAATATTATCATGACTTAGGTAAGGTATGACTGTGATAATCAAAGAGTCGCTAAAATTGAAAGAAATTTACATCATCCGAGATTATAAGAAACTCAGTCTTTCTTGGTATAGGTCCTTTATAACATGAATCCGTTGGTACCATAATCCTAACACTTTTTCTTCTTTTTTTAGGCTCATAACGTATTATTTTAGCATTCATCAGATACCATAGCTAAAGAAATATTGGACATTTTAAATTTTCAAATTTCAAGTAATTAGGTAATTGTAAATACTTTTAAGGTTTAAATTAATAACATGGCTTCAAGAAAAATAAGGTAAAGGATAACAATTTAGATATCATTAGTGAAAAAGGCTAACGCTCAAATTAGTTCCTCTTAAGGGATAAAATATAATAGATTACTTATAAAAAGAGGCTAAATAAAAGTTGAATCTAAATATCTTTATCACTTTAATGTTTTTAATTTAAAAAATATGGCCTCAATATGTATAATAAAAGCAAGTTCTAGAATCATTCAACTATGCATAATAACATATATGAAAGACTAAAAGAGCTTAAAAGCTCACATATAATGGATTTTACATGTGTAAATAATATGTAATTTTCCTTTAAATTGACTATCTCAATGACTACCAATAATATGACTTATAAAAGTAAGTTTATTCTAACTTTTATCCTTTTACATACTAATTCAAATCAATAATCAATAACAATTTCAAGTATTTATGGACATATTTCAACTAATTCAGAATATCAGTCAATAAGATTTAATAACAAAGATTATAATAAGCTTAATAAAATTATAATCCCTTTCTGGCACTTAAAATTGTACATTGTCCTCAAAGTATACAATATAAGCACATAAAAATAAAATTTGAGAAAGTGAAGAAATTTGGTACTTCGCTGAGTAATAAGAATTTCTTATTCTAATTTTAATGAGCGATCCATACGATACTAGATACAATCATCCTTGCAAAATATAAACAAAAAGGGATAAAAGATAAAAGGGAATAAAAATAACACCAATAACTAAGAAACATGAAATAACTTTAAAATTTATGATTAGACATAATAAAATACAATAAGAAAGATAATAAGAAAAACATACAATTAATGAGAAAAAGAAAAGAAAAAACCAAAATTTAAGCATCTCCATCTTGTTGTGACTTTGGCCTGCCCATTAATGGAGGGTCCTTAGGTCATTGATCTCATCATGTGGAGGAGCTGATGATGATGTACCCACGCCAAATGATGGAGGTTGGAAAGTTATAGTTAGCAATAGTAAATCCCTCATCCATCCATTAGAAGTCTTGATCTTTCCTATTCGATCCATCATCTCCACCTATTTTATTTGGATAGTATGTTGAGTACCCAAGATTTGCACTAATCATCTCTCCAATTGAGCCATCTTCAGTTAGTCTAGATGTGGTGTTCGTACCCTAGGTACTCCTCCTTACGTGTTACTTCTCCCATCTAGGATGGTAGAGAACGTAGCTACAGTGGCTGCTTTACTGCATGTGGCTCCTCTTAACTCCTTTCGATGTTGTTGGCTCGCCAGAGACTCCAATTAGTTTGTAGATGTCACTCATAACTCTCCACCATCTACTCATCATGTGCAGATGCTTCATGACATCTAAGTTTAGTACTACCATAGTGCCTACCAGTCGTATCGGTGGTAATCTATTGAAGACCCCCATCTATCATGCAAGTCTATTCATATAAGGCCCAACACAGATCATACCAACCTTCCTCTCCTTGCTTTGATGCCTGATAAATTGAGCCAATGCATGCCTCAAGTTGAAATTTCACCCAATTCACATGTAATTCATCAAATTGAACAAATAAATCAAATGACATTGGTAAAATTCAACTATTAAAACACAATTAATCATAAAATCACTCAAAATCTCACAAAATCCTAAATATAACACTTTTGGGTGAAAATCCCCATAAATTGTAAAACAACTAATTACTTGGGTTTCGACAAATTTAGTTTAGTATAATCTAGAGTTGCTTCTAATCATCTTGACACTAAGGTTAGATTGTTATTTTTTGTTAATTCTGAAAATGTTCTTATCTATTTTTTAATAAATTTATAAATAATGATCTGAAAATTGAGCTTAGTTAATAAAAAAATTGCAACAGAAAGCGATAAACCAATTTCAAAAGTTGTTCAACATGAAAGGTGATTTTTCTATGGTAATGTCACTCTTGGTTCATCGGTACTCTTTCTATAACTTTGATGTGCTAACTGCTATCACTATGGCTTGCAAGACTAGTATTTTTTTTTTGGCTCACATTTGTGTCTAACCATTCAAGTTGTGCTGGCTTATAGTGTAGAAAGTGTGAGAGCTTTGGGTATTCCTAATGAAGTATATGCATTAAAAAATGTCCTAATTTAGCATTTCTTCTATTTTCTTTAATATATTTGTTTATTATGTTATTTTTCATCTACTATCTAGCTCATTTTTTTATGTTCTCAGTTGTAATGTATGTTCTTCAATTATTTATAGTTTTAATTGTGTAATGTTAAAAGCTGCAAAGAGAATTGTGGTTGCTCTTTCTTAAAAGTTTTATTTTCCTTTTTAAGGATTTGTTAGACGTACACTCACTAAGAGAATTTGTTTGTTGATATAATGGCCGCCCATATTACAAAAACCTAAATCCTGATTTAAAGAGCACTAATATAGCCATTATCTTAGGGCAAGTGTATTGTCTTTTTATGAACTATTGGACTCTATGTAAAGATAATTTCATGTGTAAAAGTTTGATTAGAATTAATAACATATTAAATTACATTAGAAACAAGGAATTATTAGAATTTTGAATTGTTTTCTTAATCCATAGTCCTCGTAATGGATCATTAAGATCATTTGCTTAAGATTTATTGGGGTGTATTGTCCTTTTACAAGTAATGCATAATCTGATTTATTTGATATGGCAATTTTCAACATAAGTGATTTAAATCAATAATAACATGGAATCAAACTAACTGACAATTTGTATCTTCTGCTTTTTTATAAGACTGAAAAAAGTATGCAATGTAAATAGTAAAGTTAGGGGTAAAAGTGATAGAAATATCACTAAACTTAGTCTTATTATATTGAAATGCAAATTATTTAGCAATTATCAACATAAATAAAAAATATTAATATATGAAATAAAAGATATATGTGCCTTCTTATGGAATCAAGCAATTGAAAAATAACTTCATAAGCCTTACCAAGATTAACACAATCATAATCCCTAAAGAACCAAACACAAATAATATCTACAAGCTAGATTGTCATAGTTGAAACAATCAATCTAAGAGGGAATAAAAAGTAAGGTTACAAGAAATATTATCAAAGGCATAACAATCACGTTGAGGATCACATGTATTACCAAATACATACGGATCCAGCAATATGGTAAAATATAATTTATTAATGTCATATTTAACATAATTTAACTTATTTGTGTTGATATTTATCCTAAATGAATATATGAAGTGCTTTAATAGTCAAGTAGAATGATAAGAACCAAAGAAACAATTGTCTACATAAGCAACAAATTCAAAAACATCATAAATTAGTCCATAAAATTACACTGTTAAAAATTAGCTATAAAACTTTAACACATAATCATACTATCATAAATTAGCACTAAAAGATGTAAATGTAAATTATTATCAAAGTTAGATGGCCTAATTAGAACCTAACTTAAAGCTCATAATGATTGGCAGGTTTAAAAAGTGTAGGAGCTCAGCTTCGTTAAAAGGACTGGGTATGTTTCTATTAATGATGTATTGAGCATAGGAAACTTAGAACAAAATGAGGTAGTAGGTTAAGCATTTAACAGGTTGATGCTATATAGAAGGTGATGAGTGTTGGAAAATCGGGTCAGGATCTAATCATGGGCAGCAAAATAATTATTTTCGTATTTTAATTTTTCAAAAATAATGATCACTTTAAATTCTATAAAATGAATAAATCACAATAAAGTGTGAATATTACTTTGTTCCTTATTTCAAAGCTCGATCCTTTTCTTATCATATCTCTCGAACTGTTTTCGAAAGTAGCTTAGCCTAACCACCGTAGTCACACAAGTGTCCGACCTCTAACTGTATTCATAAAACAAGTTGAGAGAAATCTACAATTATTATAGAGAGGGTTTGTACATTTTTGTAATTTAATGAAATTAAATATTAATCTTAATTAAACTTTAATTATAATTTTAAATAATTCTAATTAAATACCAATTATGCCCAAATAAGATCTAATATCTTATGTTGATCTTTATTTATTAATTATCTCATAGTTAATTTTTGAAGTTTCTCAAGCTTTACAATTAAGTCCAACTTGATTAAAATATTTTTCTTTCTTCAATTCGTTCTTCATGTATGCCTATTACTTTCCCAAATATGTTGGCAACGGATACAAATTGTAACCCTAAATCATAATTAAGATTTAATTATGTAATTAAACAATTTATATCCATAGATTAAAATTGGCATTTAGCAACACATCATAACCATCCAAATAATTAGGAATGTCAAAATAGTTTTGACTAACCTTTTTGTTCATATTTTTTGTATAATTCAATCCTTTTATCATACAATGTTCTGATTAAACATAGAATGTGAAATCAATACCTACTATATTTTGAGTCTAATCATATTAGTTCTCTACCATTAGCTATTAATTCAACTAATGACATTTATAAATTATTTACAAAACATCATTCTTCTTTGACCAAGGATTTTTTGAATCAATAATAATCGAGAATAGTGAAACATTCTCCCTAATTACTTTAGAGTGATGAATCATATCTTGACCACTCAACTACCTCTATACAGTTCATATTATATCCAATGACTATCGACTGAGCTATCTTTGACTAGAATAGGTCATAAGTAGTATTAAAACATAGCAATCACTATACAAGATAGCTTTAGAGATCTTAAGTTAAAGAATCACTTATGTAATCGTCACAATAATAATTTTCACAAACATATAAGACATGTTTCAAACGGATTTCTCATATGGGGTTTGTCCAATGAACTTGTTTTCTAACAAGCACCTACACATTTGTTTAAATATCCCTATGCTTTAGTCTATTAGATCTACTACTTCCTTCAACATGTGTTAATGTTTTTATGTTCTATTAATGTCCAGTGTTAATAGAACAATAACTAGAAAAAATTTAGCGATAATACATAAATTCAATATAAATCTCATAATTATAATCTCATCATAATTTATCATATATATCTAAATATGTATAAGATAATGAATGCTTTTAAATTATTTTGTTACTAAACTATAACCAATTGATTGGCTGTAGGGTATAAACTAACAATCTTCCACTTAAACTAGGCCAATTTTTTAAGTATCTTATACTATATCACCATATGATGATCAAGCTACTACTAGGACAGTGGCTTAATGAGAGAATTCTATAAGATTCTTTATAGTGAGCACTTGTTTAAATCTTATAACTTTCATCTTAATTATCATCATAATTATGAAATTTTGCCTAAACGGATCCTTGGAACTTTGATAAGACCTTAGCTCCTTTAATATGCCTAATGGATCTAATGCTCTATAGTACATCTTGAATAATGCAAGGAACTATATCAAGTTCTTTAAAGAACTTATTGATCTAGTTAAGCATTTCCATTAGATGAAAAATGTATTATAGCTTAATTAACAGCCATTGCTACATTGGGGCCTTTCTAATCTCTAAATAATATTGTTCTAAGTAAAATGTACCTTAATTAGGACTTACTTTTGAAGTTAATATCCTTATCACCTTGAACTCAAATATCAACTCATAAATAGAATAATGAATATCTTTAGTACTTCACAAGTATCGAATATTTTAAATACTGAACATATTTAGTACATTATCTATATACTTAGATTTAGAATAGGGTAAACAACTTCCATTCTATCTCTATAGATCTAATTCGCAAAATTAAGTTATTACCTTTCATATCCAACAAGAATTGTACTTGGACAATTATATTTTTCACAATTGAAAATATGGATTATTGGTCTCTATGAGCAATATGTCTTTACATACTTCCAATGAAGAGGACAATTATACTCCCACCAACCTTCTTATAGATATGATATGATAAATTCATAATCATCTCTAAAATCTCTTTGAATTCAACATGAAAATGAATCTTTCAATGTCTTATATCCTTTGAACTATACATCAAATGTATCATCAATAGCAATAATCCCAATTGGATGTATTATCATCCTATTTGAACCTTTCAAATTTCATCTTATTCTTACTACTTATCTTGAGGACCATTCTCCTATGAGTATACATTGAAATAAACAATTTGTTCAATAGGTTCGTAAGATTATATCTAACCTTTTGGATATCTCATAACATTTTACTACCCAATTTAGTTTTAAACTTAATGGATAATGTATGCTTCAATCAAGCATTATAACCTTAAATCATTAACTTTGACTTTCTCAAAGAGTTAGCATTTCTTATCTAATATTAAATCTTACTAATTGATCTAATTAACTGAAAAAATTGAATAAGTCATTATATTAGGCATCATTATAGAAGAAATAAATATTACATTATATAATATCTCATACTATATATTCCTCCTTATTTAAAATCATACTCTTATGAATTTACTTATGGAGATATTCATTAAAGAATCTCATTCCTTTCAGATAACTAAAAAATGTAAAACTCACCACATCGATCTCATCGAAGTACTTCAACATTCTTAGTGCTTAATTTCTACTTAGATTTAAACTACTTGAGCTTTTTAAAATATTTAAATCAATATTTCATTTAATAAATATAATAATATTATATCAAGTTGTTAGTAATTTAGCAATGCAACATTATCATCATCCTGTCATCAAAGGTTGATTTGGTTATTCTTTAACTTAACAATTTCATACAATTTATAATTCCTTGTATGTAACTTTATAATTCTTATTATGATGATTTAGCTAACATGATATGAAAGGATTGTCTCAATTTTCTTTGTATTCTTATTGCTTATATTAAGCATAACTCTCCTTTGATCCAACACATACAAAATATTTGTAAAAACTTAGAGCAAGTATTTTTACTCAATAATGTATTTCTTATCATGCCTTGAGCACTATAATAATGTTGAATCTAAATTTAGTATCAAATACTTATAATCATGAATAAGAAATATATATGATCTTTATCATATTTCATATAGGCAAGAAAAGTCATGCTATCATTTCTTCTTATGACTACTATTATAGCAAAGCCTTTAATTAATGTCTATGTTTATGCTTCTAGTAGGCTAAATTGAGTGGAACAACTCCATCAAGTTATTATACCTTTCAGCTCTACTTCATACAACCTCTTACATCTTACTATCATAGTATTAACATATCTCATACATATTGTCATTAAAGTTTATGAGACTGTCATTGTTAGGACCCGATCCAGAAACCGGACCCCAACCGGAAAACAAACGAAAAACAATAGCAAAAGCGAAACTAAGAGACGGAGACGCGATCAAACGCGTGCGGAAACAACCAAACGAAAGAATCGAATCCGGAAAACATAAGGCGAAAAACCAAGTAGCGGAACGAATCGCACAGCGAAAACAAACGGATCGCAAAACGAACTGAACCAATTTTCGACATCCGAGAACTCAAATTCTAAACGAAAACAACAGGGTCGCGTTGCAGACCTTAGACTAAAACAAATTCGAATTCCGGTATAATTTTTTTTTCAATCTTTCTTTTTCATTTCTTTCATCTTTAATCAACCTTATACAATCAAAACAGAATAATTCATCCTCGTGCAAATCTCAAATCATCATCTTATACAAACATACACATCCCAAAATTTTATCCATATACCAAAATTCTTATCT
>JANIPM010000232.1:16390036-16427895 GCA_027478405.1 Erythroxylum cassinoides
ATGAATTGGGTGAACCATCGATGATGGTTTCTCATTGAGTTCGCAAACTCACCCAAAATTGCAACTATTTTTCAGGAATTAAAGAGTATCCCGTTAGACAAACGGGAGTATGCCTATTGCAAGTATGTCAGAGTTCGAGGTCGGGATCAGTTCACGTCTGCATTAGTGTCATTCTGATTCATGTGTAAATTTGTATTTCTGCAGAATAGTACTGTTATTGCAGAGGGCCCCAATTGGTAGATGTTGTATTTGTAATGTGATTACTGAAAGTGTTCAGGAATAGCATTGGGCCCAAATTGGTTTTGGATTTTCGTCCCTGTAATAGTTAAATACTGTTGAGTGTTTTTTTACGACTGAAATTCTTTTATGATCAAAAATAATTTCGTATTAAAGCGGGCCCAAACTGTTTACTGATTTCCGGGCATGTGATTGTTTTTGAAAGTAAAAATATCATACCGAGTATTTGAACTGTTTTGACTGCTCTAGCATACCACCCTCGTAAGGCACGAGCTCGGATATCACCTATGATGTCGAGTTTGGGTCTTGCGGGAGTGGGATGCTACATTTTTTAAGCAAGAAATGTAACAAATTATGATCATCAGTGTAGAAGACTTTGCCTAATCCAGCTTCAATCTGTACACCTCTTGATAAAGGTACAATTTGTGATCTTGTCTTTTTTAACTTGGCTAGTCTTTGCTTCAATACCTGAAGCTCTTGAATCTTGAATCTTGAAACTCTGGACCTTTCTGTGAGGGTAAGCACTCTGGACCTTTCTGTGAAGGGTAAGCATTCTCGAGTAGGGAAGTTATAAGCTTAATAATATAACACAAGGCACGACATAGTTCAAAATCCCCTCGACCTATAGGCTACAGTATAGATGTTGTTTTCCCCCTCTTTTCCTTTTCTTCAGCCTGAGCCTGAGTCTCTGCACCGTCTGTCCCACACTTGGATAACTTCTTCTTTTGGTTACTTCCATGTTTTCCTTTTTTATGCATTGTAGCTTGCTCCCACTGTTCTGTTATATTTGGTTAGAAATTGAAAAGCTACTCTTGTTTTTCTTTGATGTGTGTTGTTAAACAGTCATACTTGTTTCTCTATATTTATAGAATTTGTATCAACTGGGGTGAGCACATCAAAACATAAATATAAGGAAATGTTGAAGAAAGTCGAAAATGATGTAAATTTGACACATTTCTTTATGATTGTCATTACTGGTGTAAGTTACAAGACCAGGGAATGTCTTTATTTTTTTTTTATTTTTATGTGACTTCAATTTTATGGAGAGATAGCTTTTTGTTCTTATTTTGAAGTCTAAGTTTTTCAAGTTTGAATGAGTCTAAGAATGTGATATTTGGTGCAGATTATGAATCTTCACTAGATGCTTGGCAAGGTAGTCACCAAGTCCAGGCCAACTGTATTATGGTGCTATAAGGATAAACTTGAACTTAGCAGGTTTCCTACTTTACCTTTGGATTTAGCGTCTTTTTATTAAACGCTTATAGTGCCTTTTATTTATACCCTTAGATCTTAGGTTATTTTTGTATTACTATTCTTGTAATAGTTCTATTTATTGCTTGGATTGGTTTCTTAACTTATAATAATGCAACCATTGCTCTGCAGTTATAAGAAGAAACATGCAAAGAAAATAAAAAAACTAATGTAGTGGGGACAAACCAATTCTGAATGAATTCTTGGCAACACTGTTGGAATAAGTCTATTTGTCTATTACTCTTCTTGTAATAGTTATATTTGCTGGTTGGATGTTTATGAGAGGTTTTGTACTGAATACCATTCTATTATTTTGTTTTTTAAGTACTGTTATGGTTGCATATTTTATGTTGATAGATTGCTCCACCAAGAAGTTAGTGGAACATATTATTGTTTCTCCTACTTGAAGAGATAATTAGCATGTGCTGTATAGAAAACAACTTAAAAAGGGATTACGATTAAAGGGAACAAAGAAAAAGAAGAAACATTTTGATATCAACAAAGTGCGACATTTTCATTTTTTGGTAATGAATTTCACTAGATTTTATTTAACATGTATCAAGTTTTACCTTATCATAAGCAATACTTATTGCACTAAGAATAAGATTGCTGAATGATAAGGAAATTGCAAACTTTCAAATGAGACATTGAAAATGCAAAGCACACGTAAAAAATGAACATAACAGAAATAATCATATAGACAGAACACCACAAACATAAAATGCAGAGTAGTAAACTTCATTAAACTTTATAACATATAGTTATTATATATACAACTAAAAGCATCACATAGTTTATAGGAAAGAAGGAATTGAAGAATTGAAGAAGTTGTTGCTATTTTACTCTAACCAAAGTTCCAAACTTTATCAAAGACTACTAATAACACAACATGTAAAATCTGATGGTTGATGTGCCTATTACTGACCGGCAACGATGCTTCTCCGCTACTGGCAGGCCATAGTGCTATTCCCCTGCTACAATGACCGCCGATGCCTAACACAATTTGTTTATTGTCTTGCTTGTTATTAGGGTAGGGTAGGGTATAATTAGTATTATGAAAAAATATTGAGGGTATATTAGATAGTATATATTTATCATTTTACATTCCATCCCAAACCTCCTAAATAGTAGGTTTTTTCATTTTTACTATTTAGGATGGCATGAGATATAATATGAAACCCTCCTCTTCCATCCCATCCCATTCCATTCTATTATAAACCATCCTCTCAAACGATAGAATAATATTATATCCCATTCCATTCTATTCGTTAACCTCTAACCAAACATTGCCTATGTATGAACAAGCTTATTTTATATGGAATAACAAACCAAAAGGAAGTTGTCACATAAGGAAGAAATTAGATAGGGAATTGGTGTTAGGAAACCAACTGTAATCTAATTTAGGGCGCAGTGAAAAAATATAATTTTTATAGTTTTTGATCATATCACAATAATTGAATAACTTAAAAAGACGTAAATCATAAAAAAGGGAATCATACTTCCTAAAACCTTTTTGATGTGCCAACCACTAGTTGTTTATGCATCTAATCCCTAACGGTATCGACAGAGTAGGAAAAAGACATTCAAGTCTTTTAGAGAAAATTAGTAGAAGTTTTAGCTCCCTTACGATTATTCCTATAAATAGAAAAAGCATTAAGGTTTTAATTTTATTAAAATTAAATATTTTGATTATTATTAAAATCAAACTCTAATTATAATTTAATTTAATTTACATTTAATAAAATTAAATATCTCATATTTGATCCCTAAGGTTTCTTAAACTTCATAATTAAGTTCTACTTAATTGAAAATAAAATTTCTCTTTTAAACTGCTTTTTATGTGTGACTTATTAGGTTTCTAATATATTGACAATTATTATAAATTATGAAGTGAATCACACGTTAGTAGAGAATTAATATATGATATACAAAACGCACAAGAAGGGGGGGTTGAATTGTGCATCTGTTTTTGAAAACAATCCCCTTTTAAAAAAACTTGCTTTCTCAAACAATTGAAAAATAGTATTATGAAGTATTGCAATCAGCAATAGAAGTTAAAAGTTGAGAGTTAAGAGATGAGAATCGACACAATAATTTTATACTGGTTCACCCAAAATCGTGGGCTACGTCCAGTCCTTATAATCTTTTCTGAGATTTCACTATACTTCTTAAAGATAAAAGTATTCTTTTTCTCCGAGCCTCTTCAGGTCTCTTACAACAAGTATTCTTTTTGACTTAGCCTCTTCAAGCTATCAACTTTCTTCCTTCTACTGAAAGATGTTTCGAGCTTTGTTGCAGACAATAGTAGCTCTAAGTTTAGCATAATAAAATTTCTAGTCTTTTTCCAAATCACTGACAAAATCACTAACTTTTGTAGTCTTCGACTCCGACTTGTATTTATAGTCTTCGTCTTCAACCGCTTCTTGATAACTGCTTCTTGGTAACTGCTTCTTTCTTCTTGTTTCTTGATCTTTGAAGAAACAGTTATTCAGTTGAGTTCTGTAACTAACTCAAACTGATTGTTCATCCGACGTGGTATCGGATCTTTGTCTTTGATTCTTTCGTCTCATTTCTATCGTCTCATTTTTTTCGTCTCATATTCGGCTTTCCGCTTGTGTCTCATTTCTATTGTCTCATTTTTTGCTTGCATCTCATTTTTCTATCGTCTCATTTCTGGTTGCGTCTCATTTCTTCTTGCGTCTCATTTCTTCTTGCGTCTCATTTTTTGCGTCTCATTTCTGTCTTCTGCTTGCGTCTTATTTTTGTATCTGCTTTCCGTCTCATTTCCTCTTACATCTCATTTCTGTCTTGCGTCTCATTTTTGTTGCGTCTCATTTTTGTATCTGCTTTGCGTCTCATTTCTTTCTTCTGCTTGCATCTGATTTTTGTATCTTCTTTGTTATTTGGTTTTCATCAAAATTATTAATCGTAAAGTCATTTTGACTTAATAAGAAATTATAAAATAATATGATAGATAATCATTGAAATTATAAAAGTAAAAAACTAATATACTATAAAGTATAGAGTTTATTTTGAATATTTTCCCTAACTAACTTTGGTTATACATTTAGATTTCTACAGTTTTAAGATGAAATTGATTATGATGAGGATTCACTATTCGATAACTAGTGCCAAAAGTAGACTCAATAGTAACTGTAGATACTAGAATTATTAAGAAGTCTAATGAGTTACCTGTATAATTAGACATAGAGCTTCGTTTGACTTCCACTGTGATAATATATCAAAGTCTTCCTCAGTGGTGGTTATAATATCTACTTCTAACCATCCTATTAAGATATAGTAACATTATAAAACATCACCAACTTCTTACAAATTGCTTTTACCAATTCACGTTTTTCTTCGATTGACAAAATAATATATTTAAAATCTCATTGTCTTCACCTAATAAACACCTCAATGTACTTAATTACTTATTCTAACATCTTAAATATGGAATTTCATCTTATTGGACAATCCAAAACTAACTTTTTAGTATATGAAATATGTAATTATCTCTTGTAATTTCATTAAACTTTTCAACTCATTTAGATGTTGCACTCTAATACTTTATGAAATTTTGGATTGGCATAAACCCTTCTTTAACTATCTCTAAGCAATCTTTTATAATGAAATTTATTATTTGCCCAAGACCATGTATATGGGGGAACCTCTATTTCGTTAATAAACTTCCTACCCATAATTTGATCTTAACTTTGGCGACTATAGCATTATTCACGTTCTAGTCCATCATTTAGTTGACCAATAGATTTATTAACCTCTAACTTGTATTCAGCACTAAAATATAAATAAATATACTATTTAAAAACATAATTAAAAATAAATTATAACATAATCAAAGAACAAATAATAAAACAAAAACTGAAGAATATTTTTACCTTAGGATTCATTTAAATAGAGTATCATTGTTAATATAATGAGCCATTATAGCCACATAACTCTTCTTTTGATTATTAGTCATCCACATGTTCGATGTAATGGCAAATCGTCCATCATTAACTAGCAATGTCTTTAATGTTAAATTCTTATGTTCTTTATAATTCTTAAAGATGTATTTCTTGATGCCATTACAAATTAGTATCTTAAAATTCAGTTGAAGTTAAAATCTTGATTATCTAAAAGAGAGTGGATATTCATTCTTTATGATCACTTTTGCAAGAAAATACTTGGATCTCTCAAGATCATAGGCTATGATATTCATTTCACATTTTTTTATTAAATTAGTTGTTAAAAATTTTGCTCCTATACCATCTTTCTTTTATCATATGAGTCTATATGCCTTTCAAATGAAATATTTTACCTTTAAATTATGTTTATTTTTTATAGTATGGCATAATGGCAGGGAAAGTCTTAAAGAGTTACTATATAAACATATAATTGTTGAGTTAATCAATAAGACTTTCACTTGGTTATAATTGGTTATATAATTGGTTAGTTGCTCAATCTAGATTGATTTCTTTCCATATTGTACTTATCATCAAAGCAAAAAAAATCCAAGGCTTACTTACCATAAAAGCATAAAAATCCGAGACCTCAAGAACAAAATGGAGGCTTCTACAGTTATTTGGAAGAGGAAATTGAATCATAAGGATAATAAATTAGCTTAGAGTTCTACTGCCAACATAGGAAAAAAAGAACTCTTTGAAGAGAGAGTAGAAGCCATCTTACTCGTCCTCAAGAAACGATTCCTTAGAATTACATAATCCTCACTAAACAATACTTAAAAGGTAAGAACAACTTACATTTAATCTTAAATTTTATTTTACTTAAACTTTGAGGTCAATAATCGTAAGAAGAAAAGGTGATAAACCTAAAATTAAGCAAAGTTAATTGTAAAAAAATTGTAAACTTTACTCAATTTTATAATACTAGTTTAAACTCCAAAAAATAATACTAAAATATTTAGTTTTTAATTTATTGTAAAAATAGTTAAATGTTAATTTTTATGTTAATAATAATAATAATAAATGAACTACTATTTATTTTTTGTCATCTGTATATATCATATAGTTATTGTGTCATGTATAGAATTAATTATTTAATAAATTTAAAAATATCTAATTTTTTAAATATATCCCATTGATGAATTACAAAAAGCCTTAGGCCACGTGCCTCTATGATCACTTAGCTTATAATCAATAAATGGTTAAGTACCAAAGATAAATGGTATGGGTTTGATCATATTTGTGACTTATGCAAAACGCATGCTAAAAGATAGAAACCATATATTCTTCACATTTATATACTTTAAATATATATGGAGTCAACTGCTTCATTACCTAGGCGATTTCTGTAACTCTTTCGACTGGTCTACTATGCTAAATTGCCTCGTCAGTGTTTCTTAATGACAAAAATAGGATGCCTCGCTAATTGCAATAGCTTACAATTTGGAAGGAGAGGAATCGAAGGTTATACAAGCAGGAACACATTTGTAATTACCAACTTGCAGAGAATATCACCAATGAAATCAGAGCTCTAGTAATAACAAAAGATGTAATTCCGAACTTGTCTAACATATTGAAAGCTAGCTAGAATTTATAGCTCTCTTGCACTGACTCTTTTGCCATAACTTTTGTATATTGCCATAGTAAAGTAATTTTTTGGACTACCTAGTGGAGGCCTTATTGTGATGTTGTATATAGTTTTACTATATTCAATGATATTTCCTTTCAACTTTAAAAAAAAATTACAGAAGTGAGAAAGCAAATATAATGTTTAGGAGTGATAAAAAAAAGTAATCTTCGTGACTCAACCATTCCGTGATTGTGCTTCTTACAGTGACATCTGTAGAAGTAATGGGCTTTTTTATCAAAGAAGTTGTTCATGTTGGTGTCTTACAGTCAATCGCTTTGTTGTAGTTTAGTGTCAAATTATTTAAAGGCATTCTTTACCTTGTACATGTTTAGATGTATATGATAAATTTCATGGAATAATTGTACATTACAAATGAAATTATAATTATGAGATTTATATTGCATTTATAGATTATTCCTAAATGTTCTTAGTCATTATTCTATTAAGATTGATTATTAATAGAATGTAAAATGACTAGCACGCATTTTATTTTTCCTTATAAAGGAAGTAGTAGATCTTATAGGCTAAAGTATAGACATACTTAAATAAACATGTGAGTGCTTGCTACAGAATAAGTTCACTGACCATACCCGATATGAGAAATCCATTTGGAGAATTACTTGTATGTCTATGGAATTCTCATTATGATGATTGTATAATTGATCATTTGACATGAAGTTACCAAAATTATCTTTTATAAAGATTGCTATGTTTTGATACTACTTGTGATCTATTTAATCATGGGTCATTTAATTAGTAGTCAGGATGTAGCGTAAACTATATAGAGGTAGTTGGGTGATCAAGATAGGATTCATCACCCTAAATTAAATAGGGATAATGTTCCGTTGTTTTCAATTAGTATTGATTTAGGAAATCCTTGGCCAAGGTGGAATGACATTTTATAAATAGTTTACAAATATCATTAATTGAATCAATAGCTAATAGCAAAGAACTAATATGATTAGACTTAAAATAAGTAGACATTAATTCTATGCTCTATATCTAATTGAAATATTGTATGACGAAAGGATTGAATTATATGAAAAAAAAGCATATATAGAAAGATTAGTCAAAACTACTTTGACATTCCTACATATTTGGGTGATCATGATGTATTGCTAGATGCTAATATTGATCTATGATTATAAATTGTTTAATTGGAGAATTAAAGATAAATTAAAAAGAAATTTTAATTTATCTAATTCTAATTTATAATCATTGCTAACATATTTGAGAACCTAATGGGTTCTACATATAGAATGGGTTGAAGAGAGCAAAGTTATTTTAATCAAGTTGGACTTGATTGTAAAGTTTGAGAAATTTTATAATTAAATATGAGATATTTAATAAATAAGGATCAATATGAGATATTAAATCTTATTTGGGCATAATTAGTATTTAATTAGAATTATTTGTAATTCTAATTAAAGTTTAACTGAAATTATAATTTAATTTCAATTAAATTACTAAAGCATCTAAAGTTTATTATAAATAGATTAAGTTCTTTGGAGCTAGCATTTCTTGCTTAACCTTCTCTGTAAGAGTTACAGAGTTTTCTCAACCCATTATGTGGATACTATTAGAGGTCAGACATTTGTGCGGCTATAGTGGTTGAGACGGATCAGTTTCGAAAACGGTTTAAAAGATACAACAAGATTAAGATCAAGCTTCGAAATAAGATACGAATTAAGTTTCCGCTTTATTATGATTGGTGTTAATTATTTTATAGAATTAAAGAGATATTGGTTTTCAACAAATCAAAGGTTACGAAAAAGTTTTGTATTTTTCTGCTACAGTCAGGATCAGATCCTGACCTGGTTTCCAACAGTAGTATCAAGGCTGACTTTATTTCTATAATTTGATTAAAACATGTGTTATTGTTATTGATCAAAATTTTGGAATAGAAAAGATACCAGATCATATCTGATTCTTCATGACCCTAGAATTGTTCTGAAATTCTAAAACTTTGTTCATATCCTTTATTCTAGTTATTGCATTTTTTAAAATTCACTTTAAGCTATGTTTTCGCATGATTGCTTTTGTTCTGGAAAATTGAATGCGAATTATGGTTGTTTTGGTTTATGGTTCTTACAATTTCTGGAAATAAGAGACCTACAAACCCAGAATTGTTATGATGAAAAATTGGTAAATAGTTGTGATAAGCATTTCTTTTGTGGCTGTTGGGTATTGGTGTTATGTTTTCTTTGGTTCCAGAAAACAAATCCTCTATAACAAAAACAGAATGCATGCCTTTTTCTTGTGAAAATTGAAACTATGTGTGTTAATTTTTTTTTGGAAATTGGTTGCTAGCATTTGTGATTTCTGTGTGTATGCGTTTTGAATAAGATTCTTGAAAATTTATGGAAAATATAAAAATTGGTGGAGTTTTGCATTTTGTGTTCTATAAATGGTGGCGTGTGTGGGAGAACGTCACTAGTCGACAGTGATGTGGGACACCTCTGGACGATGGCAATGTGCAGGCATGAAGACAAGCGATAGCTGTTTGAACTAAGAGATGCATCTCACCTGCAACCTTAGAGAGTCCATGGTTACCGGTGAAAGTCGCGATTGAAGCAGCTTCATATGGCAGCGAGAAGCAACTGGTGGCGGGAGGAAGCATGGCTGGACAACAAGTAGAAAACTGATAGCGTGAGATATCTAGAACTAGATCTGGAAAACGATACACACCCCTAATTTTGGATAGGACGAATGAAGGAGATGATTTTGGCATGTGCACTGCACGCACCAGTTAACACTCCTTTATTACCCACAGCAACGTGACAATTTCATACCTTAAATTCTAATAAATTTAAAAAGAGTTTTCTAATTGCTTGAAAATTATTTTCAAAGGGTCATTTTTATTATGATTGTTTTAGAATTTAGTTTAATTTTTCAAGAGTTCAATTATTAAATTAAGTTAATTATAAAATTCAATTCTAAAATTAAAGTAATTATTTTTCTTAATATGATTAAGATTAATAATTATATTGATTCCTAATTAATTTTTGAAAAAGTAGTTTCTAAAATTAGAATTAATTAGTTTCAATTTGATTGAAATTAATTAATTATAAAAGTAGTTTCTAAAATAAGGATTAATTAGTTTCAATTAGAATTTGAAACTAATTAATTAGACTCTTTAAAATTAAGAAAATTGTTTTTTAAGTAATTAAGAAAGATGCTTCTTAATTAAATTTATTTATTTCAATTTGATTAAGATAAATTAAATTTATGATTTTATTTATTTAGAGGATTATTATTTAATTTTTTAAGAAATTGTTTGTTTATTTATGAATAATAATTTTCTTGAATTTTTTAAAAAAAAAAGTATTTTTCTTGATTAAATTTTGAAAAGTGTTTTCATTTATTAATTAATAAAAATGTGCTTTCTTTAATATTTTGAAAATTAGTTTTCTAACTTATTAAAGAAAGATTTTCTAATTAGTTAAGAAACAAATATCTTAATATATAATATATAATGGCTTTCTTAATTAAATTTAAAAGTGTTTGATTTAATTTTGAAAGTATTTTCTTTTTTAACATTAGAAATAGTTTTTCTAATTAAGGAAATAGTAATTTCTAATGAGATTAGAAATAGAAATTTTTAATTGGATTATAATATATTATTTATATAATTTTGAAAGGGAGTTTTGCTCAATTATAATAAGTAAGTACAATAATTTATTGAAAAAAAATTTCAATTAAATATGATTAAAGGAGTCAAGATAACTGGAAATAGTTTTTAATTAGAATTGAAAATTGTTTTCAAATCAAAATAAATTTCTATTTGGAATAGAAACTTAATTTATTTTTGAATCAATGATTTTTAATCTAATTTAATTTTTCCAAGTCGTTGGAAATATTATTTTAGATTGTGAAGATCAATAACTAGAATGAAACAAAGTTTCATGTTTTATGCATATAATTTGATTATTCGTGCATAAGATGCATACTTTATTTATATAGTTGATATATATATTGGATGCATGTTAAATTATATGTTGTATATGTGTGATATTTTACATGTAATTTTGTGTTTGATGAGACGAATGAAGTTAAAATCCCTCATTAGAATATTAAGTATATGTTTATAACATTATTGTTGCCTTTCATTGTTATAAGAATAAATCAGAGTTTTGTTTATTATAATCTTACTAAGCAAACTCAAGGTCGCTTTAACCCAAACATGTTTAGTCTTGTAACAATGACTTAACTAAATTTTTGTGATTTGGATGAGTAAACTCATGATCATATGAATTTAGATGCAAGGTTAGGAACAATATATATAAGATATGTTTTGGCAAGAGTTGTCACCCAATAGATCTAGGAGTCACATGAGTTGTGATTGATAAAGTTTTTATCTACCTAATTTAGTTTAGTTAATTTGTTGAGCAAACTCAAGATGAAATATATTTGAATGGGATCCTAGCCCACTAGAAATATTAGAGTAATCTTTCTGAATAGTAGTGAGGGCTGTTATTTCGATAAATAGTGGGATTAACCAAATGTATGATTAAAGTCCTAATCTTATTTGGTAGTCATGGCATATCATTAATTACTTGCTTTTCTTACATTTATATTTTATTTTGATTGGAATTTACCTTGTTTAGTATAGTTGATACTAAGTTAGTAAACCTAAGTTCTTGGACATAGTATATGTTTGAGAAGAGTTCTCAAAGTTAGAACAAAAAATTATATGCCTATTACGTAATGTTGCTATAATCCTTGTTAAGGATTCGGTGACAAAGTTTTAGAGATATATCAAAGTCATATAAATTACAAAATGTAATGACAATTTTAGCTGACTAATGTCTCATAAACTTTGATGACAATAAGTAAGATGTACGTCAACACCATGATAGTAAAATGTACGAGGTTACATGGAGTAGAGCTGAAAGGTACAGTACTTTATTGGAATTGTTTCATTTAATTTAGCCTACTAAAAACATAATTATGGACTATAATTAAAGGCTTTGCTAAATTATGATAATAGTTTTCATAAGAAGAAAATGATTGTATGAATTTTCTTGCCTATATGTGATATGATAAAGATCGTATGTATTTCTAATTCATGCTTATGAGTATGTGATACTAAATTTAAATTCAACATTATTATAATGTTCAATGCATGGTTGGAAATAGATTGTTAGTCAATCCAATTTTATACAAATTTTTTGTATGCATTAGATCAAAGGAAACTTATGATTAACATAAGTGGATCCATATTGGTTAAATCAACATAACAAGAATCACAAAGTTACATACTAAGATATATGTATCCTTTTGCTTATGAATCATATGGAACTTGTGAAACTTATATAGTTGAAGAATAACCAAATCAACCTTTAGTGAAAGGATGATGATGGTATTGAATTGTTAAATCTTATACATCCGATGTATTGGATGAAATAACAATTCATAAAAGGATAATATTACATTTCATTATATTACTAATGACTTTATGTGATATAGTCATACATATTAAATGAAATAATGATTTAAATTTTGAAAGGTTCAAATTTTTAGATCTAAGTAGAAATTAAGTATTGAGAATGATAAAGCATTTCGATGAGATCAATTTGGTGAGTTTTAAATTTTTGGTTATCTATAGGGAATAAGATTCTCTAGTAAATACCTTCATAACTAAATTCATAAAAGTATGGATTTATGTAAGGAGAAAATTACAATATGAGATATTGTATGATGCAATAGTATTTCTTCTATAGAATGCCTAGTATAATGACTTCCCTTTAATAGTTCCAATTGAATCAATGAGAAACATTCCATACTAAATATGAAATGCTAAATCTTTGAAAGAATGAAAGTTAATGATTTAAAGATGTAATGCTTAGTTTAAGCATAAATTATCCATTAAGTTTAGAACTAAATTGGGTAATAAACGATTATGAGATATCCAAAGAGTTGGATATAATCTTATAGACCAATTGAACGAATTGTTTGATTCAATGTTTACTTATAGTATAATGGTTCTCAAGATAAGTAGTGGGAGTAAGATGAAGTTTGAAATGTTTAAATCTCAAAACCATACATCAAATTGGAACTATTGCCTTTATTTATACATTTGATGTATAGTTAAAAGGCTACGAATAGTTGAAATATTCATTTTCATGATGAATTCAAAGAGTTTATTTTTGACATGATTTTGAATTTATCATGTCTACAAGAAGGTTAGTAGGAGTATGATTGTCTTGTTCAATAGGAGTATGTGGAGACATATTGCGTATAAAGAATAACAATTCTAATTTTTAATTGTTAAAAACATAATTGTTCAAGAACAACTCTTATTAGAAAAGAAAAGGTAACAGCTTAATTATGGAAATTAAATCTATAAAGATAGATTGGAAATTGCTTATTTATTCTAAATCCAAATACATAGATAATGTACTAAAGATGTTTAGTATTTGAGATATCAAATACTTGCAAAGTATTAACAGTATCCATTATTCTATATATGAGTTAATATTTGAGTTCAAGGAGATAAGGATATTTACTTTAGAAGCAAATCCTAATTAAGGTTCATTTAGTTAGAAAAATATCATTCAAGATCGAAAAGATTCCAATATAACATTGGTTGCTAATTAAGGAGCTAATGTCTTGTCAAAGATCCAAGAATGTGTTTAGACAATTTTTTAATTTTGATGATAATTAAGATGGGAGTTGTAAGATTTAAGCAAGTGCTCAATATAGACAATTTTGTAGAATTCTCTCATTAACTCACTGTCCTAGTAGTAGCATGATCATCATATGGTGATATGGTATAAGATACTTAAAATTTTGGCTTAGTGCAAATAGCAGATTGTTGGTTTATGCCCTACAGCCAATCACTTTGGTTATAGTTTAGTGACAAATTATTTAAAGACATTGTTTATCATGTACATGTTTAGACATATATGATAAATTCCATAGGATAATTGTACATTAAAAATTAAATTATAATGAGATTATAATTATGAGATTCATATTGCATTTATATATTATTCCTAAAAGTTCCTAGTCATTGTTTTGTTAAGATTGGACATTAATAGAACATAAAAAGACTAGAACACATTTTGTTTTTCCTTATAAAGGAAGTAGTCGATCTTATATGCTAAAGTATAGAGATACTTAAACAAACATGTGAGTGCTTTTTAGAGAACAAGCTCACTAAACAGACCCGACAGGGGAAATCCATTTGGAGCATTACTTGTATGTCTTTGGAATTCTTATTGTGATGATTGTATAAGTAATCCTTTGACTTAAGGTCACCAAAGTTATCTTGTATAGGGATTGCTATGTTTTGATACTAATTATGATCTATTTAATCATGGATCATTTAATTGATAGTCATTGGATGTAGCATGAGCTATATGGAGGTAGTTAAGTGATCAAGATAGGATTCATCACCCTAAACTAATTAGATAGAATGTTCCTTATTTTCGATTAGTATTGATTCAAGAATAAGGTATGAATAATGTGCGAGTACAGTGGTTGAGATAGATCGGTTTTGAAAGCAGCTCCTAGGATACAACAGGATTAAGATCAAGCTTCAAAATAAGGTATGAAATAAGTTTTCGCTTTATTATGATTTGTGTTAATAATTTTATAGAATTAAAGAGATCTTGGTTTTCGAGAAATCAAAGGTTGCGAAAAAGTTTTATAGAATTACAGACGGGATCAGATCTCGACTCGATTTTCCAATAGTTCACTCTAAATGCTTATAACATTCCAATAATATAACTTTAATATACTCTTAAAGAGAACTATATCTCACTCCTTTGTAACTGATCACTCACCTATATCGACAACTAAACTAATGTCTGATTTTTTTCACCGATCAAAAGAGATAAGGAAGGCAAATCTTTTTTTCTTTCAATCTTATAATTTCACAAAAAAAAGGTTCTATAGCCTCTATTGTCAATCTCCATATTCATGGTTTCAAATCCAAAATCTAAAATGCCATATGCACAGAACACCACCTTTTTAGAGCCTAAAACAAAAGTAAAGGGAAGGGTAAATAACTAAACCCCCAAAATGATTGCCTTAAAACAACAATCTCGAATCATCCTCTGACCCAAACTCTGTTTCTACTTTATACCCAAGTTCACTTCCGTAACTAGATTCGTTCTTTGAGGATCTAATTTACCAAACATAACCAGCGGGGAAGGGAGGCAAAATAACAATGAAACAGAGTGTTAGTGGAAATAATATTATGATTTTATGGTTAAGTTATTTTTAGAGATTTAATAATTGAATATTTTTAAATTTTTTAAATAATTAATTTCATACATGACATAATTAATATATTGGTAGTAACTACTAATAGTAATTACTCATACATGGGAGAGAAAGAAAAATCAAAAGAACACTATAAGGAGAAACTTAATGTCAAGTCAAAGTTTAGAGGAGGGTTAATTTAGGAATTTTGTATGAAATAGAAAATTTGGGAAGGTTGAATTAGTGTTCTTGGGTGAAGGAAATTTAAGGGTATTGTAGGAAGCCTAAGTTGTTAATGGCTGATATGGGTTGTTTAGTGTCCTCGGTCATCTTTTCACCCCGATCACTACAAAAATAAGTGGTTGCCTACGCAACCATCACTTGACCACCTTGTCTTCTCCTCTGTTGTGTTGTTCATTCTCAACTATAACCCTAGATCTCAACCAAGTTGATGAGCACTTTTTTAGGAACCCAAAGAAGCCATAATGATAAGGCTTACTAAATCGACCCTTGCTATAATCAAACTTGAGTGGCTGAGGGTAGAAAACTACCTTGCTATGTCTGGAAATATTGAAGGAAGAAAGATAGAAAGGAACAAAGAAGAAGTAACAAAGAAGAAGAACAAAGAGACGAGATATAAAGAGAAAATTGAAGGGAAAAGGAAGTGTATTTTTATTTCCAAAACTTGGTCTTTTTACATTTTTTGTTGCATTAATACTTCTCTCCCCTTTTTGTTATAGGCATAACAATTTGAAATTTTTTGGAATCTAAAATAATCAACTCTAGAACAAACTGGAAATAAAATAAAGAAAAAAACAGAAATAAAGGAAATGGCTTCTACACCTTCTATAACAAATTTCTTATATTTTTAGGCTTATATGTTCGAATGTAATTATGGACTGGATTCTTTATTTTTTGTTGGGTGTGTGTGTTGATGGATGTGGTTTTTCGTTATGTTGATCTTTGGATTGATTGTGTTGGCCCGGGCTTTGATTGAGTTGTGATAGTTCTCCTCTATTGAGTTTATCCTTGTCCTTAAGGTAAGATAATGCTTAATCAACTCTCAAAGATCTTTCCCAAGTAGCTTCAGAAGTGTCCATCGACCATTGAACTAAGACTTTAGTCACTGCTCAATTTCCTTATTTGACCATCTTCCTCTCCAATATAGCCATCGATTATAATTAAATCTCATCCTCTAGTTCAGTTAAGGTAGTTTAGTTGTAGGAGTTATTTGGGGTCTAATTCATTTCTTCAATTGTGAAACATGAAAGATAGGGTGGATTGATGAGCCTTCTGGAAGCTATAACTTGTAAGCCACATTTCCCACCTTCTCCACGATGTTGTAGGGCTCAAAATATTTAGAAGCTAACTTATATAGGGTTGTAGTTTAAGATAGACCTGTTCACCCACCTCAAAATCTCTCAGTCCTCTTTCTGTATGTAAATCTTTTCATCCTCTCATAAGCTCTCTATAGCTTGTCCTATAGGAATTTGATGGCCATGCCTCTATCCTTAATGAACTGGTTAATAGATTCATTAGGGGTTGCAACAAGGGGGTTTGTTCCATATAGAACCTGATAAGGAGTGGTGTCCAAAAGAGATTGATAGTTAGTATTATACCACCATTCTACTAAAGGTAACCATCGTGCCCATTGTCTAGAGTAACTTCCAACCATGCATCTCAAACAAGTTTATAGGTACCGGTTGACCCTTTCAATCTAACCATCACTCTAATGGTCATAAGCAGTACTTAAATTGAGTGAAAGCCCTAATTCCTTAAATAAGGATTGCCAAAAATTGCTAGTAAAAATCTTGTCTTTATTAGATAGTATACTCTTAGGCATTCCATGTAACCTATATATCTGCTAAATGAATGTTTTAACAATAATTGGGTTAATAATAGGACGAGCCAAAGCCAAAAAAAGATCCTCCTTTGTAATTCTGTCCATTACCACCATTATTACATTTTTCCCTTCTAATGTATGTAAACCCTGTATGAAATCAATACTTATATCTCTCTAAGCAGCCTCTGGAACTGGCACAAGTTATAATAACCCTGGAGAATGCACTTGTTCTAGTTAACCCCTTCAGTGTTACAATTCAGCAAATGTAACACTCACTAACCTTCTTTTTTTACATCTTTTCTCATTCACTTCCAGTAGAATAATGATATGATTTTTTAAAATTCCCAATTCTCCATGGTGTCTTCCCATTAAATCGTTGTGCATATTAATAATCAGCTACTATCTTAATAGCTTATTTCTTCCCAGTACCACCTTGCCTTTGTACTTAGGGATTCCATTATTAAAAGTATATTTTGGGTTGATGTTGTGTCAGCCCCAATATCAATGATGACTTTCTAGATTTCTGAATTACTACGATAGCTCTTTAAGACTTCTTTCTGCTAAGCTGGGGTAATGATAATAAAGCCTGCCAAATTCCCTTATACTATTTCCCATCTTCTGGATAAAACATCAGTAACATTATTCTCTCTTCCTTTCCTGTATTGAATCTTATAGTTCAAAACCAATAACTTAGCTAACCCCTTTTTTTTATATATTGGTGTAGTAATCTTTTGATCCAACAAGTACTTTGAGCTTTCATAGTCAGTCTTGATTATAAAATGATTTGGCTCCAAATATTGTCTGCACTTTGATATTATTATTAATAGAGCTAGGAATTCATTTTCGTAGATGGACAAACTTGATTTCTTGGTCCCAATGGCTTGCTTATGTAGGCAATAAGTCTTGAATTCTACATTAACAATGCCCCAGTACCTGAATCACATGCATCAGTCTTTAGAATGAAAGTTTCTATGATATTTGGCATAGCTAACATTGGTGCTTCAGTTATGGCTCTTTTTATTCTTTTAAAGGCTTTTGTAGCTTCTTCTTCCCAAAAGAAGGAATCCTTTTTCAATAAGTTTACCAGTGGCTTGTTGATCAAACCATAATTCCTCACAAATTAACGGTAGTAGCTTATGAGTCTAAAGACCCTCTCAGTGATTTAAAGGTAGTGGGAATAGGCTAGGTTTGCATCACTTCAATCTTTTCAAGGTCTATTACTACTCTTTCCTTTGAGATTACATGCCATAAGTACTCCACTTGTGTTTGTCTTAATTTCTTTAGTACCATCTGTAAGTGAAATAAGTGATCCTCTGAACTTCTATTGTAGATCAGTATGTCATCAGAAAACACAAGAACAAGGTCCCTTAAATAAGGTGTAAAGATATAATTCATTACTGCCTAAAACATGGCTAGGGTATTGGTCAAACCAAAAGGCATGACTAGGAACTCGTAATTGCCTTGGTGAGTCCTAAAGGCTATTTTAAAGATGCCTTCAGGATACATTTTGATTTGATGGTAACCTAATCTAAGATCTAGTTTAGAAAACATTGATGCTTAAAATAATTCATCTAATAAATAATAAATCATAAGGATGAGAAATTTATTTTTTACCATCATATCATTCAACCTTCTGTAGTCTTTGCACATCCATATAGTGTCATCCTTCTTTTTGACTAGGAGAGTTAGTGAAGCAAAAGGGTTAGGGCTAGGTTAGACTATTGAATTTTGTAATATCTCCTTCACTTATCTCTTAATCTCAATTTTTGGTAGTATGGGTATCTATAAGGTCTTAGGTTAACAGGATGACTTCTAGGTTTTAGTGGAATTTTGTGGTCATGGATTTTGATAAGGGTAGTGTTTTTAGTTCAATAAAAAGGTCATTGTAGTTATTCAACAATCCTTGTATCTCCATTAGAATGTTTGTGTGGAAAGTTTTAGATTGCAGTAAGTAAATGTGGGTTACCCATTCTGACTCTTCTTTCCCCAATATCTTCCCCATAGTCTCTACTTCCATCAATTTGAGATTTGTCACTCCTTTAATCTCATTTGACTCAGTTGGTTTACCCTTTAATTAAAGTCACTAAATTCACTATTTTGAGCCAATCTACACCTAAAATCATATCACAGCCTCCCAATTTAAACACTCTAAGATTGAATTCAAATTCATGCCCTTGCATTTTCCAAATAAATCCCTCATAATGCTCCCTGATTATAACTCTAACACCATTTGCCATTATTACAGCTAAGGGAATGGTTGGCATAGGTTTTAGTTGTGCTCCCTCTATTGCCCTAGGGTCCATAAAGCTATGGATACTTCCAGTATCAATTAAAATTATTAGAGCCTTACTTTGGTTGGATCCATTGATTCTTAAGGTTTTAGGGGTGGTAAGGCCCAAAATTGCATGTAAAGTCACCTATGCTTGCAATTCAACTTCTGGTTATGTTTCCGTTTCCTCTTCTTCTAGCACCTCTGTATCTTATGTTTCATCACCTTCAACAACATATAGGGATTTGGTTTACATTGATGCCCAAGGTAAAACTTGTCACCACATCTATAGCTTTACCCCTTCTTAAATTCTTCCGACCCATTATTTATTGACTTCTCGAACTTTCTAGCCATAGGAACCCTCTGCACTACATGTTGAGGTCTACTATAGTTAATCTTAATCTTTTTAAAGGTGGCTTCCAACTTTACCTCTTCCTATTTTACAATGTGATAGGCATCTTCCAAGCAATATAGATTTACAATAATTAAAGAATATTTTATTTCATCTTTTAGGCCTTCAATAAAGTTGTGGATAAAATGGTCTTCATCCATTTGTGGCTTAAGCTCCACTAAACAAGCTCTTAGTTCATTAAAGGCCTTTATGTAATCTGGCACACATCTAGATTGTTTCAAACTATTGACAGAAGCAATGAGACTCCCTAGATTTTGTTTTTCAAACTTCTTTAGGATGGCAGTAGATAATTCCTCCCATATGATAAACTCTCTCCCATCAATGTAGCTCTCAAACTACTTCACAACTTTGCCTTCAAAATAAAGCGCAGCAACTTCTACCTTTTCTTCTTCTAGAATCCAATAAAATTAGAAATACCTTCCGCATTTCCTAATCCACAACCTTGCAGTTGTTTCATCAAAATGGTTTAACTCAATTTTCAACTATTGATAATTTAGATCTATTGGTGCCATGATTCGATTGAAAACTTATCTTCATTGGTTCGTTAGAGTGGTAGTGTTAAGATTGGCCTATGATGGCCCAACTCTATAGGTTGGCAATAAACCTTTGAAAGTGGCAGTTGAGGTTAAACCCCGTTCTACTTTATTGGATCCCTTACTGTTAGCTAACTGCTGAATTGTCGACAACAATGAATCCATTTTTTGCTTAGTTGAGTGGTGTAAACTTACCAATTGCTATTGAACTCCTTTCAATTGAATAGAAAAATCATCACTCACCAGTTTGTCTCACACTCCTAGGAAAGTGCTCTGATACCAAATGTTAAGCCAAAGTTTAGAGGAGGGGTAGTTTAGGAATTTTGTATGAAATAAAAAATTTGTGACGGTTGAATTAGTGTTCTTGGGTGAAGGAAAATTAATGGTATTTTGGAATTCTAAGTTGTTGATGACTGGGATGGGTGATTTAGTATCCTAAATCGTCTTTTTACTCTGACCACTACAAAAATAAATGCTTGCCCAAGCAATCATCACTTGGTCACCTTGCCTTCTCCTCTATCGTGTCGTTCCTTTTTAGTTGTAACCTTAGATTTTAACCAAATTAATGAGCACTTTTCTGGCCACCTAAGGAAGCCACAATGATGAGGCTCACTAGATCAGCCCTTGCTACAATCAAACTTGAGTGGCTGAGGGTAGAAAACTACCTTGCTATCTTTGGAAATATTGAAGGAAGAAAGAAAGATAAAGAGAAGAAATAGAGAAGAAGTAACAGAGAAGAAGAAGAAGAAAGAGACGAGATGCTAAGAGAAAAATGAAGAGAAAAGGAAGTATATTTTCTATTTCCAAATTTTGGTCTTTTTATATTTTTCATTGCATTAATACTTCTCTCCCCTTTTTGTTACAGCCTTAACAACCATAATTTTTTTGAAATCTAAAATAACCAACTCTAAAATAGACTGGAAATAAAATTAAGAAAAAAATAGAAATTAAGGAAACGACTTCTACACCTTCTCTAACAAACTTCTTCTTGTATTTTCTTGGGCTTGTATGTTGGAATGTAATTGTGGACTAGATTCTCTATTTTTTGTTGGGCTTGTGTGTTGATGGATGTGGTTTTTCGTTGTGTTGACCTTTGGTTTGGTTGTGTTGATCCGGGACTTTGATTGAGTTGTGACATTATATATATGAAGACAATTTGGGCATAAGAATCACAAATAATTGATGGAGTCGATGGTTCTTGATAACTTAAAAAGTTAATCCTTCACAAAAAGATGTTAAGTTGAAATTTTACTAAGATTAGTAGCAAGAAAACTAGTCAACGATACAACAAGCATAACAGCAGGTGGTAAGCGGAAAGAGAGATGCATGCAACTAGTTAAGCAAGAAGAGATGAAAGACGAAGAGAGTAGTTAGGGAGGGTACTACCTTGGTTTATATATGAAATCAAACTGCAAAACTGAAGTTAGAATCTCGAAATTAATAAAAAATCTAGTTCAATGAACTAAAATTGAATCCGTTAATTTTGAGTTAGATCAAGCCAAGTTTGTACTCTTGCCATTCCTATTGTACGCCATTGAGTTTTCTTTCTTTTTCTCTTTTTTTTTTTCCTTCTTATATCTTGGGCTTAACGGTAATGCATGGAGAAATGGGGGGAAGCAAGAATGATAACTTCAGTATCCAGAATGTGCTTATTGAACTACCTGGCCTTTTATGCTTGTCTAAATAGCAGAGGAAACCTGAGTTGCAGTTTGGTTTAAGATTCCATAATCGATTCATTGTCCATCCCTTAGGAAACAATTAAGAAAAGGAAATAGAACCTGGTGAAAGAAAAATCAGGAAAATTTTGAATTCTCAATGTTTCCCGACACTGCACACATTAGTAATCTGGAGGCAGCTGCTGTCGTTGAGAATTGAACGAGTAAATGGTCATCAAGTTGGGGTTAAGACCTTCATTTATGCTTGAAAACCAATTTTCCAATTATGTGTTCTGATACCAAATTAAGTTGTTGACTTCTAGTTATAGTTGCCTCCATCAAGCCCATCAGTTGAAGCGCACTAGCAGTTAGCTACAGCAGCTTCGTAGAGGAACGTGGGTGCTTAATTAGTTGACATTACAAGCATCACAATATATAGAAAACAGCTTTCCTACATGTTATTTGGAGCCAGATGCCCTTTTCTTTTTTATTTTTTAACGTATGACATCTACATTTAACATAAAAATGATCAAAATTAGTATCATTAAACTATTAACAAAAATAAAAATTACAGCAGTTGCATGCTCTTCACTTGCTCATAGGTCAATAACAGTTTATCTCTTGATGAACAGATCAACCGGATGCTGTGATTCTGATTGTTGCACACAGTAGTAAAGTGCATGCTGCTTGATGAAATAACAAGACTTTTTGCTTCTTTTCCCTATCTTCCAAGTCTTTGTCAATTTAACTAGTAGTGGTGTCAAGTCGGAAGATGACGTTTCCTTGTACATCATTTCACGTCTTGATCAGTTTCCATGATATTGAGGTCTATGATGAGTGCCAGGTTCACTGCAAGACGGCTTCTTTAGAGTTTGCTGCTCAGGTTTAGTTGGTTGGTAGTGTTTAAAAGTCAACTGTCCACCTTGTTTTAAGGGACTCGTTCTGGTCTAGTTATTCCATTAAGCTGACTGCAGTGCATCTTCTGAATTCTATTGTTCTTTCGATTCCTTCATACTGAGTATTGTAGCATGTCACTGTCAATGCACTAAGGTGTATGGCTTCTAGCTAGTGTGTCCGTTAAAAAATTTGCTAAAGTCAGAAGCTACTTCATCCATCAAAAAAGCCTCACAATTGAGTTATAAAGTCCTTAACTTCCACCATATCTTATGCAAACTGATTACCAATATTGAAGGTAAATGAAAGCCTTAAGAATGTCAAGACCATTTGCCAACTTGGTTATTTCTCTTTGCATCCCTTTCTCAATGTACTACTACACTAATTCCCAGATTAAACGCCTATACATTAAACCCAAAAAAGTAATTAGTACTCCAAGTTTTTGCAGATTGATCTCAATCCAGATTCATAAATTGACGCTGGAAAAGAAAAAGGTCAAATCTTGTTTTGAAGTTTCTTCCATGTCATGATAACTCACTCAGAGCCGTCTCATATGCCGGAGCTTTAATTATTGTGTTCTTGTTAATGGTGGGCCCCGGAAAAAGCATGATAACGATATAGATTGATTGCTTCAACTTAGCAATCAACTTACAGGATCCTAAATCCTAGTTGATCAGTAACTTGGTTTCATCCAACAATGTGCTTCCACTTCCACAAGTCCAACTCCAGAGTACTGCTTCTCCTGATGTTAAACTCTAGTTTCAGCTCAAAGTTGATTCCATATGGTTCCAAGCCATTCAAGTCACATAGGGAATGGGGTTGCTTTCTTCTCTTTTTCTCTTTCCTGCTCACTGTAAAATTGATTTCTTGGCATAGCTAGCTGATAGACAAGATGTCTAGTGCATGCCTAATCATAGCCCATTTAACCGAGACTTGACATACAATAATTTTTTGTTTTAATCTTGTAAAAAAAAAGATTGGAAAGAAAACCTGAATTGCTTGGTTGTAATTTTTTCCTAGCACTATGATATCCCATTCTCATATTCATATAAAAGAGTGGGCCAAGATCATTGTTCAACTCTATAGTTGTTTTGTTTTAGAACTCAAACATTAAACAGTTATGAAAATTGATTAAGTTACTAAGTGTTGGGCTCCAATCATAATTCCCACCGTATCAATCAAAAACAATCAACTAGTTTCAAAAGACTCAATCTTGAAAACAAACAATCAAACAATATATGTGAAAAAATAAATCGAACAGTAGATATACCAAAAAACTTTCCAGTATAAAGTGAAAAACTATAAGTCAAACTGACAAACAAATTTACTAATTCAAGTAGGAACTTGCAAGAGATTAAAGGTTCTAGGCTATTGACTCTTCCTCGTAACTATACCACAAAATAGTTACAAGTTATCCCATTAAGTTTCAATATGGAGTACAAATTGATACTCTAAATGAACAACATTATCAATCTAATCTTGAAACAAACACTCGAAAAAGACCACTTGTTGTAAAAACTACCAATTATAGAATGAGAAGAACTTCTCAACTCATTCTCACTCTCTTTCTTTTCCTTTATGTATTATTTTTGCTCACATCGATAAACCCAATCATTTTTCCTTTTATACTAAAAAAAAATAGGATTTCATAACTAGACATGGTTACTTACATAGTCGTGTAGGTGACCATGTTCAAACCATATTTCAAGGAATCGCGAATATATACAATCTAAATTAGTCACACTACCTACTTACACAGCTGTGTATCCTTGGGACACAAATGTGTATGTCTTCAACTTATACCATCTACTCATACACGTTTGCAGTTACCTACACAATCTTAACCCACGGCCTATATGACAAGGACACGATGTGTCTGATCTTACACAACCATATAAGTCATCATCTATCTTGTACATGTCCATAATCTCTTACACAGATTTCACACATAACTGTGCAAGTCAAATACATGGGCCCGCTCTATACAATTGTGTTTCTCAAGAATGACTTCAAATCAACTATTATCCGTCTTGACTTTACTCATTCATCATTTCAACAATCCTTAATAATATCCAAGATCGTTGAAACTCACCTTTGTCTCCGAATAGGGATGAATATTCAACAATCTCTCCTTGTGGCCTATTTTGGAGGAGACTCAAATCACCTTAATGATTATTTGCGATTCATTTTAGCAAGCTTACTACAAAGCTCATCTATGCTATCAAGAACCACCTTTGTTAACATATAAACATTGTTCTTATTTGTGTGAATTTTCTTCAAATGTAAGTGTTGTTCCTTAATCACGAATCTTAACCCATAATACTTGACATTGATGTACTTGGTGCAAGAATGATACATAGTATTCTTGTTCAAACCATAGTGCTTTGACTGTCACAAAATACTATATAATCATCTTGCTTCATATATAACTCTTGAAGTAATCATTTCAACTAGAGAATCTCTTTACCTGCTTCCACAATAGTTACATACTCTAATTTAGTTACGGATAAAGCTACAAATGTTTGCAACCTGGATTGCTAAAAAATTGCTCCTTATATGACTTTGAACAAGTAGCCTGAAGTGGATTTCTTGTTATCAAAATCTCCAATCATATATGCATCTATATATCCCTCTAGAATTGGCTCCTTATCGATGGAACACAAGCTCCATTTAAAGAGGCCCAGAAGTATCTTAAGATTCATTTCATAGCTTCCTAGTAAAATTTCACTAGATTGGATAGTACCTACTCACTAACCAATAACTTGTGCTATATTTAACCTTGTACATACCATTGCATACATCAAGAAACCAATAAAATATAAGTATGGAATAGAAGATATATCATCTTTCTCCTTTTTAATTAAAGAGCAGACACGCTTGCTCAACTTAAAGTGAGGTCTTAGTGACATGCTAGTTGGTTTGACATTCTTCATGAATATTTCTAACACTAGTTCAATGTATGTCTCTTGTGACAATCATAGTTTTCTTTTTTATTGTCCCAAGTTATTTTTATGCCCAAAATATGCTTTCTAGAGCCCAAATCTTTTGTGTCAAAGGATTTGGACAACTCCTCTTTTAGTTGACATATTTTCCCAATGTCTTATCCCACAACCAACATGTCATCAACATATAAAAGAAGAATAATGAAGTTTCTACTGGTAAACTTCTTAAAATACACACAAAGATCAACAAAAGTTCGTTTATAGCTATTTCCTATTATAAATAAATCAAACTTCTGATACCATTATCTTAGTGCCTGTTTTACCTTATACTAGATCTTTTTCAACTTATACACTAGATTCTTTTTGCACTGAGCCTTAAATCATTCCTGTTGTTCCATATAGATCTCCTCTTCCAAATCTTCGTAGAAGAAGGCGATTTTTACGTCTAATCTTCACATATTAACCATTGGTGAGAAAATTTCATCAAAGTTAATGCCCTTCTTTTGATTGAATCCTTTCATTATTAATCTTGCCTTATGCTTCACCAACTTGTCACTATCCTTCTTTATCTTGAAATTTTGTTTATTCTTTAATTTCTTGTTACCCTTTTGAAGTTTCACCAGCTCATAGGTTTCATTTTTTTTCACGAAATTCATTTCCTCTTGCATAGCTTCCAATCAAAGATCTTTATCTGCATATGAATTTACCCATTTCACATTTTTAGGCTCCCTCTCAGTAATAATTAGAAGATATTATGTACTCGGGTATCTTGTAGAAAGCATTTTCTCTTTATTCGACCTTCAAAATTGAACATGTTCCACTACTGAACCTAGTTTCTCCCCCTACTCATCATTCTCATAAGCCTTATCTTCACCATCATCTGGATGTGGCTCATATAACTTATCACTATCAAGTTGTACTTAATTACTAACATCATGTGCCTGTTTATATACCTTATATCCTTCATTTGTAGGCTGTTTAATAGAATTCAAAATAGGAGAAGCAATAATGGCACCGCAGGATGAACTACTAAGTGTAGTCTTACTTTCTTTAATAAGATTAGCACTCATCTCATGCTCATGGAATGCTACGTCTCTACTTTTAAAAACTTTCTACTTTTTTAGATCATAGATTTTAAATCCAAACTATTTATCACCATAATTGACAAATATGCAAGGAACTATCTTCAAGTCAAGTTCCAATTTCTACTTTTTTGATATATGTTTAAACACTTTACATTTGAATAACTTCAAGTGCAAATAAGAGGGGTCTTTTTCTACCTATATTCTCGAGGGGACTGTTTGTATTCAATTAGTCAAGTAAACAACCATTCTCATTGCTTCACCCTAAAAATCTTTGAAAGCTTAGACATTCTAAATATACATTGAACCTTCTCCATTATTTTTCTGTTCATTCTCTTGACAACATTATTACATTGTAGAGTATAGAGTTTCATTTTTTTATGTCTCATATCATGCCTTACGCAATAATTCTAAGACTCCTTATAGGTGTATTCTCCTCCATTACCTGTTTTAAGAAACTTTAACTTTTTCTCTACTTCCTTTTTTATCATGGCTTGAAATTTTTGAAAAACTTCAAAGACTTATCTCTTTATCTTCAACATATAGACCCAAATTTTCAAAGTTACATAATCAATAAAGGTAATAAAGTATTTGTTTCCTCCTAATGATTCCTCTTGAATGGGATCACAAACATTTGAGTATATCAACTCTAGCTTGGCCATTTTCCTCATAAATCTCTTACTGAAAGAGGCCTTTTATTGTTTTCCTATCAAATGATGCTCACATAGATCAATAGGAATGGAATTATTTACCAAAATAAGAGATTTAATGACCAACAACTTGAACCTTTTTTCAGTCACATACTCAAATAGTCAATGCCATATATTAGGAGAAGTATTTTCTTTAACTGCATACACTTCTTCACCACATAACTTTAGGTATGTCTAATCCTTTTTTCACTCACATGCCTCAATCGTCGATGCCACATATTAAGAGAAGTATTTTCTTTAACTGCATATACTTATCCACCACATACCTTTAGGTATGTCTTGTATATTGTGCATCATAGCTCTCCACTGGCAACTATCATTGCTTCCTTTGACAACTTCCACTTTTCATGCCAAATGTGTGTTGATACTCTTCATGATCGAGTATATTAGCTGATAGAAAATTTAGGCATAAGTTAGGATTATGTAGTACATCTCTTAAATTTTGCAAGTATCCTAAATTATCTGAACCCGAATATCACTCATATCGACAATATTGGCAAAACTTTGATTATCAATTTTTACATATTCAAAATCATTGATCCTATAATTTAAAAAGTATTCCATCCTTGGAACATAGTGATAGGAGGCCCCTATATCAATAAGTCACTCAGCACCTAAATCACTAACATAGAAGCATTCACTAGTTGCACAGATCAATGACACATCATCATCTGTGTTTGAGATTATTGCAACTGTATTTTTGTCATCCTCATCTTTTTGATGATCTTATTTTTTTTATCCCTCTTCTTCTACTTATAGCAAAACCTTTTAATGTGTCCAAGATTGGTGCAATAGTGACATGTCTTAATCTTTTTGTCACCTTTAGACTTCGATCAATTCTTAGAATTGTCATGCTCTTTGGGACCCCTTCCTTTGCTTCTTTTCCTACTTTTTACTATAAAGGCCTACACAACACCCATCTCTTTTCTTCTAATCTCTTCATTAGACGTGCTCCCTTTGATTGAATCCAAGAAGATCACACATTCTAGGGATGAGTTGCTAATGGTAACTACTAATATCTCCCAACTATCCAGTAACGAACTTAATAAGAAAAACATTTGGAGCTCTTAATTAAGAATAATCTTTATAGTAGTCAACTTGTTAATAATGTCATAGAAATCACTAAGGTGCTTTAACACATATTTTCCAAATTTTAGTTTCAAATTCCCATTTCCAACTTCTTCCAAAACTCAAAAGATATTAGTTTCTTAGGACAAATAGTTGAATATATTGATATCAATCTACTGTTGCATAATGCTTAGAATTCTTTCTTCATCTTTCCCATTCTCTATTTGTTATTTTTTCTTGTTTAGATAGAACATGATCCTTCACACGTTTGTCTATATAGATAAGATCAAAAATATCATGACAGTACAAAAGATCTTCCATCAAGAATCTCCAAATAGAATAGTTTGTAAATGTCAATTTAATTATAAAGTTACTGCTACCCTCCGTAATTAATGTTTCTTATACCACTTTGATAGGCTTCAAACACAACTCCCACAACATCAATCAAGAACAATCAACTAGCGTCAAGAGACCCAATTTCAAAAACAAACAACCAAACAATATATATGACAAAAAAAAATTGAACATCAATTATATGTGTAAAATCCTCTAGTATAAAGAAAAAATTGCAGTCCAAACTAACTAGCAAATTCACTTATTCAAATAGGAACTTATAAAAGTTTAAAAGTTTTAAGCTATTAATCCTTACTCGAAATTATACCACAAAATTGTTCATTATACCAAGTTTTAGTATTGAGTACATATTGATACCGAAAATGAACAACATTCTCAGCCTAACCCTAAAACAAACACTTAAAAAAGACAACTTGTTGCAAAAACTACCAATTATAAAATGAGAAAGACTTCTCAGCTCACTTTCAATCACTTTCTTTTCCTTTTTTAGTGTTCTTTTCACTCATATCAATGAACCTTATCATTTTCCTTTTATACTAAAAAAATAAGATTTCATAACTGTACATGATTGTATACGTGATCATGTTCTAATCATATTTCAAGAAATCACAAATATATATAATTTCAGTCAATCACACGGCCCAGTTATATAGTCGTGTACACCTAAGACACGAGCGTGCATGTTTCCACACGACCGTGTATGCCTTTGACTCTTGCCATCCACCCATACATGTTTGCAATTACTTACATGGTTTTCACGACATACAGTCGTATATGATAAGGACAAGCATGTCTAATCTTACATGATCGTTTAGGTCGTCATCTATCTTATACATATTCACAATCTTTTACACAACCTTTGACCATGTCCTAATCATATTTTAAGAAATTGTGAATATACACAGTTTCAGTTAGTCACACAATTCACTTACATGACTGTGTATACCTGGGACATGATTGTGTATGTTTTCACATGGTTGTGTTTGTGTATGTCTTTGGCTCTTGCCATTTACTCATACATGTTTGCAGGTACCGACATGATCTTCATATATGACCATATTATATGAATATATATAATAGGGAAATAGGCATGTATAATCTTACACAATTGAGTAGTCCATCACCTATCTTGTACATATTCACTACCTTTTACACGACCTTCATACCCGATTGTGAAAGTCAAAGATATGGGTGCTGTGCTCTATATAGTCATCTGTTAAAAATAATTTCAAATCAACTATTATCGGTCTTAACTTTATTCATCCATTATTTCAACATTCTTTGATAATATCCAAAATTACCAAATCTCACTTTTATCTCCGAGTAGGGTTAGGCTCTATCAACACTTAGGAGGTTTGTTTTGGCCTCATAACCTCCCACCATATGCAGATCAGTCCTTAGGAAGTACGATAAAACCAGTAGGTTCTAGCTACCTGTGATCAGAAGAACAACATTTGACTAAGGTTTAAAGTTGTGGTTAAAACTTAACGAGTGCCACTGGAAATGAACATGTGACTGCTTTTTGACAAGGAAGCACTGCCTGACTCGCATTTCGGTGAAGGTTTCATACATAAACACTTTTTGATGGTAACATCAAATTTCATCGTCTTCATGAACAAAGCATTGAAAAAGAAATTTGGTTAACATGATTTTACTGTACCAAAACTACAAATTAATCATTACCAACATACTAACTTAATCTTTACAAATGTCGAACTATACAATGTGCATGACATTAACTCGTAGCAAGGTAGTGTCAATTCTCAATTGGTTTTAAGCGGATGAGAAGATGAGTAATTCACGTTATTACATAGGGCTACATCATTCTCCCAATTTTGTAAGTATAGAGAAAGCCTTTATTCCTTTTAGTTAGAAGAGGATGGCTAGTGTTTGACTTTCCTGATGTTCCTTTCCCTTCCCTCAAAGTTCTTTAGTTTGATAATCACTATTGTCGACTCTAGTCTACCACTGCAGCACTGCACTTGTTGGAATTAGACATTCCTTAAGCCCTTAAAATGAGAGCTTTTTCCTTCTTCTTTTTTTCTTTGACTAAAATGCTTCCTTTCCATTTTCAACAAATTCATCTAAAAGTGAAGACAAACCTCCAACCAAAATGAAAATAATTATTAAAAGTTAGAGACAAAGCTTCATCAGAAAGAAGGATTTCAATTAGTTGGTTTCACCCATTTTTTTCCATTTCCACAATTTAATTCTCCTTTTAACTGCAATTCTTTTTATAAAATATTAATATCAATAACAACTAACATTTTTGGCAATGCTAGTCTGGCTCATGGAACTTCTTTTTTGGTTAAAGGTTAAGTTAGACTCCATTTCCAAGATGATCAAATCGCATGGTATTAAACCAACTGCCTGCACTAATTATAAATCAATTATGATCAAGACAAAAAGAATGTAGGAGTTTCCCAAGAGGCTATGACTAAGGCAACCACCATTAATTCCATTCCCATGCAAGAAAAGGGATTGGATGCCCTCTCCTCTCTTGTGCTTTGATTATAAGTTGTATTGAACATTAAAGTGAAAAGGAGCAATGAGAATGAGAATCGTCATCTTCATGGAAGTTGGGTATTATTGTTAGCCAAAGCTTATCCCATTATCATGTGTGAGTGATCCAATGTAACAAAAGTGCAAAGCATAGAGAATCCACAATTGTTATGCCCACCATCACTCCTACCAACTAGTTGTAGGGATATGAAGGCATATAGTTGGAATCCCCCAACACCAAAGCCGTTGGATGAAAATTCTTGGAAGTTATCAGTTGTGTGATTACTCAGATTCTAACATTTCGTTGAAGAAGATCTCTATTTGATATGTTTAGTGCATACCCTACATATACTCTTTTTCTTTCGTCTTCCATTTTAGCAATAAGATGGAAGGCTATAACAAAAATTGGTAGGACCTTGTATTCCCTTTTTTATTACATATATATATTACGTCAAAATTTAAGAATAAATTATTACTTTCATGAAAACTTCAAATCTATTTAGTTTCAAATAGTTTTTTAAATTAAAATTGATGATCAATTCAAATTTAATGAATAAACTAGATTTATACCTAATTTAATTTCAGGCCCTTGTAAACCCTAATTCCAAACATCTGCTCCGTATATAAGTGAAATGCCAACTTTACCAGTGCTAGTCTGGGTCCAACACTAGAAATTTGGGGGATTGTGGGCCCAGGTCTTAACATTGGTGGGTCCAAAGTGGAGATTCTGTAGTGCAGAGTGTGTGTGTGTCCATTATTGATTATTTTGACAAAGAAGCTGTGCGAATTCTGAAAGCAACAATTAGTTAGACATAAGTTTTGTGAAGGCTACATGGGTACCAATAGTCACTACCCTCTACCCTCTAGTTTAATTAACTTGAATTTTGATATTGTTTCTCAAGTTTATATCCTTATAACTCACATTAATGATTCTAATTAAGAAATTATATATCTTATTTAAAAATTAAAATTATTAATAACTTATTTTATTTATTATTTATCTTAATTAAGTTTTCAATTTATTTGCTGATATCCAAAAGACGGGGTCTGGAAGTAAATAACTCCACCCGATTCGGGAAATGGAAGTCATAAAAGATGAACATACAGGCTTCGCATCCCTCGTCGTTACACCCGATGGAAAGATTATCAAAAGACTCGTCCTGCGTTTGATGGAATAGCTATTGACAAACTCAAAGCCGAAGCAAGCAGATCAGGGCTTATAAATCTTACCTGTGTTTTAAAAAAATTGGGATTTTAATTTCAATTTGCGTTTAACAATTAGAATTTAGTTAAATCAGTGATAAAATTTTAATTAGATTAATTATCAAACATAATAATTAAATTAATGACAAAATATTTATATTTTAAAATAAGTTATTTAGATTTTGACATATATGTGACGTAGTAATTAGTAGATGAATCTTGTATATTTTTGTTTATTTATAATTTATTTTAAACATTTTTTAAAAAAATTAAAATTAAAATTGTATTGTAATAAAAATTAATATGGTTGAAAATATACTTGCCTAATATTTCCGATTAAACAACACCACACTTACGGTTTCTTTCTGAATAGATACGTATGGCATAGCCTAAAATGGAGGATCATTGTCAGCTTAAATTTATGCCTTGTAACTAATAAGTTACTTGTATTAACATATTTAAGACATTTTTAATTATATCTGTTTATTTATTTAGGGCATGTTTAGTTCAATTTTTATTTTTGTTTTTGTTTTTAATTCAATAAACTTATTTTATTGAATTTTTATTTATACTGAATTTTTACTATCCCTATTTTCGTAATTTATGAAAATGATAAAAAATTAGTTTTATTTTTATCATGATTATATATAATAATTACCTAAATAAATATTACTTGATTTTTTTTTGACAAATCAATAAGACCTTTGTACAAATAATAGAAGGTATGTACATACTAGAGATTCCAAGCCCGAAATCTCTTAACTACCAAAAGAGTTCAAAAGAATTTACATTTACAACACCTCTTTCCATCCTAAAACCATAAAGCAAAATCTAAACATCCTATTCTATATCATTTTTCACCCAAAAGTACTTGGAGCTAATATATATGTCAAATAACACAAGATACTCAACCCAATTCCAGCAGCACCCTCAAGCAACAATAAAACAATCTAAAACAAACAAACAACACAACGAGAAAGAATAAAGATCTTGTTTAGTGTCAAATGTGCCCTCCTCTCTCAACCTTCATTGATAATCTCATTGTTGAATCTTTTGTTCACCATTTTTATGAATTTCAGCACTGCTATTGGTATCCACTGTTCTGCTCCATTGTGGTGCCAGTAAGTGTCCACTCCACTTCTCTTTTGCTTGATATCGAAAGGGAAGAAGAATTCGCTCTGACCGAACCTAAAAGAGACCTGCAAAAATATGTTAGATAATAAACACTCCCACTCTTATCTTTTCTCGATGTTTGAGCTGAGTTGTTCCATAATTTAGAAGATCATTTTGGTGTTGAAGCTTCCCCTATCGAAGGCTTCATCTTTGAATGTTCTATCATTCCTTTCTGCCACAGATTATCTACTGTAACCGAAAGGAGAATGGGAAGGTCACTATTTCAGTAATGGGAGGATTGGTTGAACCAAGTGGTAATGGAGTGGAGGTTTGACAAATATGGTATATTTATGTGGAAGTGGTTAAGGCAACTTACTCACACTGATTTAGAGAAAGAACAGTCAAAGAACAAGTGTTCTATGGTCTCATTATCCGAAAAGCACAAGGAACAATGATTTGGAGTGTGGAGGTAACGAAGTTTATCCCGAGTTTGCAACTTTCCTTGAAATGCCAACCATAAGATGAAGGCACATCTAGGTCTGTTTCTTTTACACCAGACCAGATTGTACCAAGCTACATTCTAGTTCAATGGTCTCATGACTTTATAAGCTGAAGAATATGTGTACTTTTTTGAGGTACTAGCTAACCATTCCAAACACTCGGTTCTAGAGTCATTTGGTGGGGACGACATAAGCTCCAAATTACTGAGGAGCTCAACATTGGCCTATTGCCAGCACCACTAGTTATTTCTAATTACTGTAGAAACTCTTGTGTTCATGGGAAGGTCAGACTTATTAATCATCCTTGGTGTAGCAAAATTCTTCAAGATCCCTCGAGGATGCCATGGATCCTGCAATAGTAAAGTATTATTCCCATTCCCTATCTTAATTTTGAATTGGTCCCCTATTTTATCTCTCACATATAAGATCTTTCTCCAACTCCAAAAGCTTTTATAAGAAGGGGTAGAGCACATCAGAAAGTTGTCCTTTTTAGAATAATTGTATGCACCCACCTAACCCACAATGATTCACTATCATTAAACAAAACCTAGGTTTTGTTCCCTAAAAAATAGTTATTCCAAGTGGACAAATGTTTAACACCTAATCCTCTCTTCCTTTTCGGCCTACAAACATCAGTCTATTTAACTTTAGCATGAGATTTATTAGTGACCATCTTAGCCCACAAAAAATTCCTAAGTTTGGATTCTGTTTCCTTAAGGATGGCAGAAGGAAGAATAAAGTGGGAAGACCAGTAAACTTGAAAAGTTGAAAGGAAAGAGATTAGTAATTGAAGTCTACCAGTATAGGAGAGATATTTGTGGGTCCATTTAGTAATCTTGGCTTCAATTTTTTCCAATAAAGGTAAACAGTCCCTCCTAGATAACCTTCCTGTGAGGAGAGATACCCCCAAATACCGAATGGGAGAGTACCTATCTTGAGACCCGATATAGCTTCTATTTGAGGGGAAAGAGGGTTCATATTTGGGGATAGGAAGAACTGACTCTTGGAGGGATTCATGTCCATACCAAATAACTTAGAAAGTTACCCAAGCAAGTTAACAAGGTTTGGACTAAATTTAGATCAACATGGCATACTAAAAGAAGATCATCCGCAAATAATAGGTGGGTCAGTTTGAGGGATTTACACCGCCAGTGATATTTAAATGAAGGGTTCCTCTCTATGTAATCATTCAAACTCCTCAAAAGGGCTTCGATACAAATAATGAAAAGGAATGGGGATAGTGTGTCTCCTTGTCTTAGGCCTGACTTCCCTTTGAAAAATTTTGAGGGTGAGCCATTGATCAAAATTGCATAGGAGGGAGAAGTGACACACTCTTTGGTCCATTCAATGAACTTTTGGTGAAATCCTATAGCTACTAGAATATTAAAGAGGAACTCCCATTGAATCGAATCATAGGCTTTTTGAAGATCTACTTTAAAAGCACATCTCTTGTGGTTGTTTGAAAGATGGTGATTTTTGAAAATCTCTTGTACAAGATGTTATCCCCTATTTGACGGTTCTTAATGAAGGCACTTTGGTTAGGGCTAACAATATGGGGAAAGGTATCTCAAAGCCGATTTGCTATGATTTTTGCAATAGCCTTATAAATCATGTTGCAACAAGAGATAGGTCTATAATCTACCACTGTGGAAGGATGGTCTTTCTTAGGGATAAGAGTGATAAAGATGGAACTTAACTCTTTTAGAAGTTTGCCATTATGAAAAAACGTCTTGAATGGCTCTAGTAACTTCCCCTCCTATAATATGCCAAGTATATGAAAAGAGTAGTCCATTAAACCCATCCAACCTATGAGCTTTATTAGGATTGAAATAATTGAAAACCTCCTTAATCTTTTGTGCTAAAACTTCAGCATTAAGAGCTTATAAGATATGGTCAGGCAAGGAAGGATGAAATAGATTTCCCACAAACTCTTGGGAAGGAAGGAGGTTCTTTTTTTTCCCCCTAATGGAATTTTGAAAGTATCCAAGGATTTGATCTTAAATCTCTTCAAGATTACAATCCTATGACCATTCTCCACCACCAAAGAGTGTATATTGTTTCTATTTCGGATAGCAAGGATGGAGTGGTGAAAAAATTTTGTATTCTTATCCATTTCTTTAAGCCATTTGATATGAGAAGCTTGTTTAAGGAAATATTCCTAATCCTTAAGGGCTCGAATTAAATCATTAATGGCATCAAATTCCATGGAAACCAGTTGAGGGATATTAAGCATCAGCCTCCTTTGATCTTGTATATTATTAAGGGCAATTTGACACTTTTCAAATCTATCATTCATATCTCCTATTTGGCTAGAATTAAGAGATTTAAGAGTTGTTTTAACCCTTTTGAGTTTGGCAATGACACAGAACATAGGTGTGCCCTGAACTAGGAAGGACCAAGCATTTTGTACTATTTGACAGAAATTGGGTTGAGAAGCTAGGAAGTTTGAAAACCTAAAAGGGTAGGATCTCTTCTGAAGATGAGCTAGGGCCTTAACTACAATTAGAGAGCGATCAGAATATTAGGATTAAAAATCACACAATAGGAGTTGGGAAACCTACAGCTCCATGCAGAATTGATCAGTGCTCTGTTTAGCTTCCTAGCAATATAAAGGTCTCCACTTTGCTTATTCCAAGTGAGTCTAAAACCACTAGAATTTAAGTCAAACAATTCACAGTCTTCCACACACTACCTAAAATCATTCATGCCATTCATAGTCGAGGTGCTTATTGGTTCAGCTTCATTGGAAAATAGGATGGCATCAAAGTCCCCAGCTATAATCCAGGGAAGGCTACCAACATTGCAGTGAATGTTTGACAACTCTTCCCAAAGATTTTTCCTATGTTTTAGGTTATTAAAACCATAGACATAGGACATAAGAAAAGGATTGGAGCTATTCAACGGAGTAACCTCAAGATGTATCAGTTGCTCTAAAATTCTTAAATTAGAACACCTGAGGCAATCAAGGTTCTACACTACCACAATCCTAACATTAGAAGCATGATTCATATTACTATAAGAAAGCTAGCTAGGAAACAAAGAAGTACATACATTCTTAAGGATGGAAGGAGACCTAATCCTAGTTTCAGTTAAACACATAAAAGAAGTTGATAGCTTCTTAAGATAAGCTTTGACAGCTAACTAGTTTTTGGGGTTTTTAATACCCCTAACATTCCAAAAAACAAAATCCATAAACACTCCAAAAAAAACCAGAATAGGATCTTTTACTTCTGCTTCTTCCTTGATTTTCTATTTTTCCTCACAGTAAAATCCCCCTCATCCCCTCCCAAACCAGGATTCTTATTGTAACATCTCAGATCACCAGCTTACAGATATTGTCAGCTTTGGGACTTAGCCTAGTCAAGCCCTCACTTTTTTGCTTTTTTCGAGAACTTCTCAAGAGGTCACCCATCCTAGAACTACTCTTACCCTAGCATATTTAACTTCGGAGCTTTGATGGGATCTAGTGTGTTAGGGCATGAAAAACG
>JANIPM010000232.1:16696570-16707016 GCA_027478405.1 Erythroxylum cassinoides
TAATTGACCCTTCTGAAAGAAGAGGGATGTCCATTTTATAGGGAAAACTCTGCCGAATTGTTTATAAAATAATCGTAAATTATGACATCATTGTTTTCTTTTGGTTGATTAAGAGCATCGTAATATAGTTATTTATCTTGATTGATTTAAATATTTCTAATCAAATGATGTGTTATATAGGAGAAAAGCTTCCTAACCTGTGAACAAATGTGTTCTTCATTGTAGGAACTCTTTAGTTACCAGTACATTCATTTTTAGGGAGTTTCAAGAGCATCATCACCAGGTATTTATCTCTGTCTCCAGCTGCATCAATTGCGTTCCTTTGTGTTTCGATTAAGGTAAGTGAATATGTTGTTGTGTACGTATTTTTTGTACTTAGTATATTGTTGATCTTTCTTGATGGAATCAATTAAGTTAATTATTAAAGTCAAATATGATGAGTGTCACTTATATTATAGTTGGACTTACTTTAAATTATGCAATTGTGTTTTATTTGATTCTTATTCCGTCGTTATATATTACATTATATTAACTTGACATTATTGACATTCTGTACGCAGTTCATCAAAACTACCGATACATACAAACATTTAATGAAAATAAGTATTCATATTTTGATGAATACTTATGATATATTCAATGTGGTAAATATTAAAAAATAGGAATTGTAATGATAGAAAAAATCCTCTCACGTATATAATGAGAAACATATAAGTGAGATCTTTGGCATAGGTTCGTTTAGTAGATTTGAACCCATTAAAGTTAATGAAAATTCCGTCATGAGTGAGAGTATGAGGCTAATCGAAGGAAAAAATGAGGAGCTTCTGAGTCACTATCAGAGCGTGTCCCGAGTCATATATATTAGAATTAAAAATATGTTTTGTATATTTTGGTGAGCATGAATCATACTAACTGTGAGCTCACTGTTTTACATTAACAACGTTCCAAAAATGAGTTATGGTGATAGATCTTGGATGTATAGACGATCAACAGCTGATGGTGACATTAATCAACAACAGTGGGTGGTAGGGACAGTCGAGGAAGGATCTTTGGCCTAGGCTCATCTACGAACACATTTTATTCCACTCCTCTATTATGTCCACAATAGCAGCATCTAATTTAGAACTGACAACGTGACGTATCAATCAGCTGGAGTATGCCGTGCTGACATTGACGGAGGTAATTAATAAGCTCCGAAATGACCTTGATCAAATGAGAGTAAGGGAAAGAGACTCACATCAGTCAGGCTCACCAGGAAAATAGAATTGTTGTTGTTAATAACTTGGTTTTCATTTATGTATTGTAATGTTTTCATTATTAGTTACAAAACTCATTTAACTTTCTTTATAAACAAACTCCGTGGGTTCTAAATTTTAAAACTTCTGCAACGATAATAATTGTTCAAATTCATATCAAATTTGACGAACTAATTTTAAAAAAAATCTTCGTTCATCAACACATTTATAAAGAAGTAGAGGTGAATTTAGAGAGCAAAGATTGAATTTACCGACGGTAATTAAACCGTCGGTGATTTTGTATGGAATTTACCGACGGTGCGTCGGTGAATTCTCACCAAAAATACCAACGATCCGTTTGTAAATTCTCACCAAAAATACCGATGGACCGTCGGTAAAATCTAACCAAATCATACCGACAACTCTGTCGGTATATTCCTGCCACCTATACCGACGGTCCGTCGGTATTTATATACCGACCGCATTACCTAACCGTCGGTAAAAGATACCGACAGTGTTGGCACCTACGTTTCACGCCGTCGCACATTTCCATCGATAATTATTTTACTGATAGAAACTTCTTCTTTTCCGCCGATAATTTCCGTCGGAAATTCACACCTGTCTTGTAGTGATAAAAGGAATTCAACTTTTGTCGTTTTGCAAAAGCTTCTGTTCTACTCTCTCTTAGTTCAGGAAGCTCCTAGTCATATGCAATTGAATTAAATTGAGACCTAAGTATTTATGTTATAAAACAAAATTGCGAATTCTGAATGCCGCCAGATATAATTAGTGATTTTAGGAGCGTGCCTCCTCCATAATAGTCTTCAAGCAATAAGAACCTCTCTTTTACTACCAACCTTGCTATAACCTCTTTTCCAAAAAAGAAAAAGAAACTTTGCTATAACCTCTCAACTACGAGGCGGGACTCCTAAAAGCTTGGAGACCTAACCATCCTATTTTTGGACAACAATTTTGTCCCGTCAACCTATAAATACTATAGGCCCATGGCCATCAACGAATAAAGCAGCCGTCCGGCGGACGACTGGACTCCCTCTCTTTGAATCTGTATTCTTTTTCTTTTCCTTTTCATTTTAATTAACAATGACAACATTGAGGAGGTCCTTCTGCATTCTACCTCTCCTCGTTTTTGCTACATCTGCTCATCTTTTTGATGTCAATCATAACTTTTTATTCAATAATGAAAAGAAGATAATGGGACCTCATGAATTGTTTGGAGACCCTTTTGGGAATCCAAATGATTACAAGGGCCAACATTTACCTGGTGACTTCGACATTCCCAAAGATATGTTGCCGAATAAGGACGCTCAGGAACAGTTGCCTGTAACTGGAACATCCGGAGGGGCTCAGCAATCAATTGCCGACGGTGAAGCTGGCAGGCAAAAGGCGGGTAATACAAAGAAATATAGAGGGAGATGGGAGCTGGTTTCTAAGAACTCTGGCGTATCAGCCATGCATTCGATTTTGCTTCCGAAGGTTAACAAGGTCTTAATGTATGACGCCACCATTTGGCTTATCTCAAACGTGAAGTTGCCTGGAGGAGAATGCCGTATTCTTAATAATAAGACCGGTGAGAAGGATTGCTGGGCTCACTCGGTTTTGTACGACATAGAGACCTCAAAACTTGAGCCACTTATGGTAATACAAAACACCGTGATTTCACATAACCTCCCAAATATGTTTTTATTGTTGTTTCCAACATACATACATACATACATATATATATATATAGACATATTCGTCTCTCCTGACGTATCCAAATTATACATCATGATAACAGTTGCACACAGATACATGGTGCTCGTCAGGAGGTCTCACTTTGGACGGTGATTTCGTTAGTACCGGTGGTTATCAAGGAGGTGCAAACACTGTTAGATACCTTTCGACATGCAAAGATTGCACTTGGAGAGAATACCCTCCTGCTCTTGCTGCCCCGAGATGGTGAGCAGACAAATAAACTTCTCACTTTCCTTATTTCTTGTAATTGAACCAAATCATGGTGCCCAACAATTTGCAGTTTTTGCATGTATGCTTAACTCTTAGAATGTCTCAGCTTGGGGGAAATTTTAATCAATGTTGTTTTTGTGACTTGTCTGTTAAGGTACTCAACACAAGCAGAATTGGAGGATGGTGGCTTCATTGTGGTTGGTGGCCGTGATGCCTTCAGCTACGAGTATATTCCACCAGAAGGCAAAAGCAACGCAAAACCCTACTTCTTTGAGTTTCTCCGACAAACCAGCAATAAAGAAGAGAACAATTTATACCCTTTTGTCTACCTCAACACCGACGGCAATGTGTTCATCTTTGCCAACAGTCGCTCGGTCTTACTCAACCCCAAATCCAACAAGATAGTCCGTGAGTTCCCGGAACTTCCTGGCGGTCACCGAAACTATCCTGCTTCCGGAATGTCTGCAATTCTCCCCATAACACTCACCGCAAATAACCCGAAAGTGGTCCCCGCTGAGGTGTTGATATGCGGTGGCTCAGCACATGAAGATTCATACTCTAAGGCCGAGAAGCACATTTTCTACAGTGCGCTCAGGGATTGTGGAAGACTTAAGATTACAGAGAAAAACCCAGATTGGGAAAGAGAACTGATGCCAACTCCTCGTATCATGGGTGACATGATCATCCTTCCAACAGGCCATGTCTTGGTTCTCAATGGTGCAATGAGAGGAGCCTCAGGTTGGGGTTTTGCAAGAGAACCCAACTTGGCACCAGTTTTATACAGTCCTAAAGCCAAGTTAGGAAAGAGATTCAGGAAGCTCACAGCATCCAGCATTCCAAGGATGTACCATTCATCAAGCGTTCTGCTACCCGACGGCAAAGTCCTGGTCGCTGGTAGCAACACCAACAACGGTTACATCTACGATGCCATGTACCCAACTGAACTGAGAGTGGAGAAATTCTCTCCACCTTACTTGGATCCCCAACTAGTAGACAACAGACCACAAATTCAGGCTGACAATACTGACAACAAGCTTTCCTACGGGAAAATTTTCAAGATCAGATTCACCTCAAAAGGTTCAAACTTGCAAAAAAGCGATATCATGGTAACAATATATGCTCCTGCTTTTACAACACATGGAGTTTCCATGAACCAGAGGTTGATTCTCTTGCATGTAGTGGAAGTCAAGAACAAGGGTACGTTCAGTGAAATCCTCGCATTGGCACCACCAAGTGGTGCTGTTGCTCCTCGTGGCTACTACATGCTTTACGTTGTTCACAAGGAAGTGCCCAGCGTTTCCATCTGGGTTCAGATCAAGTAAAAGGCACTTTCTGCTGATCATTAATTGTTTATTTCTTCCCTGAAATTATAACGAGAAAATTTGTTACGGAAAAATTTATAACATTAAGCTTCTTCATTTAATGTTCTTTTTGTTTCTTTTTTCTCTCAACCCACGTTCCTTTTACACCTGCTCACCAGTATCAACCGAGCTTCGTTAAACCATCCGATTACAAAGCCTGAAATAATCACTACAATAATGTTGACTTTTGGCTACCAAAAGAATCATCGCCAAAAGTATAAAAACCTTGCCTGTTATTTTTAGCTACATTTTCATTTTTTCGCCTAAAATATTATCAAATCTTCGTAGCTAAAAATTATAAGTGATATTTTATGAAACCGTCGCTAAAAATATTTAGCTATGCTTTCTATAACTAAAAACTATTAGTGATGTTTTTAGGAATAGTTGCCAATAGTTTTGGCTGTACTTACCTTTCATAGCTTAAAATTATTATTTACGTTTCTAGAATTGTAAATTTATTATATGAAAAAAATGTACAAAACTAATTGATAATTTGAAGCTTGTATATAAAAAATAAAATATTATTAAATTATATATGAGATTTTAATTTCAACTTTAACACCTTATAGAGAAAATAATAAATATGGAGATTAGTATATAAATTATAAATGTTGAGATAACAAAAAAATTACAAAATAACTGGAACGACTACCTAGGTTAGTCAATATCAATGAACCTATAATAATCCAAAAAGCTTAATTAAAATATACTAAAAATATTGTGAGTATTGAAAGAATAGGTTTTAATTAAAGTAAACATTATATAACTTTACCATTCACAACATAGTCACTCAGTTGTTGTATCTTCACCAATTCTGTAATCCAGAAAAAAAAAGTATTAAATTTAAATTATAAAAAGGAATGAAAAGAAATATAGTATAAATTTAATTAATAGCATTCACTTTTATCTTCATTGCTATTATAATCCGGGCTAAGTAATTTTCTAAATAACTTGTCATACTTGGCTAACTTCATTCAAGTATGTTGAAGTTCAGGCTTTAAGTGTCTTGTTTTTCTTTTGAAGTTGTTGAATGAATGTTTTACTTGATGAGGTTGAAACATTTGGCTTAGGGCCAAAGCCAATACCTTTGACATAATCAGAATGTGTACTAACCACAGTATTACAAATGTCTTCTACATTGACCTCATTACTCTCAGACATTGATTTCTGTAATAACTTTTGCATTTTATTTTAAAATTAAAAAAATGATATTCAATCCAAATATTATTAGTTACTACCATTTAAATAAATAAACTTAAATAGTAAATAAATTTTTATACTTATATAGTTATTTTCCGCTTCTTCTATCATCCACCCTTTACCTTCTTTATACTGAGTGACTTTGTCCAATGTGATCATATCATACTCTTATCCATTTAGTTCCCTTTTACTCTATCTTATGAAAGAAAAATATAAGACATAATAAATAATATAGTGTTTATTGATATAATTATAACCTATAAACAAATGTCTACATATTCATTTCAAATGACTATAAATGATTTCAACCTTTGATAGTGAGATGTTTTTAATTTTTTTCTCTGTTGACCTTTGCCTTCTCACAATTTTCTTAAATAAAGACAAAAATTAGGTAGTCATTAAATCATTTAACAAGATTAATGGAACAAATGTGAAGGGAAAAAAATAAAGCTGAACTTTGGGGTCAGTCCAATAGTCACACAAATTATTTCAATTTTGTGGAGACATTCATTCAAGAACATGTCTCTATGCCTCCGCATCAGAAGAAAAAGATTTATAATAATAATGTAACTTATAACGACGATCTTTGTTCTTTTGTTTTAATAATGAAGTCACGCAGTTTGAAATATCAGGATTCTCTATATCGATAATATTCAATTTCAACTGTGAATAATAAATAAAAGTGTAATTAAGCTTAAAATAAATGAAACAATATTGCATATAGTTAAATATATTGAAAAATTATCGTGATTTTATCCAAAGTATTTTCAAGTAAGTTATCTTTCTTTAAGTCCTTAACATGCTTTAGATAAGGTAATTATATTCTAGCAACAATCCCTAACTCACTTGACAATTTTGCAGATTGGATCTTGTCTATAGGACGACCTTGTTAAGTATCAATCTGAATCGACAACATGTTATTCATTGCAATTCACAACCTCTAGTTTTACCCTACATTCTTTTTTAATATTAACATTGGAACCTGACAACAAATCAATGATGATAAGAAAATATTAAAACATCTAAATATACATTTGAGCATAAGTCTATTTGTAGCAACCCACCCTCTCGAGACACTTACCCAACATCCCGAGTGATGTTCGAGGAATCTCGCAAGGGTGGCATGCTAAAATAGTCAACCACTTGAAAACACAGTACAATTTTTTTTATTCTTTTGGAAAAAAAATATACATATACGTGTATGCAGAACTGAGTAATCAAATTCAGACCCATTTTATGCATAAACATTTTCAAACACAAAGTTACAACCATTACACAACTCATCAAAATTTCACTAGTCACTTGGGTCTAAATTCAAATACAAAACATTTCCAATTTCAAAAGTTATTATATATCGAAATATTAAAATACATATGATACAAAAATTTGCAGAATATACGAAAATAAAGAAATACAATGCAGACACGAACTGATCCCGACCTCTATCCCTGACTTGCATGCAGGAGGTATACTCCCGTTTGCCTAATAGGGTATTGTTCTGATCCTAAAAAATATTTGCAAATTTTAGGTGAGTTGTTGGGCCCCAAACTTTTCTTAGAAGATTAGAATTATTAAATGAGAAATTTTTGACGATTAGTCATGAGTAAAAAACAAATGAATGAAAATTCTTGAACCAAGAAATGATAGACAAGAGTAAAGTAGTGAGTTAGAAATGTGGATAGATTCATGTTTTTCTTTCGTGTTTTAGTGGATAAGAGATTTTGAGATGGAAAAAATTAAGGTGAAAGTTAGAGGTAAAATGAAAGAAAAAATGAAGTTGAATTTGTGTAGTAAGTTGATGAAAAATATGTATATATATGTGTGTATGTTATGTTATTGGTGTTCATGATTAATCATGGATAATTTCTTTATGGATGATATTGATTAATAAAGTTGAGAAAGAGGACTAAATGAAGTAGAAAAGGTGATCTTAGTATGAGTTGTGTTAAAGAAAGATTTGGAAACAAAATTGGTGATTGATCTAGAAAATGTTCACTGAGTATGTTTCATTCTTTTAGTCACAACTTTTCCTCTAGTTATCCAAACGAGATGATTCTTGATTTTCATTAAACCAGAGACATATGGCTACATTTCTTATGAAGACATTGAATTTAAATTCTATCTTTAAGAGTCTCAAAATTTGTCATGCAGTTGAGAACTGGGTATAGTACATTGGTGGATGAATATAAAATTTGTATTCTAAATTCGAGGGAAATTCTGGATTCATCTAGGCTGAATTAGAGAAAGGTGTCTTTTGGAATTGGAGGTCTTTCTTTTAGCTTTCTAACAGTATATAGTATGTAATTTTTGGACATCGGAGTTGAAAGTTATGGTCCTTATAAAGAGAGATGCTCAGGAATATAAATCATATCATCTGTGATGATGTCATATCGTCTCTAAAGATGTATCGTCTGTGATAACATCATCTCGTCTATGATGATGTCATATTGTCTGTAAAGATGTATCGTTTGTGATGATGTCATATCTTCTATAGTTGACTTTCTGCTTCTTCTGTTGTTGACCGAAACTTCTCCTTCTATGTACTATAGTCTACTCCATTTTTGACCCTTCAAACGATAGAATTTGTCTTCAAGGTCTCATAAAAGTTGTAGATCTTAAAGTTCCCTTTCAAACCATATAAAGAACACCCTAGTCTAATATCTGTAGGGAAAGTTATGACAATTGTCCCAATTTGTCTGCTTTTTAGTCTGGTTTCGTCTGATCCTATCGTCTGCTCCATTTTTGACCCTTCAGATGATATAATTTGTCTTCAAGGTCTTCATATAAGTTGTATATCTTGAAGTCTTCTTTCGAACCATCTAAAAAAATACCCTAATAAGATATCTTTAGGGAACGTTATGGCAGTTTTCCCAATTTGTCTTCTTTTTCGTTTGGTTTTGTCTGATCCTATTGTCTGCTCAATTTTTGACCCTTTAGATGATAGAATCTATCTTTGAGGTCTTCATGAAAGTTGTAAATATTGAAGTCCTATTTCTAATCATCTAAAGAACACCCTAATCTGATATTTGTAGGGAAATATATAATAATTTTCCCAATTTGTCTACTTTTTCGTTTGGTTTCATCTAATCCTATCATCTGCTCCAAGTTTGACCCTTCAGACGATATAATCTGTCTTTAAGGTCTTCATAAAAGTTGTAGATCTTGAAGACCTATTTTGAACCATCTAAAGTGTTAAGTCAAAATGACTTTACGATTAATAATTTTGATGAAGACCGAATAATAATGAGACAGCAAAATGAGACGATAGAAATGAGACGAAAGCAGAAAGCAAAATGAGACGATAGAAATGAGATGGAAGCAGAAAGCAAAATGAGACGATAGAAATGAGACGGAAGTAGAAAATAAAATGAGACGATAGAAATGAGATGAAGCGAAACTGAAAATAAGACGGAAGAAAATGAGATGAAAGAATCGAAGACAAAGACCCGATACCACGTCAGATGATCAATCATTTTGAGTAAGTTACAGAACTCAACTGAATAACTGTTTCTTTAAAGATCAAGAAACAAGAAGAAAGAAGTAGTTATCAAGAAGCGGTTGAAGACGAAGGCTATAAATATAAGTTGGAGTCGAATACTGAAAAAATTAGTGATTTTCAAGACAGGCTAGAGATTCAAAAGCTAAAAATTTTATTCATTGTGCTAAACTTAGGGCTACTATTTTCTGTAGCAAAGCTCGAAACATCTTTCAGTAGAAGGAAGAAAAACTGATAGCCTGAAGAGGCTAAGTCAGAAAAGAATACTTGTTGTAAGAGACCTGAAGAGGCTCGGTGAAAATAATACTTGTATCTTTGAGAAGTATAGTGAAATCTCAGAAAGATTATGAGGACTGGACGTAGCCCACGATTCTTACTCTATAAAACGATTCTTACTCTATAAAATTGCTGTGTCGATTCTTACTCTCATCTCTCATCTTTTAATTTCTATTGTTGATACAAATACTTAGAAGCAGATTGTAATACTTCATAATACTGTTTTTCAATCGTTTGAGAAAGCAAGTGTTTTTAAAAAAAATTTGTTTAAAAGGGGATTGTATTCAAAAACGGATACACAATTCAACTCCCCCTTCTTATGCGTTTTGTATATCGAATATTAAGTCTATACTAATATGTGATTCACTTCAATTGGTATTAGAGCTCAGTGTCCAAGAATCACCATAACAAAGTATGGATAAAGATCCATGGCAGAGTCACACATATATATAGTTGAAGATGCCTCCGTCACTAGACCTCCTGCATTCAATAGAGAAGACTACCATTACTGGAAAGATAGGATGCGACTCTTCATTGAATCTACTCATATCGACTTTTAGGAGATAATAAAAAATGGACCGTATACACCGGTAGATGAAGAAGGAAATGTTGTTCCACGAATCAGATGGTCTGCAGAACAAAAAGCAAGGTTCCAGCTAAATTCGAAGGCCAAGTTCTTTTTAAGCTGTGCCCTAAACATAAGAGAGTACGATAAAGTTCACGGATGCAACACTACGAAGGAGATGTGGGATACGCTATCCATCGCACGCGAAGGCACAAATTAAGTAAAGGAATCTAAGATAAGCATTCTTGTACACCAGTATGAGCTGTTCAAGATGAAGGATGAAGAGTCTATCGATCAGATGTTTGGAAGATTTCAAACTATCATCAATGGACTTAAAGCTCTCGGTAG
>JANIPM010000232.1:16733634-16752568 GCA_027478405.1 Erythroxylum cassinoides
AAATACATTATAATTGATCTGACGATGAGTTGGAATATTTTGAATGGTCGAAAGCATTTCTCTTTGAAGAATATAAATATTAGCTAATAAATTACTCCTCCCTCCTCCTTTGCCTCTGCTTTTACTTTACATGCAACATACGATCCACATGTACTGTGTAGGTCCCACCAAACTTATGATAGCAAGATAGTTAACCTTCATCCTAAGGCCAAAACTGTCAGATTAATTATACATTCATCTGACGTGGCTAAATTGTGCCGTTTCCTATCTGATAATTTCAAAAGAAAGAAAAGCAGCGCCGTTTGCATGAACATATTAAATGCCTGCCGCCGCGCGCACCACAGCGAGAACTGGAAACCGTCCGTCCTAATCTATCTAATGTAATGACCGCCGTTACCTTTTCTTTTGTTAATAATAACTCTTGGAGATCTTTTTAAATTTAATATTTATTTTTTGAAGAAAATAGTACGATCAAATAATGTGAGAAAAGAAGGTTTAAACATGATGATGTATGTGATTGTGACGATAAAAATTTTAATAACTTACAATAATTTCAATATAATAAATTTTAATTTTCTTTGAATATCATTGAACTTATTATGTATGCAATAATTAATAGTGAAATTCCTATGTTATTTGATTAATATTTTTGTTGTCGAAATCTGCAATGGCTTTGTAGTGCTAGTGCTTAATTTCCAAATCTGAATCAAATTTATGAAAAATAAATTAGTCACTTTTTTATATTGTAATAAAGGAACAAATATAATTCATAAGACGTTGGGCTACCCGAAAATACCCCGTATAATTTATAACGTAAGCAGCCAACTCACCAAATCCAGCCGTCTTATATTCTTAGTGCAGCCACTGTATTAAGTCACCGTTTCTCTCCGTGGTTTTAGTTTCTCACACACTCCGAAAACTCTCTTCCTAGTCTCTCTTTTTTCCCTCCCTCGTCAACACCCAAACAATCATATCTATTATTCAATTCTCTGTCTCTTTTCATGCTCCAACCCTAGATGGAAAGATTCGTCGGTGGCAAGTTCAAGCTTGGCCGCAGGATCGGCAACGGATCCTTCGGCGAGATCTTTCTCGGTCAGTCTTTTTTCCACTGCACTCACACATCTCTGTTGCTATTTGCTATGTTTGCTACCTGATTGATTATCGTTATGGTGTTTTTCCCTTTGGCAGCTACACATATCGATACGTTCGAGATCGTAGCGGTTAAGATCGTAAGTTCCTCTCATATTTTGCATTTGTTTTGGGGGAGCTTTAAGCTGATCTCGCTTTCGATTTGTTAATCTTTGTGTTTATTTGCTAGTTCATGATTTGTGTTGATTTGCAGGAGAATACTAAGACGAAACACCCTCAATTGCTTTACGAGGCTAAGCTATATAATATTCTTCAAGGAGGAAGTATGTGTTCGGATTGACTGTTTTGTTTTGGTTACAACTTTTGGAGAAATGAGTATGCGTAATTTTATTGTGCTTTTTTGGTAGGCGGAATCCCTGGGATAAAATGGGCTGGTGTTAATGGGGAAGAGAACGTTCTGGTGATGGATTTGCTTGGACCAAGCCTTGAGGACTTGTTCGTTTATTGTGGGAGAAAGTTCTCTCTAAAAACCGTGTTAATGTTGGCCGATCAGATGGTAAGTTTGACTTGGCCATATCATAATTAGTCTTAAGATCAAAAGCAGATACTGCCACTCCGTTCTTCACAATTGCTTCTAACTACTCTACTCTTTATACCGTAGTTCAGTTGCTAATTATGTTTCCTATCAGTATAAAGTTTTCCAAATTAGCTCTTTCACGATTGTGTTTTTCCAATTGGGAGATGTATATCTAACTCGTTTATGTACGTAGAACTGTTTCCTAATGATATGTTCCCATCCCTTTTTTTCCCCCCAGATTACGAGAATAGAGTATGTTCACTCCAAAGGATTTCTGCATAGAGACATAAAACCTGATAACTTCCTTATGGGTCTTGGCCGGAAAGCTAATCAGGTAATGATTTGTGATGCCTTACTGGTGTTTCTATAGACTTATTATCAGGTTATGTTGTTCTTACTGAATTGCTCATTTCAGGTTTACATAATTGATTTTGGGCTTGCAAAACGATATCGAGATGCCACAACAAATCGCCATATACCTTACAGGTAACTGTTTGCTAGTTAATCATTTTCTACTCTTTTATATAGTAAGTCTTCCTGTATACTGACTGTGGCTCATGAGATTCCTATTATTTTTGGAATTGATGAAGATAAAAAGAAGGTGGGGGTTATGAAATGTGATTTTACCTAACCCCTTCTAACTGTCTTCTTCTTAGGGAGAACAAAAGCTTAACTGGAACTGCACGTTATGCCAGTTGCAATACTCACCTGGGAATTGGTAAGCCAAATTATAGTCTTCTTGAAAGCAAGTTAAGACTTTATGCGTTTAGATACTCACATAAACTTGCTTAGTTTTGTTTTGCATGAGCTTCCACATAACCTCATTCATTCCTTAATTGTAGAGCAAAGCCGCCGCGATGATTTGGAGTCACTTGGTTATGTTATGTTATATTTTCTTAGAGGAAGGTATTTCTTACTGTAGATTGGTTTCTGGTATACCTAATCTTCTATTCACCTCAGCCTGGATAGTTGTTTCCATATCTTTGGAAGCAGTATTCTTTCTGAGACTAGAATAAAATCCTAGGTTGTGTGCATATAGGAGTTTGTGATTTGTGCTGACAAAAGTTCTTTATGTAGCCTTCCATGGCAGGGCTTAAAAGCTGCCACAAAGAAGCAGAAGTATGACAAAATTTGTGAGAAGAAATTATCAACTCCTATTGAGGTTCGATTCTATTGTGGAGAATATTCATTAGGACTTAAGGTTTCAATTTTGTCACACATTAATTTCTTTACAGGTTCTGTGTAAAAATCATCCAGTGGAATTTGCTTCTTACCTTCACTACTGCCATTCACTTACATTTGATCAGCGACCTGATTATGGATTTTTGAAGCGTCTATTTCGTGACTTGCTTGTACGTGAAGGTATTGATGAGTTTGATTTAATCAATCTATAATATATTAGGACAACCCAAGATTTTCATTTCAAGATCTACCAGGATACAGCCACTACAACTTGCAAGAATTGCAATCAATTTTGAACCAAGATTTTGTACCGAATCGGAATATAGAAAAGCAAGCAATTTTTTGCAGACCTTCACAAAATCTGATCACTCTCCATATCATAAAAAATACAATTGAATACATCTTCTTGATTAGTATTTTAGTGGGAATCTTCATGATATCTGTTGGCAGGATTGGAATTTGATTATATATTTGATTGGACAATCATCAAATACCAGCAGTCACAGAAGGGAAGAAGTCAGCCTCGCATGTCGGTCAGTAACTTGCATCTTCTATTTATTTTAAAACTCATGCTACAATTGATGCATGAATATGGCTTCAAGTTTAACTCTGCATAAAGAAATGCATTTTTAGTTTAAAATTGGGAATAGCCATATAGAAGTCTGAAATTTTAAAGTTATCATATTACAGCCAGTCCCTGGAGCAAGTAGCAGTCATGCAGTTCCAAAAGACGTGGAAAATCTCCAAGGTCAGAACTTGCCTTATGTTGTCTGCAGATATTCATGACTGAAATTCTGTCTTTGGAGAAAGAAAGAAAGGAAAAAAGGTGGCCTAGGATAATTATGAGTTCATTGACTTTCTTTTAAGTCCAATCCATGGTCTACATACTGTTAAACGTTTTAGAAGTGTTAAAACAAACCTTTTAGATTTATCAGTCCACACAGTTCAATCATCTTGGTACACAAAAAAACTGGTAGTGAGAAGTGCATTTGAGTGAAACAACCACACTTTCAAACAACCATTTTTTGATTAACTATTCCACACATTCCAATCTTTTTATGCCACACGAAATAGGTGCTGAAAAGTAATTAGTAGGAGAAAGCTTTATCATCATTCAAAATAATCCAGTGGCTAGCATGGTAAATTCACAGTTATGTGATAGATTATGTCCTTCAAAATTTTACCATTATTAAGTGAATCTTGATTTTCCATTTGTGCCATAGTTATTATATTAACTGGTTTTTTGCTGATCTTTCTTTGTTGGGGAACTAATATGAGTTGTTATGACCTGCAGGAAATAGTAATCCTCCTTACTCGTCTGAGGTTGTGCGGTCTTCTGGTGCTGGCATACGAACGGAATTGAAATCAGGAACAGCCAAAAATTTTATTTCCGACAGTCAGATTGACAAGCATGTAAGTCTGACCCAAGCATGCAGATTGTGTATAGATTACTGATAAAAATTCCAAAGACCAATTTTTTTCTTGATAAACCTTGTCCAATTTTGCTATGATATTACAGAATGAAGTTTTAATTTAGAACTTCTGACTTAAGGTTTATGTCTCTTCTAGAAGTTCATTTTCTGATTGGGGCTCTTAAACAGGCTCTATATTTTTAATGCTGTTTCCCTATATTGCATCAAATTTCCCTAAAATGCTGAAAATTTGACGGATTGAAGACCTATTCTTTTAGATGGAAGGTGAGGCAAATATACCATCCACCTCATATTCACTTGCTGGCACTTCGATGAGAAATTTAGCAAAACCTATCATTCAAACTGAAGCACCAAATCCTGGTCATGGAAATAACAGTAAAATTGGCCCCTCAAGTAGTTGGATTTCAGCATTGCAGCGCCATAGTGCCAAGTGATCAAGATGGTAAACTTATTGTCAGTGCATTTGAGTGAAGTTCAATACTGCCTCTTTCTATGGGAATCCTGTTGTAGAGTTGCAGTTAACAGCACGGCGGCCAATTATCGTGCAGTATGATTTTACTGTGATCTGGACTAGAAGATTCTTGGATAACTCAGTAGAGGGAACAAAATCTTTGGTGACACAGGATGGTGCCTTCCATTATGTTTCTCATCAAGATGGTTGTTAATGCATTTCCTGGGCTCTGATACACTTGTTACCTGATGAAACTTGGTTGCATTACTTTACAAGGTGACTACAGACACGTTGGTTGTCATAGGATACCAACATAAGTTTGGTTCCTGTGCTGTGTATATAGATGTCGTAATTGACTCATAAAGATATTGTATTTGTGCCTCCATGTGTGAAGAATTAAATTTGAAGCTTTTATCCATCAATTTCTTCTTTTCATCACCAGACAAGACAGTTTCTTTTGGCCAATTAACGTCTTTAAAAGTTGCTTGAATGGTATTCATTTCCCGGCTCTTAGTATTTTTGATGTCATGGAGACTTGAGAATGTCCATCTCCTATTCACTTCTTCCAAATTTCTCTACCATAGTGTAGAAGGATGTAAAGTTGATGCATAATCATTGGTCACATATGGGATGCTTCAAATTGCCACAAAAACTAGAATGTTATCTGAGGCATTCTGGCAGCTACTCTTTTGCAGGGTTAATAGAAATTTCTTGCCAAATGCATTGGTAATGAGCAAGATCGCTCTTCAGTTGATTGGCTATGGTCAACTATTTTGGAGTTCAGTTGCTAGCGGAAGGTTATAGCTCAAAATACTGGTAATTATTAATAGTGCTTATTAAGTGGCTGGGACATATTACAAGCTAGTAATTGCTTTATGCATTAGGATTTTGCCTAGCTTGATCTCAATTATCAGCTTCACAATAGCTCTTTCAAATTCTTATTTGCTTTGAAACTTTTCAAAGGTGATGTGTTTAGCAATATTTCAATTTCCTTGTGTGCATTTCTTTCCAACTTTTAATTTGGTCATGTTAGAATGCTAATGCAGAGAAATTGATCTTGACTGACTTTTATGATTATTTAGTCCACCTCCTTGCCAACATATGGAAATAGTTGTTAGATTCTTGCAATAATTTGTTGCTTGACATTCATGCTTCCTGTTTCAATCAAATATTGTCCTGCATTTGCTCTAGTTTTAACGTAGAAGAGAAGTTTGCTAGCTAAAAAGAACCTATGTAAACTTTCCTAACAAAAAAGAACGTATGTTTACTTCAGCTTTATTTATTTGTCTGATGTTTTGGTCATCACGTTGGCTAATAGTTTTACATATCCCTCTCAATTATCAAGTCACACTTTCTAATTTGCAGGGTTCGTCCTCCCATGGCATTTTCTGCAGCAACAAATTTACAGCCAGGAACTGGTAAGGAGAGATGTCATATGAAGTCCGCTAACACTTGCCTTTGGGTCTTTACCACTACTTGTCACAAGTATGAGGCTGCCTATCTGCTAATCAGTGGACCATCTTCTGATTAATTGTGTTGTCATGCTCACTGGTGGGATATTGGAATCCACTGATCAGAGGTTTCATTCTCAGTTGAGTTGCTCTTGACAACAAACTATGCATCAAATACAATCCTCTGATTTAGGCAGGGAAAGTAGGATGTAATTTGATTGGAATGAGAATACTGGAAAGAATCAAGGAAAAGAAACTTGATCAGCTTGTTCTTGTAGTAGTAGGATGTCAGATTGTAGCTGTTTGGGAAAACCATCCAAGTATGAGAAAATATCCTTATAGTCAGTTGATTGATTGGACAAGGTCATTGGTTTCTGGGTTAATACCGAATGTAAATGTACAGGTTTGGTGAAGGAAATTTTTGTGGCTTGATCCAGTTGAAAAGTGCAAATGCTTGGATGATTCTGTTTCTGCTGCCATGACAGTGAATAAAGTTGCTTTCTTTTAGTGCTGTTGTTGGTACTGCTTTTTAATCTTGTAGGCTGTCAACAAACAACTGAATAATGCAAGCTGGAATGTTCTTAGTGCAAGCTCAGGCAATTGCAGAAGCAAGTGTTCGACATTTAAATGGATTAAGGCATAGTTAACAGTTAAAGGCATCGAGAAATTTTTATAATAGGGTAGTACCGCACTTCGAAACACTTGGGACCTTCTCTAAGACCCCATTTTGTTACACATATGGTAAGAAGGATATGAAATTTTAGGGTCTTCTGTATTTCCTTGACTTGCCTCTTCTCAGCGTTTGCGTTGTTCATCTTTTTAGTTATGCCTGGCATTTGGGTTTTTGTGGAAACGTGGCAGGTTGATCCAGGACTTACAGAGATTATGGGTTTCATTGAAGAGACTGCGGAAGGTATCATTTCGTGTTTTTAGAACCTTAGCATTCGATATCTTTTTCGATTATGTTCCATTTTGTCTCGAATCCAAAGTGGGCATCTGTTCATCTGTTTTTTTTAGGAATATGACATAATTAAAGTCTGCTAGATTATTCTTTTGATTTCAAATGATGTATAATAATCTAATATTAGTTTCTAAAATTTTGAAAACATGACCTGAAGTTCGAAATATAAAATATTGTGCTCTCTATTCACTTGGGAATTTTGAAGCTGATCTTCACAACCTAAATTAGTGCAACTAATTGATAAATGCTCGCAATGGGGGAGCATTAATATGGTCTTGAAATTATGAAAAGCTTGTGCAAAATATCTGTGGATAACTATTTCTTAAGTTACCGCAAGAACTTTAAACCTATTCAGCACGAAGGTTCGCTGTAAATGGTTTGGATGTTTTAATACTACGCATCAAATTTTAGGTGGATGATGGTTGTCGGCCCCTGACTTCGTGGGCCATCATATCATGGGTTTCTTCAAATTTGTGGGCTTTAACTGGGTCCTTGGATTGGCGTTAGGATTAGTTTTCTCCGCCCCAAGGATAAGCTCTCTTCCTCGTAAGGATTTCTATTATAAAATCTTGTGTAGTGAAGATAATTTACTTTTTATTCAAACACAAGCCCGTTTATATAGAACAGGTAACTGAAAGTCCCGTTTCTAAAGAGGCGGTAGGACCTCCTTTAGGCATATTGGAACTTCTTCATCGAGATGCGCTAGGCGCAGTGTACCTTCGAATACTTATGTAGTCTATTTTTTTCTCTTGTATAAAAAATAAACAGAGGCGGTAGGATGCCTAGGACCCTACGTATGTATCTATATACTTCCGTGGGATGAAATTGGCCAAGTGAAATTTGAGGTCTTAAGGTCAGGTTAATGCGGGGCAAGTTCTTTGTCCCTTTTAGGCTTGCTAGTTGGCCAAATTGGGCTAAAAAATAACTAATTAAGTAAGAGCTTAGCTTGAGTCTTAATTGGGCTTCAAACATGCAACTTGATTGGGCTTTAGGTGGTCTAAAGCCCAATTGAACTGTAGACTAACAGCTCAAACCTGAGGCTCAAACAAACCTAAGCTTGTTTGAGCTTTGGTTATTAGAAACTTGATTATGTTTTGATTAATTTTTTAATTATTTAAAAATAAATAATTTTAATAAAAGATTCATTCTAAATTTTAAATAATTCAAACTGCAGATAATATTTATAATAAATATTATTTATTCTTAAATAATTCATAAATAATACAAACACTATTACTAATTATTTCAGATATATCAATGAACATCTCCACGTAAATTTAAAACAAACATGTATAAATTAGTAAATAATTAAATATATTCGTAACAAGTATTACAGTGCTATTATCAAAATCATGTTAGTCTTAAAACAAGGAATTATCATAGTACTATTATTATCCAAATGAAAAAAAGATTTTAAAAAAGGATCAATTATAGCTAAAGATTAAAGTTGAGTTATCGATACTATGGAGTTTGCTTTATTAACTTGAATAAAACTACACAAGTAGAGATTGGTATCTTTAATTCTAAAAATGTCAACGCAATCGTATGAAAAAGAATAGTAAATGGAGAAGTAAAGATTAAAAAAACAAATCCACAATAGAGGAAAGGAGTTAGCTAATCGATATGATCTAGATCGTTAATAATTCGCGCCATTTCATCTATATATAGAAACATTATTAACACATGATAATTAATAATTAATTATACCACCAAATATTTAATGATGAAGGTATAATTAATTATTAATTATCATGTGTTCAATATTCATTTGTTCGAAGAAATTTTTAGTTGGAAGATTGGTATCCTTATATTAATATTAAAAAGACAATATAACAAACTATAATGTATTAAAAAGACAATATAACATACTATAATGTATGATTGTTACAATTATTAAGGTAAACAAAACTTTGCTTATATTAATATTAAAAAGACAATATAATATAACATAATATATGATTGTTACAATTATTAAGGTAAACAAAACTAACATATAATAAAGAAAAGAGTCTATTATAAATATCTCCATCACCTAACTAACTTCGGGCATATATAAGGGTTTCTACAGTATTAGGATGAAGTTGAGTATGACGAGAACTATCTAACCGCTAGTATTGAAAGCAAACTTCAAAGTAGCAGTAGATATTGGAATTGTTAAGAGGTTTCATGCCATTGCTTGCATGATCGAAAAAGTAATCCCTTGTGTCTTCCACTATATTAATACATCTAATTACACATTTCCAACCAAGGTTATAACACCTGCTTCTAGATAGTTCTCCAATTCCAACATACTATAAGAATTCCTAACCTTTTTTAATGAATTTTGCAAATTTGGGACGCACAGCGGTATATAAACAATAGATAAAGCTAAAGTTAAAGCTAATACTGAAATATTACAACCCTAATCTTTGTCCAATCTTAATTGAAAATCATTAAACAAATCAAAACAAAATTATTTAATGATATGAACATGATCTTTAGCCTAATTACTATATAACTTTTAATAATAAAAATATAACATCTCCATCTTATATATTGATTCAATACAAAAATGACTATCATAATTTATCCTATTATGTTCTAATTAGAATTAAGTTTCTCCATCATCTACTATGTTGTAACCTGGATCACCTCATTGGAATCAAATATTTAACCAGATAAAGCTCGTTTGATCTCACACATGTTGCTAAAGCAAATGTGCGAATTTGGATATTTTTTACTGGAGAACAACTTAGTAGCGTTATAAAATGTCTCTAACTTCTCCTATTTTATTGGTGGGCAAGTATACTGAAAATCACTTTATCTCCGCTTGATAAAAACTTCAATAAACTTAGTTGATGACTCCACAATCTTAAGTGTTGAATTCCATCTAGTCAGTCAATCTAAAACTAACTTCTTTATACACAGAATGCGTAGTTGTTGTGTAATTTCTTCAAATTTTACTCTTTTCGATGTTACACTCTAATATACTATACTGCTCCAGATTAACTCCATCACTTCCTTAATTACCTCCAAACTGTCCTTAACAATCAAATTCATGATATGCACAAAGCAATGTATATAGGATAACCCTATACCAATCAACAAGATAAACCCGCAATTTGGTCTTCAATTTTTCGATCATTGCATCATTTGTGCTATAGTTATCCAAAGTTATGGTTAAAAGCTTAGTATCAATGTTTCAATCCATTAAGCAATCCACCATCACGGTTGTCAACTTGTCACCTGTATATGGTGATGACATATAAATGAACTTATTATTTAAAAACATGAATAATATCAATTATAGTATAATCAATAAATAAAAGATAACAATATTAAATAATATAAATATGTAATCTACCTCAGTAGATAACTATATAAAGTCCATCAATTGTCAATATAAAGTGTTTTCTCGGCCGTATAATCCTTCTTTTGGTTGTCAACCATTCACATATCTAATGTGATGGCTACCCATCCATGAATGTTCAACAACACCTTTAATATTTCTTTCTTTTGGTCATCTTAAATCTTGAAAATGTCTTTCTTCAAGTATTCCAAGTTAGAATCTTGAATGATGTCTAGAGTGAGATGAACAATATCTTGAAGTTTTTGCTATCAATAATAGAGAGTGATTATTCATCACCATTAATCACTTAGCTACTAAAAAAATTAATATATTGCTATCATAACTTGTGGAATCATTGCATTCTTCCCTCTCATGATGTTAAGGGTAAAAAATGTTTGACCTCCTAATTTCATCTTCCATTTATTGCATGACTTTATATGTCTCTTTAAATGAGAGGTTCCACCTTTATAACCTCTGACCAACATCTTGTGACAAATCTTACATTCAACCTTTGATCTCATCTTGTTGAAGTGATTTTAAGCATCAGTTCTTAATGAACCTATTCTTTTAGCATGAGTTATTTGTTCTCTTAGTATCAAATTAGAAACTCTCTACTAGTATATTATCCTGTATCGAATTAGAACTCTTCACTAAAAGAATATGTCCATCCATCTAAAAAAATTAATATATATATAAGCATATAAGTTATTCATGAATATTTACATATATATGCGCTTCAATTAATATTTAACATATATGCATACTAAATTCAACAAGCATTTATATATATATATACAAACTACAAAAAATAATTAATGGAAATGATCTAATTATTTCAAGAAAAAATAAATCAAAATTTCTACATCAAATGTCTATGCATGCATAATCAATATATATTAATAGTATGAAAAATTGTCCATAACATGCATAATCATCTGCAAAGAAGAAATTGGAGTAGTTTCTTAAAGCGAGAGAATCTAATATGAATGGTTGTTAACATGTCAGATAATAAACTCTTTCCTTATATGGTTCAAAATAGCATATTATATTTTTATTTCTAAATAAATGAGGAAGGTGATTGTGGCGATGTCAACAAGGACCAAAGGAGCAATATATCATAAGAGAAAGGAAGGCAAGGTCTAATTTTGTGAGGAGGGATTTTCCAATTTAGTTTCAATTAAGCTTAATTGAAGTTGGCTGAAGAAGAAGAGAGATTTTGTGCCATATATTGAAACATTGTTTTGCTATATTGTTTTAACATGGATACAATGCACCAACAACTTAAGCAAAACAAAGTCATGTTATTTAGTATAAAACGAAGACATTTCACATAAAACTTGAAAAGATAGTTCAGACTTTAGCCCAGGCTAAATCAGTAAGCTCGAGCTTGAGCCTGACTTGAGACCCAATCAAATTTAATCAGACTTGTTAACTATAGATTGAGCTGAGCTTAACGTAAGTAAAAATCTCAAGCTTAGTCCCTTTCACAACAAATTGGTTGAACCATTTATTCGAAGTATAGTGTTTGCTATCACAAGTTTAAAGGATGTGACAAGTTTATTAAGACCAAGTTTCTATCACAGGCTTGGGTCTTATAATTATACATTCTTCTTGAACTATGTAAGAGGTTTATTTCCAGTTGTTTTGTATTGAAGAAACTCTAAGTCCTATAAAATATTTTCGTAGAAAGCCTCATAAAGTAAAAGATCTCGTGATCTTGGCCTTCAGTTAGATCTTTATTTAACTCATTATCTGAAATTATATAAACTCTTCAACGTCACTTATTTCGTATTTAAGATTAAATTCAAATAAAATAAAACCTGCAACTTGAGAGTTAACACTTAGGTTTTAAGGTTCCTTGTTGGAAGATTATATCCTGAATCTCGTCATCCATCCCTTCAAGAGGGATGTCTTTAAGTCCAACTTTGGTGATATTAACTTAAATAACGAGTTTACAATAAGTTCAAGGTCCTCTTCTAAAACCAAACCTAAGGGCTATTCCACAACTGTACAAATGATTTGGTAAAACATCACAAAAACTTAGTCTTTTGGTGACAAATTTTGAAATCGTTACCAAAAATTGGCTTTTAGCAACAATTTCCAAATCGTCGCTAAAAAATTTGTAGCTAAAACCTAATTTTGTTGTAGTGCTCTAAGGGTAGAGATGCAGAATAATGACTCTTGGCTGTGAAGCCATTGGCGAGGGGCATTGACTTATATGAAGTGGAAGCGTACATCGAGAAGTTTAGGTCTGTATTTGAAGATTTAATTTCAAAATTTAACATACACTATATGCTTTAAGTCAAGAAACTGTTCGATTCAAAAAGGGCATACTTTTTAAGGCCTAGGCAAAACAATGCCTACTTCGATAGTTTTGTGAATGAGATGAGACTTCCATTTATAGTCCATAATATTATCATAGAAATAAGTTTCAACCCTAGTCATTTGCATCCTAATTCTTATGGCATTATCGCTTGTTTAATGGTGGCATGCCACTTGAAGGACGTAGAGACTTGGTAGTGTTGTTTCATTATGTACATTAAATCAGATCTATTAGAAAATACTCTATATGGTTTAGCCTTGATTTTAGACCAAATATGGGGTTTTACCTTTTTGTAGGGTGTTTCAGGTTCTTACTTCAATAAGAGATAAAAAACATAAATTGTTAGAGGACCAAGCAAGAATCCTCTTGGATGCGTAATTCTTTTATTTACAACGGTAAAAATGGAAACTTTAGATTTCGAGCAAAGAAACACATATTCTTTTTTCCTTTTTTCTAAAAAATTTCGGGCCTAAACCAATTTGTCTTTTAGTGGTTGCAGATATGAATTTGATTAAGCTAATTAGTAAGGTCAATAAGAAGAGAAATAGTAGCTGCAACTTTAAAGAAGAGGGAGAAGGATGCATAGGTAGAGTAAGAGGTGATTCTTACAAAGGCAATCGATAATATGGTCCTTGTCGAAGCTCTACGAGAAACAACCCTAAATAAAGATAGGCCTCAAGCAATTGATGTTAGGATAGTGTAGTGTAAAATCGACTTAAAGAACAACGTAAAAAGTTTGAAAGAAGGCTAATTTTATTGACTTCAAAAAAATTCGCATAACATCTTAGTGACAAAGTACTTAAATATAAACATTTCACTTGGTTATTAACTCCCACATTACTACTACTCCTAACTTTGCTAACATTTCACACATATATAACAATAAACACATAGTGGACTAGACCACTACTTGACTCCTTTAACTACAATCACAAGTATTTCAACCACAACAGACAGTAAAAACAAAATTATAAAGACTTCATAAATAATTGATTCAATCTTGAATTGCTTTCTAACATTTCTGCCCTTAATTCAAGGACGCCTTCAATTCTTCAACACCTATCATGGAACAAAATTTCTTGACTTTTGGTTCAGCTAAAGCCTTTGTGAAAGTATCTGCTGGTTGATTTTCTATGTTGATATACTGCAACTCCACAATATTTTTTACAACCAATTCTCATATAAAATGATGTTTGACCTTAACATATTTTGTTATGCCTTGTTGAACTGGATTTTTTGACATTGCAATTGTGGATTAGTTGTCACAAAACATCATGGTGGCTCTATTGTTTTCTTGCTTCAAATCTTCTAATATTCTTCTTAGCCAAATAACTTGACAAGTTGTTATTGTTACTGCTACATACTCTGCTTCAGTACTTGAGAGAGTTATGCTCTGCTACTTCTTTGAGGACCACGAAATAACTCCTGAACCAAGCTTGATAATAAAGCATGTTGTACTTTTTCTATCATATGAACAAGATGCCCAATCACTATTAGTAAAAGCGACAAGAGTATTTAAATTACTTTTTAAATATCTAATGTCAAAATTTAAAGTCCCCTGTATATAACGCAGAATTCTTTTTGCTGCCTCTAAGTGCTTCTTACTTGGATGATGCATAAACTTGGAAATAAGACTTACAAAAAAAATTATACTAGGTATTGTGTGAGTGAGATAAATGAGACTTCCTACAATGCTTCTAAATAGATTTACATTAACCTTTTCTTCTCCATCATCCAAAGACAACTTTTCATTTGTATTTAATGGAGTCTTGACTAGCTTTCAATTCTCCTTTCCTGCTCCTTTTAACAATCAATTGCATAGTTCTTTTGACAAATAAAGAATCCATTTAAATCTTACACCACTTAATTCCCAAAAAATAATATAAGTGACTCGAATATAACATTTCAAATTTTCCATCATGGACCTTTTAAACATTTCCACTATTTGAAACAAACTTCTAATATAAGCCATGCCATCAACATATAAGCAAACAACCAAGAAATCATTGTTATGTTGTCTAACATACAAAGTAGGCTCAATAGCACTCTTTCGAAAATTGTTTTAAGCAAAATAAACATCCATTTAAAGCTTAAAGTGCTTGTTTAAGTTTATAGAGTGTCTTGTGTAACTTGTAAAGTTTGTGTTCTTAATCTTTTACCACAAAGCCTTGAGGTTGCTCAACATACACATCCTTTAGATTAACGTTAAGAAATGCTGATTTTATATCCAATTGATAAATTACCCAATTATTATGGGCTACTCTAATAGAGTCAAAATGAGCAACTAGAGCATAAGTTTTAGTGAAATCAATACTTGGAACTTATGCATATCCTTTAGCTACCAATTATGCTTTATTTCTTTTTAGCTTGGACTTGTAAATTCATTTTAGACCAATTGCCTCTTTTGCCTTTGGTAAATCCATCAAGGTCCATGTTTTATTCTTCTCAATTACTTTAATCTCTTCAACCATAGCCATATGCCATTCTTATTTTTTTACGGCATCTTCATAGCTATTAGGTTCCAACTCTAAACAAGCACATTCACTTGATTGATAAATTTCAACAAAAATTCTTACCCTTTGTGGTTTTGATTCTAGTAGTGTTGAATTATATGAGTTGTTGATCTCAAAATTAGTGATCTCCATTGTGTTAGTGAGTTGTGGATCAACCTTTTGCCCAAATCCATGCCTCATTTTCATTAATGACCACATCACGATTAATAATTAATGTCTTTAAAATAGGATCATAAAGTCTGTAGCCTTTAGTTTCTTTACTACAGCCAACAAAAATGCATTTAACACTCTTGTCATCAAGCTTTCTTTTTATGTCTTTTTTTTTCTTTTACGGTCTTCAAGTACAATTTTTTTACATCTTCTCACTGGAATGTTTGGATGTCTCTTCTTAACAGGTTCAAACTACCTAAGTCTTATGTCTCTTAATTTTTTTAATAATGTTAGTCACCTTTAATTTGTTCTTTGTCGTTACATTCATAATCTTATCTCTTCTAGTAGTAAGGTTGTGCGTCCAACAGAGCATTCTCCTCTTCATCACCATTAGCTTATGTCTTAGGCCAAAGCACATAAAAAATTAGTTATCAACTAAATTTAAAATTCACATAACAAGATTATGTTATTATGCTTTATGTGATTAAGACATAAAATGGAACTTAATAAAACAAATGCATAGAATCTAGATAATTAATATCTATTCATTCTCAAAACTCATACAATACAATGTAAGCTATTGAATAAAATCACTTTTAACACAAACCACCTCAATTTTAATTTATCTAGATCAAGATAAGAACAATTTTAATTTATTTAGACAACTTTCATAATTAAGATAAATATATAATTGGCTCTAATGCCAATATAAAAAATTATCTAATATATAAATAAGTATATGATCTTTCAAAAATAAATGCATCATAAATTAAATCACATGAATTTTAAAGGTCTTTTCAAAGAAACTTACTTCTTTTATGTAGAATTATCTCTTTTGAGTATTTGTTTTTCAGAAAATTAACATTAACTTTATCAATTGATCATTATCTATTATTTATAGATAATATATCTTAACTGATAGTGAATTTTCACAATTGCTAAATTCATTAGGTGCGTCATTTGTTTGTTTGTTTTTTTTTTGCAACTTTTTAACCCAAAAAGAAAGATACATGTTAAATGCTGCTACCTGCATTTCCCTCCCAAGTACCAAACCAATTTGAGAAAGACAATACATGCACCGGTAACCTTCTTTAATGACTATTCAGATCCAAGTTAGAAGTTAAATTTTAGGCCTAAATTCTAAAAATTTTCAAGAAAAATTGTACACATATATGAAGATTAAGAGGCATCAATTCCTTGTTATATATGGATCATTTCAGCTTCTGTAATAAAATAATCCTAAATAATTAACTTTTCTCAGAAAATGAACCAACCTTCGGATTCTCTCAAAAGTCAAACCCATGTACTTTCTCATTGTCCTCCAATCTAGACTGCTTCGTACTATTTACTCTCTTCCCTGACACAATTCTGATGAATCAATCCTATGACTAGTACATCAGCTTCAATAAAGAAACCACACGTTTTCCCATCAATTTGAGACACTTAATGTTTTCCAATACATTCACAAGTAGAACATAACTAGACCCTCACCTCCATTAACTGTCTATTCCAACCACGTTCCAACGTGATTAAAACAAAAGGCCAAAGAATCTCATGGCGAGATGAGTTGGTAAGGCATTCTCTTGACTTAAGTGAGGTCACAGGTTCGAACCATCTTCATGTATGCAGCCATTTAAATCTTGGGGCTAGAGCTTTGTCTTCCACAAGAGACCTACCTGGCTCGAGTGAGGATTAGTCTGAGAATGGATGGCTTAAAAATGCCTTCCTATAGTTGGGATCCTCCTAGGACACCTCGTGGGTAACAAAAAAAAACACAAAAAAACAAAAAAAACAAAAGGCCAAAGCATTCTTTCGATATCAGACCCTTTTATTGTATAGAAACAAAAATACTTTAATGAATCTAAAGGGGTTCAAACTAATGCGAAATTACCAATAAAAATGGTCATCGATGATATCCAATGTCCAAGACAGTCCTTGCCAATGGAACCGCTGTCTTTTCAACACGGCCTTCATGCATTCCCTTGCTATCAATACCCGTAATAGTTCTTACATCTTCTGCGGCGTCTCCTCTTGTTTTTGCTCCTTCGTCATCATTGTGTGTTACGGTAATTCGTTATGCTAAGGGATGGAACAGACACGAGGAGAGAGAGAGAGAGAGAGAGAGAGAATGGGAGAAATCAGAGAAGAAGGTTCTTCATTTAATCATTAGCTACCTTCCCTTTTGGTTACAAGGTATATACCAATATATCGAATATTCTAGATCTCTTCACATGAGTCCAGAGGGTGTTTATTACATACGCAACGTTTTAGTTTTTTTTATTTCCCTCTTCAACGACATCGTCCTTGTCATCGTCTTCCCATCTTCATTTTATCACGACATCCCCTCCGTCTTCAGAAGCCACCTTGTCCATCAAGTTGACGTCTGGATACCTCTTCTATAACTCGTAAAACATTTCTCAGGTTGCATCTTCTCTTGCTTCGCCTTGCCACTGTACTAGTATCTGCGTGACTGCTCTGTTATTTTTCTTAACCATCTGACGTCCCCAAATAGCCACCGAAATTTTCTCCACGTCCTTCATTGATGTGGGTAACTGGCTAGATACCGTTGTTCCTTCCGACACCGAGTTCCCCAGTTGAGAGACATAGAAAGTAGGATGGATTGTAACCCCTTCGGGAAATTCCAGCGTATAAGCTACCTTGTTTACCTTCTGCACGATAAGGAAGGGTCCATAGTACAGAGGCGCTAGTTTCTGGTTGACCCTTCGCTGGACCGAATGCTGCCTGTACGGTTGCAATTTAACGAACACCCACTGTCCTTCTTCAAATTCTCTGTCCGATCGCTTCTTATCCGCCTGTAACTTCATCCTCTGTTTAGCTCTGTTTAGGTGAAACTTGACAATCTGTATCGCTGCTTCTCTTTCCTGACACACCTGATCCATTCCCACATCCTTGGAATCTCCTGCTACATATGGTACGTACAAGAGTGGAGGATATCCGTAGAGAACTTCGAAAGGGGTCGTATTTATGACCGAATGGTGTGAGGTATTATACCACCATTCTACCACAGTGAGCTAGCTTGCCCACTTCTGAGGCGTGTCACTACAAAAACAACGCAGGTAGGTTTCTAGTGTTTTATTAACCGACTCCGAATGCCCATCCGTCTGTGGGTGATATGCAGTTGAGGGATGCAGAGCCACATTCTGCAGTCTGAACATTTCTCTCCAGAATTTGCTTAAAAATAGAGGGTCCCTATCTGAGATAATTCGCACAGGCATTCCATGTAATTTAAACATATAATCCATAAAGATTTGCGCCACCTCTAGGGCGGTGTAAGGGTGCTTAAGTGCTACGAAATGCGCATACTTGCTTAATCGATCGACCACCACAAAGATCGATGTCTTTCCCTGCGATGGAGGTAGACCTTCTATAAAGTCCATCGTGACCTCCTCCCAACAGCCCTCCGGTACTTGTAATGGTTGTAATAATCCTGGGGATGCTGCATTATCATACTTATT
>JANIPM010000232.1:16887162-16899175 GCA_027478405.1 Erythroxylum cassinoides
CATAAATTTCTCAACTTGTATAAGTCAAACAATCATCAAACTTGTCAACACATGTAAACACATAAGCACATCATAATGGTTTGGGTAAATCCATAAATATGGAGAACTACACAATTTCACACAATGGTCCTGTATAGTCGTAAACTTGAAGTAGTCCATGAAGGAGCTCCGTACCACTAGCGAGCTGGAGAGAAAAGCCTTTAACTTGGTCAACGTGCACATGACATTCTTGAATGGACTACATCACATAACATGTAATTCATGAACGGAAAATAGTTTGCCCAATTGGCAGATTTTTGGAAACTTGATTTCATATGCTTAATATCCTTTCAAAATCATTTCCAATTTTGTTTCATAATTCATCCAAAAAATTCATACACACAATATGTAGCACTTTCTCAAAGCATTTAAAGAAAAATAAATGCACATTTACAAGTAGTTGAAAACATTTATTTGCTTTTCTTGAAAGAAACATTGATGGCTTATTATTCAATTATAAAGATGTAACTCACCTTAGTCTCCTTGCTTGAAAACTTGCTCAAAGATGTCTCTCCTCTTGCTCCTCTTGCCTCTCTTGCCTCCTTTCAACACTAGCAAGAATCTCCATTCAAAAATGAACTCCAGTTGGAAAACCCAAAGAAACCTATGCATGAAATTGATCCTAGAATACTTATACCCATGCATTTCCTAAGCTTCATAAACCAAAACCCTTTCAAAAATCCGAAGCATTAAAAATGCTCTCACCTTAAATCTTCACCAAAAGAAGAGATGTTTGGTTCTAAAGAAAGCTCTTGTCTTCCTCTACTTTTTTCCTTTCTTGCACAACCTCAAAATCCCTCTTGAAGACTAAGAACAATTGAAACATAAATGACCTCCCTTCTTTTCTTTTCCGTCTCTCTTTTTTTGTGCTTCTCTCTCTTCTCTTTTTTTCTCATTCACGTTTCTGGCTTTTTCCAAATGCAAGACAGCAAATTTTTGTCTCCCCTTTTATACCCTTCTTTCGATGCCTTAAGACTTTACAACTTAAGTGATGTTCCAATAATGCCCCTCATGCCATCTTACCACCCTAACACTTTAATTCAATTAACCTATGTCATATAATCTCTCTCACATTAACATGCTAATTAATTCCAACACAAATTAATCTAGCAAGACCCTAAAATTAATCTAATCATTCTTATTCATCAAGAAAAAATTTCGAGAGCCAACACCAGATATTAACTGGATGGCCACTGTATGGTGCTGGGCAGGCCGCCTAGTCATTTTAGGATAGGAGCCTGTCATTTCTTGGAATTAGAAGTTACTAAGGACATCTCTTTCAGTTTTCTTTTAAGGAGAGGATTGGGAGCCACTTCTTTTTTAGAGCAAGGTTAGCTTTCCTCTCTACTCTCAGCATCTAAAATTCTAAAATATGCAGTAACAAAAGTTAGAAAATTTTGAAGGAGCCAAGAATATACAAATAAGAGGGAATACCTTTAACAAGGGCAGACTCAAGAGGAGTTACCAAACTCTAAAAGCCTTTAATCCATTAAAAGTGGTAAGGTTTTGTTTCTGTGATACTAGAAACAACAATCTTACACTTGAGAATGTGACAGTGATAAAAAAAATCTCAAAGCAATTTGTCGTTGATAGTACCTACCTTAAAAGGAACTCCTACTAGGTAGTTTAGAAAATGTACTATAGGAGGAATTCCCATAAAAGGGTTGAGTTGGCTACTTCAAAGGTAAGGGAGATACTTTTCAAAACTTAAGGATATAATGGAAGGGCCAGTTTTAAGGCTTTATCACCACCAACAATAAAAAAGCTCTAGAATTGGTAAAAACAAGAAAAAGATTTTGATAAATAACTAACTAAAATGATTAAGAAGTCTTAAAACTTTTGAGCCAATAAGGTCTTATGTAGAAGTCTTCAAAAGGATTAAATCGATCTATAAACCTATATTTTAAATAGCAAAGTATTAAAAATGTCTTTAGGAGATTTACTACAAAAACTAGTGGATAGATGAAGACCAAAAAAATTAGGAAATCTAGGGTTAAAAGAAGGCAGGCCTTCTCTTTCCTTAAATTTAAGGAAACAGGCAGAAGTCAAAAGTTGGACAAGCTATTACAAAGGGAGATTGATAAGAATCTCCTTAAGTTTTTGTAAAGAAACCCCAAAAAAGTAGAGCCTAAATTGAAGAACTTATTAAAAGGCACCATTTTATAAAAATGAAGGAATCTAGACTGATTTTGTTATTAATAGGACAAAAGATACATCAATTTAGCATACCAAAATAAATTTGACATGTTCTTCTGAAACATGATTTCTTAAAGAAGTGTAACTGCTTATTAACTATGGGTCTCTTCAATTAAGCAAACAAAATCTTCTTCGAATACATGAAGCACAATTACTTATTTTAATAAAATTGAAGAGTGACCAAAAAGAAAGATAAAAGAGTTATATAAAGGACTCTACAATTTCATAACCTCGTATACAAGGTTAGGTTAATATTAAATGGAATTCCTAGAAAGGGCTATTAGATGTCAAAGGCTCTATCTTTTCCTGGTTGAATGATATGACTAATATAACCTATTGACCCATGTAGTCCATTGATATACATTTTAGGCCATAATTTAGGGATTCGGGAGTCTAAAACAAAGTGAATTCTAGAGAAAATTTTGGCTTATTTACTTTCCTAGATAAAGGAGTAATAAGGGAGAAGAATCAAACTGTAAGAAGTAATGGTTTAGAAATAGAATTAATTTGATAATGTTTTTTCTTGATCCTTATGAAGGTTAGAAGAGGCTCAGATGGAATAGAAACCACTTTAAGCTTAACAGTTTGTGTAAAGAAGTAAAGTCAAAAGAAATCAAACAATTTTTTAGGAAAGTACCAGAATTAGAAACATACATCAGTGGCATTCTATTCAGTAGAGTCTATTAAAGAAGAGGAAGAAGCATGGCATAAAGAAGTCGTGTTTGTAGAAGTTACAAAAAGAAAATATTGAAGCTCGAAAAGAGGATATAGAATGTTTAAGAGTTAAGGTGGAAAGTGAAGAAGTAATTAAGAGATTTTATAATGAAAAAAAAGGTAGAATCTTAAGGGAATAGTAAGAGTTTGAAATTTAAAGAGATTTTCTATATTCTCCGATGGATAGAGAAGTAGTGATTTCAAATTTGAAAGATTTTAATGCAATTTTTGATATGATATTTCTTATCTATAAATTTTTTAAGGATTTAGGGGAATCCTCACATAAAATGGTACTTGGCCTAATTCAAGAATTCAGTTTAGAATCCATAAAACCATTGGAATAGAATTCAAAGTCCAATGTATAGATTACTAAGGAAATTTGGAGGAAAATTGTTGATCGCCTAAAATAAATTAACTTATTGGGCCTAATAAGTCATTTAGTCAAATGGAGTTAGCCCAGAAATAAAAGTCCAATGAATTGTTAGCTAAAGAATTCATAGGCAACGAAAAATCGGGGATGTGGGAAGAAATGTGCTGGATTTGTGAAAGTCCATGATATGACAATTCAAAAGATGGTGAAAGTAGTTAACACAAAGATGGTTAAGTGAGTTGGAAGTTAAGAAGTTACTTAAGAGTGAAGTCCAGAATATGAAAGCTAAGGAGATAATGGCAGGTTGTTAGGTAAAAAATGTAAAAAGTGGATAGTTATATCAAAAATTGCATAAGGATGAGAAGATCATAAATTCACCAGCAATTGGACAATAAAGAGAATGGACACCATATTCAAAAACCCAATTTCTAGACAATCTTTAAGAGGAAAACAACTCCAAACATATTGTGTTACTATTTTCTAGCTTTATTTACATTATGTATTCATTTTTTATTTCAAATCTCCTTTATAGCTTGCATTTTCCTTTAATTTGCTTAAATCAAATTATCTCTCTTTTTCACACATTTTAGTATTTTGGTAACTTAGATTTTATCTTCTAAATTTTTCAAAGCCCACTTATATTAAAAGAAGTCAAGTATAACTTATAGGAGAATTGCTCTTTGACACATTGGAATTTAAGATTAACACCAAATAATTTGTTAATTTTTATAATATAATTTTTTTCGACTATACATATATAATTTAATTATTTAAAAAACTAAACTAAAAATTACAAAAAAGAAAACGATACAACCAAACGGGCCGAAGATATTGATTGGAAAGTGAGTGAATAGATGCAAGCACTGAGTCGTTGAATCATATGACGGCCTATCCGAGTCCCCCTCAATGCATGAAGTAGCATTCGGTCATGCGTTGTCACTTAACTTAGTTATTGTTTCTGTTAAAAGAGTACAGCGAATCATTCAACTACAACAAATTGAAGGAAATGTGCTAAGATGAACAATGAAAAAGCACCGGAAAAATTTTAATCTCGTATTTGGTGTTTATAATTTAGATTCTCTTGTTTACTACTCAAAATAATCATAATAATTATGTATTTTTAGTTTATGAAATAAAAGAATCATTTCATAAGTTAAAATTATAATTTTAAATTATAGATTAAAATAATTTATTAGCGCATGAATAAAGAATCAGTAATTTAAGCAAATTACTTATTATAAAGTTAAATTAAAATGCATGTTTTTTTATCGAACGCAGGTTAATAAGGTTGCGTCATCAATTAATAAGAGAAAAGAAAAAGAAATACCGTATGTAGACATGAGAATGCGACCGCCTTCAATGTACAGAGCAGAAACCCAGAGAGTGAGAGCGCCACCCACGTTCCCCGGTGCTGATCACTTTTGGCAATTGGGATGGGACCCTCTCTTTCTTATGCTGGTCCCTCCTTCACCCTATTTCACATGTAACTTCGACCAACCAATTTCTTTGACCAGGCACTCTCTGCGGATAACTTTTTCTTTCATCTTATAATAAACTTTAATTCACATGACAAAGTCATTCAGTATCCGAATAAAATAATTTGAATATAATTTTTAATGATTGATTTGTATTTGATGTCAACATGATATTGAGTTAAAGTATACACAATAGAAATGTGACTCAAAATTTTTTTTTAACAGAATTGATAAAACTTTGTAGCGAGTATAGTAGAATTTAGTTTGTTTTAGAATTTAAAAGCAAACATTGGCGTTAGAACGAAAGTCTAACAGCAATTAAATTTTCGCTAACAGTGAAAAGGAAGCACAACGTTAAAATAGATAAGAAAGCAAAGTATTCCAAGGCTTAGTCCACAAAACGTTAACTGATTATGCAATTAAATAAATTGATCCCTTTTTTCTTTTTTTACAAGACATTAAAAAAAAAAAGCAAAGAAGAAAAGTACGACGAGAACGGTATGTACGCGGAAAGCAACAATAATGACTCCTTTCTAAAGTTCGTAAAGCTTGTCTTTATGTCTCTGTATCTTTCCTATATTTGCTGTTTTCCCTTATCAACGAAAGCTGATTGACTTGACTAGAGCCAACCACACATTTCTTTAATAAATTTTGAAATAAAACCATTTCGGTGTAATGAGTTATGTTGAGGAGAAAAAACAAAAGGGAATATCTTGTAGTAGCTGACTTAATTTTACCATCTCATTGCTCCAAAAGGTATTAGGACATCACAACTAGACTTAACTAAGGAGAATATAAATAATGTATTATATATATGTGTTAAGATATTTTATTCTATTTTTGGCATTATTTATATTTTAATTTAATTGTGATTTTTTTGTTAGAAAGAAATTAATTTAGTATAAGATTTTACTATCTTTGAATATGGAGAATTTTGGTAGTTAAGATATTTGGGGAATGAATCCTAAAGGAGGAAGTACGCGTGTTATAATGATTAGCAATAAATAGTGTGACAATTGATAATTGATTTTTGGCTGCTATGATCAGGAGTTTTCGGAGATTTAACTACAAAATTCATAGCATATTTTTATTTAAGATTCTCCATGATTATGTTTTAATATGGCTATGCACATAAGGGAGTATTATATGACTCAAGTGCTTTTTGTTTCTTTTATTCTTGATTCAATCACTTGATATATTCTTCTTTTTTGTTTCATTCGTTGTTTTAAAATCCTCTTGTAAGGTTAGCATGAGTTGGTCTTGCTATTGAATGTGAGATGCTTTTATAGATATTAGTACAAGTGCATAGCGTCAAGGAGTTAGTGGTCTCGGCTCCATAATAGTCTTGTTTAAGCTTATTATACTATGGTGAAAATTGATTAATATGAGTGAGGGTCCTGCAGATGTAGGTCGTGTGTACTGAACTATATTAATAAATTTATGGTGATTTGAGTGTGTGATTTATTTGCTGCACGTTTAATTTGATTGCTTACAAAAGAATTCTAGAAATCACAGTTGCTTGCCTAGTTCCTTTGTAAGAATCAACTATAAATTTCAGTCAGAAACAATCATGACAGAATAAAAATTTTGTGGAATTTTGACCTTGGGTTTTTCAATTGGTATCAGAGCTTGGTTCATATAATCAAAACTTGGTGTGTCAAGTTGGTGTAGATCAGCATTCCGCACTTATGGCTATTAAAGAAGGGACGTCAATCATTAGGCCACCTTGATTAGATGGCTCTAACTATCCTGCTTGAAAAATGAGAATGAAAGTGTTTATTCAAACATAAGGGATTAAAACCTAAACTTTTGTGTTGAAAGGTTGGACCCATCCTATGTCAACTAATGAAAAGAATGAAGTGGTTCCTAAAGATTAGTCTAAGTGGACAAAGGTTAAAAAAAAGGAAACGCTTGGTAACTTTTAGCAATACATGCAATTTTAGTACTGTAGATCAAGGATGTTTTAGTATGATATTAACTTATGAATTAGCAAAAGAAGCTTGTGATACATCACAAACCATACATGAAGGATCACAATCGATGATAGCATCAAAAGTTCAAATGTTAGCTACTAGATTTGAAGAGTTTAAAATGGAGGAAAATGAAACTATTGGAAACCTGTATGAGTGGAGGCATAATATTGCCAATCAAGCACATCAACTTGATCAGAAGTACTCAAATCTAAAACTTATCAAAACAAACCTTGAGATCATTACCACCTAGAGTCATACCAAAGATTGCAGCTATTGAAGAAGCTTATGACATTAACGAGTTATTTTTGGATAACGTAATTAGAATTCTCACAAACTTCGAGATGAACATGTTGAGAGACAAGCGTGAGAAGAATAATTGATTGGTGCTATAAGCCGAAATTGTTAAACCTGTGCATGATTTAGCAGACGATTCCAATGAAAATGAAGATCTGGTGGTGCTAACAAGAAATTTCAACAAGTAGCTGAAGAAGGTGAAGAAAGATAGACCTAAGTTAAGGCAAAATGGTGGGAGTTTATCCAACAATAGCTTTAAACAGCAAGCAAAAGCTCAAAAAGGTGAAAGAAGGCAAGAAGATATGATGTCATGAGAGTCAAGGTTTTGGGCATATACAAGTGGAGTGTGCTAACACTCTTAAAAAGAGAAAAGGGAAGTCTTACACCAGCACTTAGAGTGAAAACGAATCTAAAAGTAAGTACGACAACTAAGAAGAAATTATCAACTAAGAAGAAATTATGGGTCATCATATTGTGTTGGTTGCTTATATAAAGAAAGTTCAGTTGCTTGCTTAGTAGCAACCAATGAAGAAACTGAAGATGAAGATTCAAATGTTTAAGTATCAAACTCTAATTATGATAATGATGACGATGATAGTAACTTAGAATTCAAAAAGGAAGATTTCTGTAAGGCCTATGAACTAATGTATAACAAATGGGTGAAGACATGTAAACAAAATGAGAAGTTAAAGAACGAGAATTCTACTATGAAAGATGTTATTCAAGATATGAAGGTGAAGTTATTGTCAACAAAAAAATGAACATGATGAAACCAATCTAAAGTTGATCAATACAGAGAAAGGAATAAAAATGCTGAATGGTGCTAAAAAGAAGCTAGATGAATTGTTAGAAATTGGAAAAAAAACAAAGGGGATTGTGAAGGTGTTGGATATAAAAGTGAATGCTCTCAGGTGAATAATGAGCAAAATGGTAAAGTTAGATTTTTCAAAACAGCCAGATCAATTAAGCAAGAGAAATTTAAAAAAGAAGAAGAAAGTTTATGCCTACATGTCAATTTTGTGGTGTAAAGGGTCATATAAGACCAAATTGCTACAAACTGATGTAAATGATATTCCATGATGCTCAAAACAGAAAATTCAGTCATTCTTAGAAGAAATTTCAATTGTAGAAGCTACTAAAGTAGATTTAGGATAGAAAGAACCAATCGTAAGCACTTGTGGCTCTTAAATCCATACGTGTTGCTTCTCACAATGGATGGTACTTTGACAGTGAGTGCTCAGGGCATATAATAGGTGAAAGAAGCTATTTGAAGAATTATCAAAGCTATATGGATAGTTATGTTACATTTGGTGATAGGAAGAAAGCAATGATGATTGGTAGAGGAACTCTTTATGTATATGGATTGTCTCATTTTGAAAATGTGCTTCATGTGGATAGTTTAAAAGCTAACTTGGTAAGTATTAGCCAGGTTTGTGATGATGGGTTGTTAGTCTATTTCACCAATGATGAATGCAAGGTGTTAAACCAACAAGGAGATTGTATAGTAAGTGGAAGAAGATCAGTGGATAATTGCTACACGTTACAGGTTATTACTTTTTGCAATTTAGCCACATATAATGATATGATTCTGTGGTACCAAAAGCTTAGTCACACAAATTATGACCTTATCAAGTTGAGCAAATCTGAAGCAATAAAAGGCTTGCTTATGATGAATAAAGATGGCAAGACTATTTGTAGTGCTTGTGCTTGTCAAACAGGAAAATAGACGAGAGTATCACATAAGAAAGTAAGAAATGTTACAACCTCTCGAGTACTAGAATTGGTTTCTATGGATTTGGTAGGCCAAATACAACATGCTAGTCTTGGCAGCATGAGGTATTTCTAGACATATGTTGATGACTACTAAAAATATACTTAAGTAGATTTCCTGAAAGAAAAATCAAATGCTTTTGAAGCATTTAGAAACTTATGTGTGTGGATTACAAATAAAAAAAATGGCGATTTTGAGGATTAGATCTGATCATGAAAAGGAGTTTGAGAATGTAAGCTTCAACAACTTTTGTAATAAATATGGGATTATGCAAGAGTTCTCAACACCTAAAATGCCACAAGAAAATGGAGTTGCTCAAGATGTTTTAATTGTCATGTGTGATAATAAGAGTGTCATAGCCATCTCCAAAAACCCAGTCCAGCATTCGAGAATCAAACATATTGATTTAAAGTTGTAGATCTTTCCTAAGTAACAACTGAGAAGGAACTAGATGAATTTTCACCAAACCTCTTGACTCTATGAGGTTTTAACTTCTTCGCAGGGCACTCTTACAATTTTGAAGCTTATTGAAGTAAGTGTAAAAAAAAGAGGCCCTTTTTTTCTACATTACAGCCTCTATCTTGTTTGGTTTTTCGTTCTGATCATCGTCGGCCACTTCAACTCCCTAGTATCCTGTCTGTCATAGGCCGTCTCTATACCTCAACTCCCTTCTGTGATCACTAGCTTCTTTTGAGATTGATTTATCCTAAAGAGGAGATAGGAACTTGCTTATAGCTTTTTTAGCTAGTATTTATAGCTTTGTTGGTGATAGTTGGCCTTGACTTTGGTTTTTTGATATCATTTATTATGATCGTTTATTTTGGGGGGAGACTCTATTTCTCTTGTTTAAGGGGAGATTTTGATGTGACAATTAATGCTAAAAAGGGAGAGATTGTTAAGATATTCTATTATATTTTTGACATTATTTTGTATTTTAATTTATTTGGGATATCTTTTGTTATAAGAAAGTTGATTTGGTATAGGATTATACTATCTTAGAATATATAGAATTTTGGAAGTTAAGATATTTATGGAAGGAAGGAATGCTAAAAGTTATAGGAAGGACGCATTGATTACCAATTTGATTTTAGAGATCAACTACAAAATTTATAGTAAATTTTTGTTTGAAGACTCTTCATGATTATTTTTTAATGCGACTGTACATATAGGGGAGTATTTGTTGACTCAAATGTTTTATGTTTCTTTTATTCTTGATTTAATAACTTGAGATATTCTTCTTTTTGTTTCATTCATTGTTTTAAAATCCTTTGTTGAGATTAGCATAAGTTGGTCTTGCTATTGGATGTAAGATACTTTCATAAGTGTGAGTATGCGTGGATAATGTCAAGGAATGAATTGTGTCGGCTCTGTAATAGTCTTATTTAAGCCTATTGTACTACGATAAAAGTTGATTAATCTAGGTGAGGGTTCTATAGATGTAGATCGTACGTGCCGAATTGCATTAACAAATTTTTGGTATTCTGTGTATGTGATTTATTTGCTACACGTTTAATTTGTTTGCTTGCAAAAGAATTTTGAAAATCGCAGTTGCTTGCCTAGTTGCTTTGTAAGAATCAATTATAAATTTTAGTTAGAAATAATCGTGACAGAACAAAAATTTACAAAAATTTTACGGAGCTTTGACATTCGATTTTTCAACATGGATCAAAAATAAGTCACCCTTAAAATAGTTTACGAATGAAGACGAAGTGTGTAAAAATGCTCAAAATTGACAATAAATAAAGGCGATGCATCATGTTATAACATGAATATTGTTAGTGGTTATGAAGTATAATTATAGCACCATCGAACCTAATCATAGTACCACCAAGTTAGCTTATATTGGCATAATGAAAGCCCTTGAAAGAACTTATGTTACATAGTTTTATATATTGCTTGATGAATTTTAAAAGATTGGTTGCAAATAAATAATTACGCCGGTAGTATAGATGGTATATATATTAAACGAAAGAAACACGAAATATATTGATTTTGATCCAATTAATAAGAAGTATATAGAAATTAAGGCATTATCTAATCTCCGTGGACATGCTAAGCATACGATGGTTCTGTCAACCAACTCTTGAGGGTGAGGCTGTGCTTTTACCAGAGTCAGCATCAGCTTGCGAAGCCCCACAACTTACTGCCGCTTCGCGTTCACGAACTCATCATGCATGAATGTCTTCTTCAAGAGAGAGTAAGAGGCTTTTGAGCTTTCCTCGACTCAATAACAAGTCCAACTATCATTTAAAGTTTTGGTCCCCATCGTGCAGAAAAAGGCAGTCTTATCTTCTTACGTTCCTATTTTCGTCTTTCTTCCACTCAGATTATAGTGCTATGATTACTGTTTTCTTGATCTATTGCGTGAAATATAGTGGCTCTGATTTGGATATAGCGTGCAGCAGTGTCCGATGTCAAGCTGTCGGGCAGGTACAAGCGCACAAATTTATATATGCCTATTAGAAAAGCCATAATTGGAATATCTCGCGCTTCGCTGACGTATTCGTTGCTTTTTTTTTAAAAAAAGGAGACCACTATTTTATTTCAAGTATCCAACCAATTTATAAATATATACAATAATGTATAAGATAATGTGAATAATTCACTTGACAAATTTATTATATTTAATTTACTAATTGTATTTTCATTTTTGAAAATTGATTTAAAACTAAAATTGCTTTACTTGTATACATATTCCAAAAGTTATATATGTTGAATAAATCATATCCAATTAATTGCTTTAAGCTTGTTGTCGTGTTTTTAATTCTTAAAAATTGTTTCTAACACTAAAATTGCCGTATATATAAGCATAAATAATCAAGTTATCGATAATAGTGTTGTCCAGTGTTTCATTCTTAAAATTTGTTTCCAAACCTAAAAGCTAAAATTGCTTTCTAAGTATCGCGTAGGTCGGCAATTTGTGGACCAAGGACAAATGGGACCACAATAATTTTGGTTCTAACTAATTTGAAAAAGACTATAATGTATAGTTGTAGATGCTATCTATTTCAAACATTATATTCACAAGAATTATGAATCTAGAGTCGGCAAAGGATATCTGAGATTATCTTAAAAAGGAATACGAAGGCAATGAAAGAACAAAAAATATGCAAGTGCTCAACTTGATCAGAGAATTTGAAATGCTGAAGATGAAAGAGTCAGAAACTATTAAAGAATATTC
>JANIPM010000232.1:16907120-16925637 GCA_027478405.1 Erythroxylum cassinoides
AGCTGAAGTTAGACACGTACAAGCAGAAGTCAAAGAGCTGAAGGAGATGATGACTGAAATGAAGCAAATGATGACAGCACTATTGAAGAGTCGTCAACATTGATCATTTTTTATTATAAAAAATAGGGGGAGAAGAGAATGGAAGATAAAAATTCAAAGTGGTGAGAATGAATATGCTGAAGAAGATAAAGGGAGGAAGACTAATGAAGACGTCTGAAGAAAAAACATGGAGATAAGTTTTTTTGTTTCAAGTTGTATAAATTTTTTGTTTTACAATGTATCATTTGTTATCATAAAAAAACGGGGAGATTGTTAAATCAAAATGAATTTACTTAAATATGATTTTGATGTATAACAAAGAGAAAAAATAGAAGAAAAACAAATACAGACGAAGCATACAAACGCAGACGCAAAGCAAAATACAAACGCAGACACAGACGCAAAGCAAAATACAGACGCAGACGCAGAAGCGAAGTGAAAAATAGACGCAGACGCAAAAAGCAAACGCAAAGCAAATCATAGACGCAGACGCAGACGAAATTGAAAAACAGACGAAGATAAAAACAGACGCAGAAGAGGAATAGAAAGCTGACCCAAGAGTCAGTTCGGATTAGTTACAGAACTTAACTGATTAACCGTTTCTTTTAAGATTCAAGAAGCAAGATTTAAGAAGCAACAATCAAGAAGCAGTTGGAGACGAAGTTTATAAATACAAGTCGAAGTCGAAGATTGCAAAGTTAGTTGAAACGTTATTTGATTTTCATCTACGCGATTGTAAAAAGCATTCTTGTGAGATTACTAAGAAAATTAGTCGAGAGCTAATTCTACTATAACAAGTTTGCAAACACTTTTTGAGAAAGTAGTGCAGATAGCCTGCAGAGGCTAAGTGTGAAAGAATACTGATTGTAGAGACCTGAAGAGGCTCGGGAAAAGAATACTTGTGAAAGTTCAAGAGATAGTGAAATCTCAGAAAGAATTCTGAGGACTGGACGTAGCCCACGGTTTGGGGTGAACCAGGATAAATCTCTGTGTCAACTACTTCTATCTCTATCGCTCTTTTAGATTCAAGTTTTATCATTACTTAGTTTATAATCAAAGTTTTCAAAAGTTTTGATTAATTAGAATCTATCGGAAGTTCTGTAAAGGAATTTTATTTCTAACAAATGATTTTGAAAGAGTTTTCAAAAAGGGGAATACACAATTCAACCCCCCCTTCTCGTGCATTCGATATCGTACTTTAATCATTGTATTAACGTGTGATTCACTTCACTTTTACCTTCCTTAATGTCCTTTATTATGGAGAAATTCTCTCTTCAAAAACATTTTGTGTTCCCTAGTGATAAAGATGAGGTCTTCATCACCACTTTAACTATGAATGTCTCATCTTTACATGATTCCTCCTTTAAAACTTTGAATGCCAAGTCTATCATGCCCTATAAATCTTGGTTTCATGAATAGTGACACCCAAGACCCAAATTATACTTTATTTTATTTGGCATTAGATAATATTATTTAAGGATAGCACAAGGATCAAATTTAAGGTCAAAACGAGTTCATTTTAAGGGTTTGACTAAGAGTTAACAGTGGTCAAAGTTTGACCCAATAAAGGGGTGAAAGTCAAACTCGAAATAAATGATATTAATTAAGGTATTTATGTGAGGTTGTTTTTTATGGGTATTTTTATTGAGAAGAAGAAAATGATGGATTAAAAGTTAAAGTTAATTTTGGATCTTAAAAAATGGAAAATTTTATTAAGGGACCATATGACATTTTTTTTAGCCACATGTCCTCTCTTTTTCTCCCAAACAATGTCGAGAACAACCCTCCTCCTTCTCCACTTTCTTTCATTTTCTTCCATTTTCAAGCCAAATTTCTCTATTTTAACCCCTAAATTAACTATTAAACACTAAATCATCAACTTAGGGTCCCTAAGCTCACCATATCAATAAGATTTTTGGGAAAAACATATGAAGAAAAAGTAGATAGGTCTTCTTGATAAATGGCACCCGAAATTAATAAGGTAAGTTAATGGAGTTTTGGTTATTTTAAGTACACGATTTTTGTGTAGTTGCATGCATTATTGATTGAAAATGCATGAAATTTAATTGTTATGCAATATTATGTAGATAAAGAAGTGGAATTGAAGGAAAGAGAACAGGGAAAGAGAAGGAATAAGGAATTGATGGTGAAATTGAAGTTTATTGAAGCTTGATTTGAAGAATTGGACATCAATTTGGTACATATTTAAGCAATTTTATTTTTCCTAAAAATTGTGCATTATGTAATTTAGGATTCTTGAGATAAAATTTAGAGTTTATGAAATTGTTGCTGAAAATATTTAATTGGATGCTAAATGAGGTAATGTATGTGATTAATTTAGATTTTGGACTTATAATTTGTATTTCCCTTAATTGGCATACATTATATTTGATTTGTGTTATGGACTGTTTGGTTCCGAGAGCTCAGTCCCGTAAGATATAGATATGTAAATGGACCACATGGTTTTGAGAACTCAGTCCCATATTTTTTAAAATCCTTCTTATCTAGCTCAGCGATGCAATTCCATTGGATTTTACTTTAAGCAATTATAGAAAAAATTTATAACTACATAACTAACAATTAAAGAACTTCAATTGGAAGTAGTAATGAATATAATAGACACATGCTTGTATTTCATAAAAAATTTTAATGCCTATTTAGGCTTAAAATGAAGATATTTATATTTGAAAAAGATTATATGGTATGTATGTTATGGTTGAATGAATTTAATTGGATGGGAAATGGAATTGCTTGAACACCACTAAGTTTATAGCTTAGTGCATGGTTTTTTTGTGTGCACAGGTTTTGAAGAAAATTAGAAGATAATTATGGTGATCTACTACAAAGATTAGAGTCACATAGAGCATTGCAGAAGAATTTAAGCTGAATGTACTATAGAATTATATTTTGTTTTTGTTATGACATATGCACATAAAGAAACGAAGGACCTTATAGAATTATATTGCTAATCATATATGAAATTCATGTATGAAATTTGGTTTAGGTTAGTTAAAATGTATTAAAAGATGGGCAAATTATTTTGTCAAAGAGTTTGACATGAAGATGGATAGCTGAGTAAAATAAATGAGAAGTGTATTGAAATTTCTTATAGGTGGTTTTAAGTGAATATAGAGGAAACTCTATCAAAAATTTTATAAAGTGAATAGTATTTGCTAGAATAATGAGGTTTTAAACAGAAAATTTTGTAATTCGAAATTTTAGGTATTTAAGGATGTGGTAACATTTGGTATTCTAATTCCATTATTGGGTATGGGGTGTTACATTTAGTGGTATCAGAGCTCGGTTTAGGTGATTTCGAGTCTATCATTAAGTAAATAAAGGAAAGCTGATTTATGTACATGTTAAATGAAGGATCATAAATATTATATGACTCTAATGTAGACATACCCTTTATGTCTATTATAGGCTAAAGAATGGAACCAGAAGCTAGGGGAGTCACTACGGAAGAGGAGGAAAGTCATGCCTCAGATAGTGATGCAAATAGAGGCATGGCGGGGTAGCCAACATAGCCTGTACCATCACCTATTGGTCAACCAACTCCCAATCGGGTAGAGTTTTTCCAAACTATAATGGAGTATATGAAACAACAAATGGTTGTTGCACCTACTGTACAACCATAACCACCTCTTCCATTACAAAATTTTAAATTGGAGAAAGCCAAGAGGTTAGGAGCAGGGGATTTTCTAGGAGAGTCATAAGTCTCTGCTCTAGATCCGAGATTTGACTAATTAAGATAAAGAGAATTTTTAATCTTCTCCATTGCACACCAGCATAGAGATTGGAGTGTGCAACTAGTCTTCTTCAGGGACTAACATATTAGTGGTGAGAGTCTACGAAAAGCCTTGTTCCACCACAAGATCTTACTTGGGAGTACTCTTTGTCCCAATTTGCAGATAAAATACATAGGAGATACTTACAAGGGTGAGATGAGGGATACATTCCTTCATTTGAAATAGGGGTATAGAACAATATTAGAATATGAGAAAGAGTTTGATAGACTAAGTATGTATGCTGGGAGATTAATTCCTATAGAGGTAGATAAATGTAAGAGACTTAAAGCAGGTCACCACCATAACATCAAGAAACTCCTTGTTAGGGATTATGGAGAGATGATGAAAGCAACTTTGAGGATTGAAAAAGTTCATATTGATGAATAGAAATGGAGAAATAAGGGAAAACAAAAGAAGAGTCATGGACAATCTAGTTCATACTTCTCATCCAGTAAAAAGCCAAAAGGTTCAGGGTCTCAGGCTCTAGCACAAACACAAACATCCTACTACCAAACAGGATAAATTCAGAGATCAATGGTTAGGGCATGACAATTGGCCCCATCTATAGCTAGTACAGTAAGTAGGTCACGATATGGAGTAGTTACCCCATGTGATCATTGTGGGAAGAAACATGGCAGACAATGTTGGAAGATGATGTGAGCATGCCTACGATGTGGATCTATGGAGCATTTTCAGTAAGCGTGCCTTAGTAGACAATATCAAACAACTAGTTAAACAAAGAGACCAGTTCTTATGGCTCTAAGGGGCAGAGGTAGAGGCACAGGAGCTAGTTCTAGTGTTGGTGGTCAGAGGTTTGTATTAGAAACAATTGATGTACCTAATACTTTTACTTCATTGCAGTACCCGATGCTCTTAGTAGGAAACCATCATCAACTTTAAGAGCAATGAATGATAGATTAGCCAATGATGGAGCCATTGTAGCTAAGTTAAGGCTCAAACCAAACTTGTTACAACAAGTCAAGGAAGCATATAAGCAAGATGAAAAGCTAGTTACCATTCTTAAACAAATTCAAGAGGGGAAGGATGGTGAATATAAGATCAAGGAGGATGGCTATTTGTATTAGAAAGATAGAATCTATGTTCCTAATGATGATAACCTAAAAAAGAACATTATAAAGGAAGCCTATAGTAGTTCATATGTTGTGCCCTCAGGAAGTACTAAAATGTACTAAGATTTAAAGACACATTATCGATGGCTAGGTATAAAGAGAGACATTGCAGATTATGTTGCCATCTTACATGCCAACAAATAAAAGCAGAACATCAAGTTCCATCGAGTTTCCTTCAACCAATAACAATACCCAAATGGAAATAAGATAGAATCATGATGGATTTTGTGGTTAGTTTGCCTTAAACTAGGAAGAAGCATAATGCCATATGGTTGGTTGTACAGAGATGGACCAGGTCAACTCACTTCTTGCCTATCAAAACTGACTACCAACTCCTAAAGTATGTAGAATTGTACATCAGTGAGATAGTGTGGTTGCATGGAGTACCATCTTTCATCATATCATACCAGGATCCAAGATTCACTCTAAGATTTTGGAAGAAATTACATGAGGCTTTAGGTATTAAGATGAATTTTAGTATAACTTTTCATCCTCAAACAGATGGACAATTAGAAAGAGTGATTCAAGTTTTAGAAGATATGTTTAAGAGTTATGTTATCGATTTTAAAGGAAACTGGGATGAATACCTCTCATTGATTGAATTTGTATACAATAATAACTATCAAGCAAGCATACAGATGGCACCGTTTGAGGCTCTTTATGATAGAAAGTGCATAACACCTTTATGCTGGACAAAAATCAATAAAAGCAAGATCGTGGGTCCAAAATTGATAAGGGAAACCGAGGAGAAGGTGAAGATTATAAAGGAAAGGTTGAAAGTTACTTCTGATCTTCAAAAATCATATGTAGATTTGAAGAGAAAGGATATTGAATATGCTATTGGTGACAAGGTTTTCTTGAAAGTTTCACCATGGAAGGAAGTGTTTCGATTTGGTAAGAATGGTAAGTTAAACCCTATATTTATTGATCCATGTGAGATCATTAAGCATGTGGGACTAGTAGCCCACAGCTTAGCATTGCCATAAAATATAGAAAAGATTTATTATGTCTTCCATGTATCTATGTTAAGAAGATATTAGTCAGATCCATCACATATTTAATACTGGAAGATATTAAAATACAACTAGATTTAACTTATAAAGAGAAGCCATTGAAAATTCTAGCAAGAGATACAAAACAGCTAAGGAACAAGACGATTCCACTACTAAAAGTACTATAGACGAACCATGAGGTTGAGGAAGCTACATGGGAACTGAAAGAAACCATAAGAATATCTTATCGATGGCTATTTGATATAGGTAAATTTCGAGGATAAAATTTTATTTTAGAGAGGAAGAACTGTAACGCCCCTCAAATCTTAGTCCCATTAATAGTGACACCCAAGATCCAAACTGCACTTTATTTTATATAACATTTGATATTATAATTCAAGGACAACCCAAGGATGAAATTTAAGAACAAAACGAATTCATTTTGAGGGTTTGAACAAGAGTTGATTAGTGGTTAACGTTTGATATGAAAAGGGGGCAAAAGTCAAACTTGAAATAAATGATATTAATTAAGGTATTTATGTGAGGTTGATTTTTTATAGGTATTTTTATTGAGAAGAAGAAAAGAATGGATTAAAATTTAAAATTAATTTTGGATCTTAAAAAATTGCAAAAATTTGTTAAGGGACAACTTGACTTTTTTTTCCACCTATTTTCTCTTCTTCCCCTAAAAATTGTAAAGAACAAACCTCCTCCTTTCTCCACTTTCTTTCATTTTCTTCCATATTCAAGTCAAATTTCTCTATTTTTAACCCCTAAATCAATTATTAAACATTAAATCATCAACCTAGGGTCCTTAAGCTCACAATATCAAAGAATTTTGGGAAAAAGATGAAGAAAAAGTAGATGAGTCTTCTTGATAAATAGTACCCGAAATTAATAAGGTAAGTTAATGGAGTTTTGGTTATTTTTAGTACATGATTTTAGTATAGTTGCATGCATTGTTGAATGAAAATGCATGAAATTAAATTGTTATGCAATATTATGAAAATAAAGAAGAGGAATTGAAGGAGAGAGAAAAAGGGGAAGAGAAGGAATAAGAAATTGATGGTGAAATTGAAGCTTATTGGAACTTAATTTGAAGAATTGGGCATCAATTTGGTATGTGTTCAAGCAATTTTATTTTTCCTTAAAAATTATGTATTATGTAATTTAGGGTTCTTGAGATAAACTTGGGGGTTTATGAAATTGTTGTTAAAAATATTTGATCAGATGCTAAATGAAGTAATATATGTGATTAATTTAGATTTTGGGCTTATAATTTGTATTTCTCTCAATTGACATACATTATATTTGAATTTGAAGATTTGATGTAATGTTATTTTGACTAATTGGTGAGATGAATATGTCTTGAATGTTCTATGAACCAAATCAAATCCAATAATTAAAAAAAACTAACATTAAGGATTGACATTTATTTTGACCAAATATGGAATAACTTGAATTGACTATCATGAGACTGTAATATTCAATGGAATTTAATTAGAATTGCCCTTAGTAAAATAGATAGGAATTTGAGGAATGCGATAAGGTTGGAATGCCAATTAAGGATTTAGTAGTACCATGTCACGATATATGTTACCGGATTGTATGGCTCTGAGGGCTCACTTTTGGTGTAAGATATTTGATTTGTATTATGGATTGCATGGCTTCGAGAGTTGAGTCTCGTAAGATATAAATATACAAATGGACTGTGTAGTTCTGAAAACTTGGTCCTATGTTTTTTAAAATCCCACTTATCCGGCTTGGCGATGCAATTTCGTTGGATTTTACTTTAGGAAATTACAAAAAAAATATATAAATGCATAACTAATGATTAAAGAACTTCAAATGGAAATAGTAATTAATTTGCACAATTTATTGATCATTATGTAATTAGATATGAATGAATATAATAGACACGTGCTTGGATTTCATAAATAAATTTTAATGCCTATTTAGGCTTATAATGGAAGATATTTATATTTGAAAAAGATTATATATTATGCATGTTATGGTTGAATGAATTAAATTAGATGAGAAATGGAATTGCTTAAACACCACTAAGTCTATAGTTTAACGCGTGTTTTTTTTTTCTTCATGCAGGTTTTGAAGAAAATTAGAAGATAGTTGTGGTGGATCTACTATAAAGACTAGAGTCACATAGATGATTGCGAAAGACTTTAAGTTGAATGTACTATAGAATTATATTTTGTTTTGGTTATGACATGTGCACATAAAGAAATGAAGGACCTTATAGAATTATACATGAAAGTTATCTTTGAAATTTGGATTAGATGAGTTGAAATGTATTAGCGGATGGGCAAATTATTTTGTCAAGGAGTTTGACATGAAGATGGATAGTTGAGTAAAATTAATAAGAAGTGTATTGAAATTTCTTACCGGTGGTTTTAAATGAATATAGAAGACACTCTATCAAAATTTTATAAAGTGAATAGTATTTGCTAGAATAATGAGGTTTTAAATAGAAAATTTTGTAGTTCAAAATTTTAGGTATTTAAGGATGTGGTAACACTCTGTATTCTAATTTCATTATCAGGTATGGGGTGTTACAAAGTCTTTTTTCTTTAGAAGCATTTTTTCTTCTTGTCTCTTAAAGTCTCATTTTTTTATTGAGAAGAAATCCAATAGGCTCCTCCAATAGTAATGTTATCAAATCTTTGTCTTCTTGTATAATCTTTACTTTGGCTTCCTATATCCTCATAAATAACCTAAGCATATTTCTTATAATTTCAACATTAGTATAGATCTTTTCAAGATCTTTGAGAGCATTAGTAATATCAATAACCTTGTGTATATACTAGAGATACTTTCGTCATGCTTTATTTGAAAAAATTCATATTAGTGGGTTAATATGATCAATTTTATCTCATTAACTTGATTTATGCCCTCATACATGATTTATAATATATGCCAAATTTTATAATCCATTTTGCAAATAGAGACTGTTCTAAATTATTTCTTCCTAATGCACAAAATAAAATGTATATGACCCTATTATTCAAGGAAATTAATCTCTTATCTTAAGATTCTCATTTTTTATTTAGTTTGGGGAACTATTTTTAATGATTTCAATGGTTATGAAGGTGTCATTTGAAACTATTCCCTATATGTTTACTCTTTTAACTATTAAGAAAAGTTTTAACTTAATTTTTTAATAAAGGTAATCATTGACATTAAGTAAGGTGATTCATCTAATATTTTGTTCCTCTTGGTTAGAATGATGATGATGATTCTCCTAAATATACCACTAAGATCTTTGCTATAGAATTTTGTTTGAAATGCTATCCTAATGGATCCACTCCTCTACCACTTGTTAGTCTTTAATGACATCCAAAAAAGGGGCTGCATTGGGTGTTGATGAATTTTAAACACAGCATTACTAACTTAATGTGTTAACAAATATAATTTATAAAAAGATAAAAATATGATATAAAATAATAAATTTTAATAACACACTTATATAATAATGTAAAAAGGTTAAGTGAAGAGAAACACAAACTAATTTTTAATGCTTCAATAAATAACCTTTGCCTATATCTACTCTAAAAGTCTTTTTGAAATTTGATTATAACTCTTCTTTTAAGAAGAAGACTAACATTTGTATAATCTTTTCTTAGCTAAGAGGAACCCTTTTACAATCTTTCTTCATAATGAAAATGAAACTCGATGCCACTTGAACACCATAAGTGCAATATATAAACTCCCCAAAAAAAGTTTACAACTTAAAATATCTCACTTTATCTCTTTGAAAATACTAAAGAGGCTTACTTACTCAAATATGAGACAATGATTGCTTAAATGCTTAATAAACACATAGAAATGTGTGTATATGACACCTAAAAGCTTTTCCATATAAGAAAATTTGAGAAAAATATATTTATAGGATTTTGAGACCTTTATTGACTGTTGGAGCTAAAAACTGGTTATTACAATAGCTAGTTCCAGTACACTAATTGATCACTAAGTCATATTAATCGACCAATATGTATTAAATACTCAATATTTACTATTCAAAGTATATTGATAGACCATTCGAGCATATTCATCAATCAGTGTGGCATATTGGTGGACCAATATATTAACCAATATTGTTACAAACTTCCAATTTATCATTTTTTATAACTTTAACCTATATTGATTGACTTCTAACCTATATTGGTTGATCAGTCCCCTCTAAACACATGATTTTAATAACTTCACATGATCAAACTTAATTTACCTAATGCAATTATGAATTAAAACTTTAAAAAGATTATCAAATAATGGTTTAAGATACAAGAGATTTTTCTTTAAAACTAAAACTTTTAATCTTTCTTGATGATAGAAAAGACTCATGTAATTAAGTAAGATATATTTATGTATTATGAGCCAATAAAATTATCAAAATAACCATATATGATTACACCTAACATTACAAGATATACAATGATCTTAATGTGTATTGATATTCTTTTATTGTTGATTGATCTTTACTCTAAAGGTTACTAGTAATTATATATTTTATCATTGAAATATCAATTAGAACCTCCCTTAGTTCAACAACTACATTATTCACCTATGAACACATATTCTTTTAAGTGCTCAAAATATCTAAAAAAGATACTTTTCTTCCTTCTTATTATAAGAGAGATCACAAATGTAAATAGCATACTCTCATGGTCTTAAGCTTATTGTAATAGGATTTCTACTTGCCCATAACTTAAATGGAGTATTTGTAACTTATTTTTATGGGCACATATTAAGTTCATGAGTGATTGTAAGTAATGCATCACCTCAGTAGGTGATAAGTAACTTTACTTTTACCATCATAGACTTAATCACTTCTAGAAACATTCTATTTCATCTTTCTGCAACATTATTTTGTTATAGGGTTCATGGAATAGTCAGTTGTCTTTCGATTCCTATTTCATTACATAACATCTTGAACTTATCATATAAATATTTGTGTCCTTAATCTATTCTTAATGCTTTTATTTTCTTGTATTACTGATTCTCCACCAAATTCATACATTTTATGAAACTATTTAATGCTTTTGATTTACAATAAATTAAACAAACTTGATCATATCGAGTATAGTCATTTATAAAAGTGATACAATACATAGTTTCATATATTGTGCTCATATTGATTGTACTATATATGTTCAGATGAATTAATTATGATGGATTATAAGATCATAATCCCTTTCTAAATGGATTTATTATGATTTTACTAGCCAGATAATTTTTAAAATAGGTACATCTCCTTATCTAACTCACCTAAAAGGCCTTCTTTAGTTAATCGACTTATTGAATTTTGATTAATATGATATAATTTACCATGTCATAAAATTGCATCATGATTTAAATTACTAGATGATGTAAATAAGGAATTGCTTATATTTTTTACTTTGATAAACACAATCTATCATAATAAAACTATCCAACATAAATCCATAAACATAACAAATGTTTCCAAGATAGAAATCTATTACACTACTATAGAAGTTTACATTAAATCTAGGTTTTATTAATAACAAAACAAAAATAAGATTCCTTTGAATCTTTAGAACAAACAACACAACATTTAATTATGAATCGATTACCATGCATGTCTAATGTATATATGTCAATCCCTTATATAACAACTCTTTAAGTTATCACCTACGTAAATCCATCATGTTCCATACGAGATTTTACAAAATTCTATGAAAGTATCTTATCCTTCATTATATGGTTTGTGCTCTTAAGTTTACAATCCATAAAGTATATTTAGTTAGAAAAACAAAATAAGAAAAATAAATAGGACAAATATTTGTAATAAAAGACTATCTTTTTAGGCTCTTTACAATCACATGTGAAATAACATTTGTTGTAATTATATCACTTCACTCTTTTTATGTTTTTTTTATTGAAAGTATGTTTCACTTTCCCATTTTGGTTCTATCTGGCCTTCTTACAGTCCTAATAATTATGACTATTTTTCTTAGCTTTACAATTTGAGTACACCATAATGTTTGCGCTTCTTATTTATAGATTCATATGAGTTATAATTAATTACATATACCTTATAGGTTATAAGTTTTGAGATATTCTTCTAATACAAGAAACTTTGCAGCATTCTCTATATTTTTAGTATTCTAACTACATTTCAGGTGCATTTTCGTATGCTCTGAAATTTAAGGTAGAGAACAGATAACTACTTTTACTTATTATTCATCAGATAACTCATGACCAATATCTCATTGATCACTTATCATATTTATTATATGCCTTAAATGCTTTTGGAAGATATAGTTGTCATTTGTTATATATATAAAACTTGATAGTAAATGACCAAAATTTAATCACTAAGGTGCCTTTGAATCTAGTAGCCAAATTATACCACCTGTCTTTAGCAATCTCAAGCTTTCTAAACTCATGCACATTGTCATTGTCCATATTATTTAGCAACATAATGTGAGCTAATAAGTCCTTTTTTAAAAACCATATCTCATATGTATCATGTTCTCTTTTTAGTTAGCTCATATTTCTTTCCTTAAGAACATCCATGGTTATATTTAATGGTCTTAGAGCTTTTTGCCGTTTCATCTTATATTAGATTTTTATGCTCCAAAATTTATAGCTTTTACTGTTCAAAATTTCACCTTTTTTAAGCTCAACAATAATATTCTTTGATGCAGTAGTCATATTTGAAACATTAAGTTCTACATTAAGAAAAAAAATGTTGTATGTGTATGCTAATGTCATATAATGAAAATATACACATTTTCTTATACAAGATGCATAATTAGTTTTCAATTGCTTTTGAAATTGAAAGATCCCAAAGTTATCAATCGTTATTCATATAATAATTAAATACCAATTACAATACTTAAGTTTAATTTGCATACATAACATATGTAACACAAATCATTTGATAATAAAATAATAAGTTCATTTACATATAAATGAATATAAAATAAGACATAGTTTAATATGACATGTAGAATTTTAGTACAAAACACTTGAATTCCAATTATAATACTCTAGTTTAAATTGTATATATAACATGTGTATCATAAATAATTGATAATAAAAAAGAGTTTGTCTATACATAAAATAAATGAACAAATAATTAACATATAATTCAATATAAAATGTAAAATATAAATATAGATCACGTGTATACTTGGTGTAATAACATATGGTCACATATCATAGATATATTAACACTTTACTTAAACAATCTTTAGAAAAATCTAATATAGATGACATATGACCTAAATACAAACCATATGTGGAATATATTTATTAATGCATGTGGTAGATTTCTCGAATTGCGGTATACAATAGCTCTAATTATCTTAATAAGGAAGCTTACAAATTTAAGGTCTTGACCAATTCCCTTCTTCTGTTTTCTCATAAAACAATATCACTAACCATCCATGTGATTTCGTACTAGTTTGATTCCCAATTCCACAGCATACTTAGTAGTTCACCTACCAATTGTGGAAATATTGAGAGTAAGATCGTGTACTTCACTCCAACATATTTAAAAGCCAAACAACCTATAAAATATAATTATTGAATTATATTATTAATAAAAATAACATGTTGTGTTATATCTTCTTATAACAAGAATTACATCTAGAATAACTTTCCTAACATGATAGTAACATTACAATATGCAATAATAAGTGGAAGTATAGGTGTCCTTATTATATGTGAAATTTTTCAAAAAATAATTTTTCAAGAATGATAGATTTGTTAATAGCTCATAAAACTCATAAATCACAAATGAAATAAACAAAAATTTTAACTAAACAACAATGAACTCATGCTCATAAACATTAATATATAAAATTCTAGTCATTTACTTATTTGAAGTAATTTCATTAATTAACAAATTAATTAATTAATTATAATTAAAAATATTTTAAATTTTCATCTTAATTTAATTAGAATACAAATTTGGAATGGAATTCTAATTTAGGGCTATTTTAAGTTCAAATTTGATGAAGATTACTAATGAAAATGGAATGAATAAACCCTAATTGTTGGCTTATTTCGAATTGGATTATTCCTAATCTGAGATCTAAATAAATCAAATACAACTTTAAGATGTATTTTCTCAAAAGGCAAACACTTATATTCATTTTTTAAAATAGTATATCGTATAAACCAAACAACCCTTATTCCAATTATTCTAGGCCACTTTAACTTAGTTGCCAAATACCACTTATTCTAGGTTTATATTAAGTCGACATTGTAAGAAAAAAACTTATTCTAGGCCTAGATTAATTTAACTCGTAGCGAAACAAGTTTTTATTCTAGGGTTGGATTATATTATCTTAATAGCCAAAAAGGTTATTGATTGATAGGTTTACCAATGTTAAAAATATCACAAATGCACGATGTAGTTATAGCTAACACAGGCAAGTATGGGTCGATCTCACACAAACTATAAGTACTAGTGATTACCCTTTTTCTATTATCTAACTTATGAATTAGATTGTGAATTTTAATTAAAAACTAAAAAATAAACTAAGAATTAAAACAATACCGAACACATAATAAGGAAAATACTAAGAAAAATCAACATAAAATAATATTGTCTAGGTAATGAATTCCCCTAAGAATCCTTAATTATTAACCTTTTATCATGCAATTATGTTATTGATTATTGGATCTTGAAAATTATTATCTTATGTTAATAACTTCCTTAAGACTATTAGCAACTAGTCCATTAGTTGATTAATAGAAATCTTTTCGGTTTCCTAGGATTGCATTATTTATTTGTGAATTCCACTATTAGGTTTGATCCTAATCGAGAGGATTTATGTTGATCTATCTCTATATTTGCATGCAACTCCTTCAAATTATGGTAGATTTATTCATACAAAAGAATTTATCAATCTCAATCATATGAAATCAAATCGTGCACTGATATTCTATATATATTAGAACAAGAATAAAATGCATAATTGAATCGTAATAAATTAATCAATAAAATTGCATTGAATAAAAGATCAAATTATGTTGTCATCGTGACTTAGGGTTCATCACACCTAGACACTAAATGACTTAGTTCCTATTCATAGAAAAAGAAATCAATGACAAATATGCAGAAGAAAAACTGGAAAATAAAGAAACCATAATTCTAAATATCCATTTTTCTTCTAATGAATCTTCTTGCAAGTTTGGATTGGATAAAGCTCTCTATCGGATCTTTTGATGTTATCTTTGTGTTTTTCTCATCCTTTGATCAGAACTGTCACCTCTTTATGTGTCTTATGACTTAAAATTGAGTAAAAACTCAGCCTTTCTCATTTTCCCTTAACTTAAGTCCTTTTATAGTAAAAACTAGGGTTTTTGAATTATGCATGATCAACATAAATGGGCATGTGAGTAAATGTATATCTCTATAAACACCTGAACTCATGATTTTACACAGGCACAAAGACTTACACGAGCAATATACACAGCTGTATATATCAATATACACGGCTGTGCATGTAATTCCACATGACCAAAACCAAAATTTTTCAGTCTCCACATGTTTACAAAGACTTACACAATCACTGTAACTGGTTGTGTATCTTCAAGTTGCTCCAAATCTTTGTTTCAAGCCCCGATTTCATCCAAATTCCTCTCCTTTTAGTCTAAGAAGGAAATTATCACCTATAAATGCACTTGAAGCAAATTAAGTACCAAAAATACTATAAGACTATAAAATATCAAGCAAAACACATTAAATATGGGTATATATTTACAGTCAAATAATCATTTATCAGTTATCAAAAATTACTTATATTTTTAACATAAAGCCAAACTCCATCATCTCCAACTAATTAAGATATAATTTTCACTTATTTTAGTTTATGCCCTTGCAGTCAATCAGTTTGCTGCAATTTTATATATGAAATTATTATTTTAATTGATAAAGGCATTCTTTATCTTTATATATTTTGTTAATTACATTTGATGTTTTAATAATAAAGGTAAAATCCTTAGAATAATTACTATTTAATTGAAGTTATATTGAGATCATAATTATGTTATTTAATTTGAATTTATGTATGGTAATGTTGTCGTCTATAACCAAATATAAAAAAAAACCAACTTCTTGCAACACAAATTAATATAGTAGTGAAAAATAGGGATCGTTCTCACGAAGAATCTATTGATAAATACTATACGAGTTGAAAACTGAAACAAATTGGGGAGTTGAATTAACGTGATTTAAAGAAATTAAAAATGACAATTTTGAAATAAATGAAAATATTTAGATCTGGAAAATTAATAATGAACCTTGGTTTCGGGTCACCTACATTATCAAACTAATAGAGATCATCAATATAAAATTCGGTTTATTAAAAAATACTCATTGGGTGATGTTCTCTCTTAAGATTAAATGAATAGAAATATGTATTATAGTCATTCTTATTAACCAATAACTTAGATATAATATTAAGTTTGATTAATCAATAGCTTTAAGAACCAAAAGAACCAATTAGCAAGACAATACACATTTGATATGTTTTTAATCTAGATAAGTATCTTTCCTAGAATTTCCAATCCCTAACGTAAAGATGGTAATCCTAATTGCCACTTAGGATTAGCAAACTGAACATCAGATTCTACTAATATGTCTGTAAATTAAATCAATCAATTCCTAGTTGCGCACCCTAGAGATCAATCAATTCAATCATAAAAAGCAATTTGGAAGATACTTAATATTCATCAATAAAATAAACTTTATCCAGAAAATCTCACACATACTAGATGATAACGTGGTTCTCTTCAACCGAGAAGAAGAATTTAGCTACTCAGAAAAAATATGAAAATCCTCTAAACCCCCAAAAAGTAGCAGAAATCGTAAAGATGATCTAACTAGAAGTGTCCTCTCTTCCCTCTTATCGTTATCTTTATCAGATACACTCCCCACATAATCAAGTAGCAGATCCCACCTAAAAGACAACAACTTGATTCCCTAAATAATAAAAATCCTAAGTGCATCGAATCTGCATTCAAATCAGATTCTGCAGACAAATTTTTCCTTTGCACGTGCCTAAACTTAGTCAAAAACTTTTCTGCCAGTTGGGAATTTGAACTGTGTTTGCTTTCCTCGCATCTTTTTGATTCAAATTCATCTCCCATGTGTTGAAAACCATTTGAGAATAATTAAGAAACAAGTTCATTAATTTTAAATAAAAATTTCAACACATTAAAGAGATTTATATCCAAAGTTAGCAAAAAAAAATAACAACTTATCAAATTCCCCTACACCAATCTTTTGCTCATCCTCAACAAAATATATTTACAATCAATTGGCCAACTAATTAACTTCCTTTATTCCAAGTCTCACAACAGTAAATAGTGCACACCTTGAGAGTCAACCAATTTGTAACCAATGAATATCCCAGAGATAACTATTCAAGTAACATAAACAAAGTCAATTTAAAGCAATCATATTTCAAAAACTAGCACGTAATTATAGTAAACTCTCATGAATTGGATTTCACTAAAATCACTCAAGTATTTGTTAGTTTAGTATTTCACTCAAATTCTTCTAATGCAAATATTCTACCATATGCTTGCTTTTTCACCAACTTTTCACCACTTGAAATACAAACATGCACAAATTAAAAGGACTTTATTCAAGGTTGTATTGGATTATAGGTAAAGGTAAGGATTGATAAATGGAAAAGGGAAAAAAATAATAAACATTAGAAAAGCACCTAACCACTTTTGGAGACACAAATTCAATCACCAAGGAGTCAATAACGTCATTTCGTAGAGAATTATTACTCCATAACTTATTTTTCACTATTGTATTATTATTTTTCTTTTTCTTTTCTTTTCTTTCTTTTTTTCATCAATGTACTGATATTTAAAGACAACAGTATAACACATAATTCAAATCTAAATCTCTTCAATTTCCTATCATCTTTTCCTTTTCCTTGCTTTCCATATCTCTCCAAATAAATCTGACATCAATTATGGTTAGAATGCCTGCTTACATTTATGATGGGTGAAGATATGAGAGGTTTTAGTTGTTTATTATGGATTTATTAAGAAAAAGGGTTCAGCTCAAAAAGTTTAACAAAGGATATTGAATTAGGTTAGCTTTTTAAGCTAAAGGGTTAAAACAAACATGACCTTTATCATTTTTATGCATGCATGTGTAGATGTGGTCTCAAGTCGATTCCAAGAAAGTTCTAGAGAAAAATTCACCTTAGAAGATAATCACACATCAAAGAAATATAGATTGATATGGATGTTTCAATCTTTTAAGTCCATAAACTCACAGGTTAATGCAATTCACCAAAATTATACACCATGTTTAATCATATGATTGTCAAAACTTGACTAAGTGTATACACTTGTATTTCTTAACTAAGTGACATCTATTGTCCTAAAATAAATTTAACTCTAGTTATGTGAAATACTTAAGTCATTAAAAAAGGAAGTTTAGAAAGTGTCGAAGATGGCTAATTAATTGCAAATACAGTAAAACCTCTATAAATTAATATTGTTGGGATCATGATATTTATTATTTTATAGAGATATTAATTAACCG
>JANIPM010000232.1:16936976-16953171 GCA_027478405.1 Erythroxylum cassinoides
CGATATTCTGTGAATTGTTTGTATATGCATGAGTTGAGTGAACCATCGATGATGGTTTCTCACTGAGTTCGCAAACTCACCCAACATTGCAAATATTTTTCAGGACAGAGATAGTAGACTCCTAGCTCCAGAGAGAGAGACTTTTCCTGCCTTGTAGATCGTGTTGGCAAGAGAAGTTATGGCACAAAGGTCGGTCAGCTGGGACTTTTGGGGATGACCTAGTTCGGAGTTTGTTATTAGATTTCTTTTGAGTATTGTATAGACAGTGGTCAATGACAAAATTGTGTATTTATGGTTTCAATGAAATGAGAAAGTACTTTGGTTTCAAAGATTGGTGATTATTATACATTGATGCTTTTAGTTTTGATGCCATGTGGAGTATAGTAGGGTTTGCTCGTAGTGCACCCTTATCGTAAGTTATGCATCGGAACGATCTACGGGCGTCCCGGTGTGTACCCCACGGTAAGGGGTCGCTACACAATTTGTGCTCCATTTGGTGCATTTGGCATTCAAGACGGGCTAAACAAGCGTCCAATTTGGGTTGGGAAGGTTGGCTACTACTTGGTGTATCTGTGACAACTTGACTCTTTATGATTTCATATGGGTTGGAAGGGACAGCTGGGCCTAGATTAGTGAAGGATATCCTTCTATGACTCATGTCCATGATTCCCATCCTACACAAACATTCCATGTCCAAAGGTTCTATGGCACAAGCCACAATCATGTCAGTATTGTCAAGGTCTAATAAATCTAAATTAATGGCCAATTGAGTGATGTAGGACCCCTAATATTAATGGTTTGGATTTTTTGTTTAGTACAGATTAAGATTAATGCAACGAGGCACCACAGGGACATCCTTTCTTTTATAAGGGGGGACGTATCATTCAACTATAGAGGAAGTAATTAGAAGGCAACTACATTCTCTAACTTCCATTGTATTAGGAGCAGGATGGCCCCCCTACCTAGCAAATTGTATTAAAGCAATAAACATTTTGTCAAACTTCTATGTTAATATTTTGATTACATCAGTCGTAGAGGCAATACAAGACTTCAATTTTGGAATTTCATTTGTGTAAACAACATTGTTCTATTATACCAATTTTGGATTTTCGCTAATAAGAAAGTTATATGAAAGCGAGGGTGCTTCTCAAGATTCTCGAGCATTTAGGATACAAAGCCTTCGTTCTCTATAATTGTAAGGACTTCTTCCCTTAGAGTTGGAGGCAAAGCAATTTCTTTTCCATTTTATGTTCACAACATCGTAAGTTTTAGTAGGTGTGTCAAATTGTTTGGTGTTACTATAATTCGGGCATGTATGGTGGTAATTTGTAATTCACGTATACTAAAGAGAAATTCTCCCATAATTTAAACCTAATTTCTTATCAACAATATAATTGTACTTACAAAAACTTAGAAGATTTAATTCTAAGCTACCAAAATACTAAAATTTGTAGGGAAAAAATGATTTGATTTAAGAAAAAAGAAAAAATACAAGATACAAAGGAAATTTGAAATAAAAAAATTAATACACAATGCAAAGAAAGTTGGAAGATAGTAATAAAATGCTTTTGGAGTTGTCTTCTTCTTTAAGATTGTCTAGAGTTCTGTATATGGTGTTTGTCCTCTCTATTGTTCAAGTGTTACTGAATTTATAATCCTCTCATTCTTAGACAATTTTTGATATAACTATCTACTTTTTTACATTTCAACTAACCATCTGTTAGTATATCCTTAACTTCCATATTCGCATTAGGTAACTTATTAACTTCCAAAAATTTAGCTATGCATTTGTTAACTACCTCCCACCATTTCCTCAACTTCCATATCCTAAACTCTCACAAATTCAACATATTTCTTCTACGTACTTGATTTTTTGTTGCCCACAATCTCCTTAACTAAACATTTGTTGCACTACTATTTCTTTTAGCCAAATGGACTAATTTATTTTAAGCTATCAATACAAATAATAAAATTTTATCATTTTTATAAATCATAAAAAATTAAAAAGGAATTAAAAATCCAATAAGCCTATTTCTTAATTGAATTATGAAAATGAAAAAATAAAATTGCAATAAACTAAATAAGACCTTCTAAAATTTTTATATAGGTACGTATTGCTGATTTTAATACAAGAAAAATTTGTAATTTTCTTATTTTAGAAAAAGTGGTCATTTATGTATAAAAATTCGATGTATTAAATCATGAATTAATTTTATATAAAAATAATTTAATGCTTACATCTCTATATTTTAACATTTCCATTTTCCATCTTATTTTTCTTTAAAAAAAAGATTTAACACTGTTTATACATTGAGCATCTTGTTTTATCTTTAAGTAAAAAAAAATCATATCTTATTCGCCATCACATATATATTATCTTGTTTTATCTTCAAGTAAGAAAATCATATCTTATTCGTCATCACATATATATTTACTTAAATATCCTATTGAAGTAAATTCCTATTTATTGCTGCAAATACGTTTTTTTTTGGTTATGAATCTTGAATTTAGTTGTTTAATTAAATTTTTACTTGAATATTATTTTTTAAAACTCATTTTGACGTTAAGTTTAGTTTTCGTAAAAGGATGGAGCATATCGTAGGTTAAAATCTTCATAGTCATACACTAGCTTGACACGGGATTTACGTTATTAACACATGGAGTTTTCAGGGATTTAAAGCAAACCCAATAAGTAGCAGTTGTTGCATGCACGTTCAAAAGTTAAACCACGAGTTATGTCGTATACGCAAATGAGAAGCGCGTTTGAAAGATGGTGGCCAAAAGGTCACACTTAAAGCTCAAAATCAGAAAAGCCTAATCCTTCCTACGCTATCTATCCAGGTTTCAATCCCCAACTCGCGTGCTCCACTGACACGCGCACAGATCCCTTTTGGATCATGCTGACGGAAACATGGATCATGCTGACTGTTTCCGTTTTTCTTCTAGAGCGTTTCATAGTCATCATAGTCATACATACTAACGGTTCGTCTCTCATCCACGCTTGAGATTGAGAATGAGATGGACAAGAAAACTGGAACAACATTTATAGCTCCTGGAAAAAAGGAATTATAAGCAAAACCGGAATTCGTAACTGAGTTGTTTATTGCAGTAAGTCCCTATGCTATGCATTGACTGACTGATGGGTTGCGTCTACTCTCGAGCCTGTATAGGCGAGGTTTGTGTCCCCAGAGACCCCAAAATCAGACAGCACCACGACCCGTGCCGCCAAACCGACGCTCCCGTTTTCTCTCCAACCGAGCCAGAACCACAACCCGAACGAGAACAAACCCACAACCGCGACTGCGAACCCGGCATTACCCGACTCTCCAGAGTCTCATCTCAGTTCCTCCCTCCCGAAGGTTCTAGAACAATCAGAATCCCATCCGGTAACTATGAGTTGAAGTACTCTTACCTCTCTCAACGAGGCTACTATCCCGATGCCTTGGACAAGGCCAATCAGGACAGCTTCTGCATCCACTCACCGTTCGGCACCAGCTCCAACGATCACTTCTTCGGCGTCTTCGATGGACATGGAGAATTAGGAGCGCAATGTTCCCAATTCGTGAAGCGAAAGCTGTGCGAGAATCTGTTGAGAAGCAGCAAGTTTAAGGTCGATGCTGTGGAAGCCTGTCACTCCGCGTTTTTGACCACCGACTCGCAGCTTCACGCTGACAGTTTGGACGATTCCATGAGCGGGACGACGGCGATTACGGTTCTGGTTCGTGGACGTACGATATACGTTTCGAATTGCGGCGACTCTAGGGCGGTGATTGGGGAGAGGAGAGGAGAGGAGATCGTGGCCGTTGATTTGTCCATAGATCAGACGCCATATAGGACGGATGAGTTGGAGAGAGTGAAGCTGTGTGGGGCTAGAGTGCTGACGTTGGATCAGATAGAGGGGCTGAAGAATCCAGAAGTGCAGTGTTGGGGAACCGAGGAGAGTGATGATGGTGATCCTCCGAGATTGTGGGTCCCAAATGGGATGTTTCCCGGGACTGCGTTTACTAGGAGTATTGGGGATTCGATTGCCAAGACGATTGGGGTCGTGGCCAATCCTGAATTTTCTGTTTTGGATCTCACTGCACAACATCCTTTCTTTGTGCTTGCCAGTGATGGAGTCTTCGAGTTTCTTTCTAGCCAAACCGTGGTTGACATGGTAAGGTATCTCTTTCTTCAACTTATTTTCCAAGTATAAGAATATAAGTGTTTCTATTATTGGAGGAAGTTGTATTAACTGATTTTACATTTAGTGATGGTTGGAATTGGTGTCATTGAAAAGCTATGTGCAATGAAATTAATTAAACAAAATGGTAATATATGCAAAGTGGTCGTTGCTGTCTAGGTTTTTCCTTGATTTTTGTCATACAATACCTCGAGAGGTCACCATCAATTGCTCATCGGTAATTTTTTTTTTCTGAAGGTTGATACAACTAGTAGAAACCCATAATTATTGAATAACATTTGGGAAAGAACGAAAAACAAACTTTTCCATAGAAGATATAGTCAATGTGTCATCCTGATGCAACACTTTGCATTTCAATATCTCACTATTTCGCCAATCTTCCTGTCCTCTATGTCATCCTACTTTAGTTTCTCAGGAAATATTATCACTATGCATGTTTGTTTTATCATTTTAGGTTGCAAAATACAAAGATCCACGTGATGCGTGTGCTGCAATTGTTGCTGAATCTTATCGACTTTGGCTTCAGTATGAAACTCGGACAGATGATATCACTGTGATTGTTGTTCATATTAATGGTCTAACGGATGTAAGTGGAGTAGTTGCTTTTTTCAATTTAATTTTTCCTAGTATAATTTCTTCACGATCCCTTTGATCCAACTAACTGATTCGCAAACTTTTCTTCTTTTGATTCTTATTGTCAGAGTTCTGATGGACCATTAACAAGTGTAAGTGCTGTCTTACCATCTCCTACTCCTCAAGTTGTAGAAATGACAGGATCAGAATCTCCTTCAGTGTCTTACTGGAACCCCAAGAGCCATCGCACAAGGCATGATTTATCAAGGGCACGTCTTCGAGCTCTCGAAAATTCGCTAGAGAAAGGGCAACTTTGGGTTCCTCCATCTCCAGCCCATAGGAAAACTTGGGAAGAAGAAGTAAAAACTCTCTTACATACTTTTTGCCTTCTCATTAGGCAATATTTTCAGAAAAAGTCTTATCATATTTTTGCAACCAAACAAATGCATTTCAAAGATGATGATTTACATTTTGATTTCTGCATTGATGCATAAAGCAACTGCTTAGAATTTTTGAGTTTGCATCCTTGTTATTAAAGCACCAAAACTTGTTTGCTGAGAAATGTATCAACAATCTTCATCGCACTCAATATTTGTAGACCCTTTCTTTTGTACCAAAATTTTGCTTCTTATATTCTTCAGGCACACATTGAAAGGGCTTTGCATGACCACTTCCTCTTCAGAAAGCTTACTGACACTCAGTGTCATGTTTTGTTGGATTGTATGCAAAGAGTTGATGTCCAGCCGGGAGAAATTGTTGTTAAGCAGGTTAGTTCATCTTTCATTTTCCATTTCTAACTTTACTGGTCTACTTCCTCACTGGTTGGCAATAGGCTTGGTTCATGAACTGAGATCAACTTCTGCATTTGAGGCATTTAGGTGGTCAACACAACTTTTCATTTGCAGATCAATGGGTGGTAGAATTGCTAGTCTTCTTTTTTTTTTTTTTTCTTCCTGTACTTTCTATGCATGTAAAGCATCGTAAGGTAGGAATGTACCACTTATATTATGTTCACATAATGAAAACTCGCTACTGGACATAAATATCATATGCAGAAAACAAAACTGCTTCTGTTAATAGGTGGATATCTCACTGCAATTCTGGTTGTGTACTGATGATCACAATTGGCAGGGTGGTGAAGGTGATTGCTTTTATGTGGTTGGCAATGGAGAGTTTGAAGTCTTGGCAACTCAGGTTTGAATTTATGGTACTCTCTTAAGTTGTCATTTGTGCTCTCATTCCCCCCTGAGGACAAAAGCTTGGTTGCTTACTGGAGTTTCTGTTCTGTTGTAGGAAGGTAAAAATGGAGAGGTGCCTAGGGTTTTACAATGCTACACAGCGGAGAAGTTATCATCCTTTGGAGAACTGGCACTGATGTAAGCCACACTCTCAGTATATTTATGCTCCTTCAAATTGTTAAAGAAATCCTCCGAGTGATATATTTAATTTTGAATTGTGTTTCACGTTAAACTATTAATTGGAAAGGTACTTAAACAATTAGTATTAAATCACTAGAATGATATGCTGATATGATTTTAAAGTATTATGTACATTTGCAATGATTTAGCGCTTGCCAGTTGAGAGTAAAGTGTGTATGGTTCCCCCAGTGTAGATGAATGAGACTTGATGAAATTATATGGCATTCAATTCTCTGTTTTGTTAATTCTGTGTAGAGATAATAAATTTGTTACCATTCAGTCAACCCTTTTAATACATTTTGTTAATTGAAGATGCCAACGGTATTTCTAATTGACATTTTGAAAGTTTTTACTCGCACTTCATTTTAAGAGGGATGTGTGGTTGCTTAGTGTTATTGGACATGGTTTTAGCGCCTTCTTTCCACTACCACCTTGTTATAATTCACTATTACTGATGATGAAAAAACTCTTGAAGATGTTCTTTTTCATGTTGTTGTATGAAATATAGGTATAATAAACCACTCCAGGCATCTGTTCGTGCTGTAACAAATGGAACACTGTGGGCACTGAAAAGAGAGGACTTTCGAGGAATTTTGATGTCTGAATTTTCTAATTTGCAATCCCTGAGACTGCTGCGCTCTGTGGATCTTCTTTCAAGATTGACAATCTTGCAGTTAAGTCACATTGCAGATTCGCTCTCTGAAGTTTCCTTTGAAGATGGACAGATAATTATTGATGAGGTAATTTTGGTTGCTAAAAGAATCTGATTCTTTTATTATTGTTTTATGCTTTATCCCATTGGATGCCTTTGCAGAATGATGGAATCTCTGCATTATATATAGTTCAGAAGGGACAAGTGAAGATTACTTTTGATGCTGAGCTGTTGAGTAGACCAAATGCTGGAAGTTTGAAGTCCAATAGTGAGAATGATGACCATAATCTACAGGGTGAGAGGCTTTTGTTGGACAAGACAGAAGGAAGCTATTTTGGTGAATGGGCACTACTAGGTGAACATATTGGTTCCATGAGAGCAATTGCTGTTGGTCACTGCATATGTTCTGTCTTAACTAAAGAGAAGTTTGATTCAGTTGTTGGGCCCTTGACAAAGCTTTCACTGGATGATGAAAAGTATGGTATTTTCTTCTACATGAGGAATTTTTCCAGTAACCTTTTGAACTTATCTTTTGATCTACTGGGGACCAATTATGACACAGTGGGTGACTATTTCTCATGCCTACAAGTTCCCCCTTGGAAGTTTTAACTTTTTGAATATTAGCACTAAATGATAACGATTTTGCTTTGCGAAATCGCATCTCATGTCTGTCACCATTTCAAATTATTCAGGTCAAGGGCTTCAACAGATCTTTCCAAGGAATATGCTGAAAGTACTAGTATTTCAACTCCTTTAAAAGTTCACTTCTCTGAATTGGTTAGGAGCACACTCTTGTCTTGACTATCTTGCCTAATTGTAAAGGTGATTATTTCTCATTTAAGTGGATAAAATTTGTTTACAGGAGTGGAGGGGCTGTTTATATTCTACGGACTGCAGTGAGATTGGGCTTGTATATCTGAGGGACTCCGGTTGGTCTCATTATTTAAGTGACTTTTGTTCCTCTGACCAACTCCTCCCTACTTGTTGGCATAGCGCACAGATGATATTTTATTGATTGATTAGTCTCTTTATAATATGTACATACGTATTGCTGGGGTAGATCTATTCTATCATATTCTATGCAAATGATAACAAATACTAATTTTTTTGGTTTTAGGAGATTTGCTTAGTCTGAAAAGGTTCTCCAAGCAGAAGATCAAGAGCCTGGGAAAGGAGGCACAAGTCTTGAGGGAGAAAAATCTGATGAAGAACATGAGCCCCTCAGCTTGTGTGCCACAGGTTCTATGTAGTTGTGCTGACAAAACATATGCAGGCATATTGCTAAATGCGTGCATTGCTTGTCCTTTGGCATCAATCCTTCATGGAGCACTTGATGAACTATCTGCAAGGTTTTGTGCTACTTGTGTGGTTGTTGCATTAGAAGATTTACACAAGGTTTATGTTTATACATGTCTCCTTTCCCACCTTTACTTTTTACATTTGCATTCCAAGTTAATCTCTCTATATGTTTATTTATTTTGATTTCAGAATGAGGTTCTTTATAGGGGTGTGTCTCCTGATGTTTTGATGTTGGATCAAACTGGACGCATACAGGTTGGTTCTGCTTCAATTTCAAGTTTATGGAAGTCCAAATTAGTGGGATCCTAGCATAGTATATAGTTTAACATGGGATTTACTTGTCTTTATACACAAGGTTCTCCATGCATGTTGCCTATGCATGATAGTTTGCTTAATTTTTATTTATTCTTCTGTAGCTAGTGGACTTCAGGTTCAGCAAGGAATTGTCCGGAGAGAGGACTTTCACAATTTGTGGAATGGGAGATTCATTAGCTCCAGAAATAATCCGGGGCAAGGGACATGATCTCACTGCTGACTGGTACTACATCTGTCTTGTTCAACTAAATTTTACTTGTCATTCATATGAATAGTTGCTTATAGAGCGTTGGAAGTCTAGTGGATCCTTAGCTGCTAAGAAATTGACATCCTTATCCATATAAACTGAGAACTGGGAAGGTAAGGCCATAACAAGAAGCAATTGTATATTTTCCACTAGTATTATAGTTGAAGGTAATTGGGTATGTGCTATCACTTATGGTATGGGCAAAAAGTGTATTTTTAACCCTAAGATTTTTATCAAAATACAAGTGAGACCCTAATGTTTTGGAGCGTTCAAATAAACCTTAATGTTTACAAAATGTTTAAATTGGACCTTGAGTAGACAAAAAATTGGATGGAGTTAAGTCCCCATCTGATACGTGCCATCTAACAGTATCGCGTGGTTGAGTTTAGAAATGGCACTTTGACTTGCGTCCATTAAACTCAAAGCTTGACTCTTTTATGTGTTCTGTTTAATTCACAAGTTTTTTTTGTGCTTGTCAATTGAGTCAATAACTTCAATACATTATATTTGTACTTTATGAATGGTCAGCTCAAAGAGAAACTTTTTAACTTTTCTTGTATAAGAAACTATAGAAACTGAGAGAGAGAGAGAGAGAGTTTAGAGTTTGCTTTTTTCTCTTGTCCGCTACCAGAGTTAGACATAAATTATTTGTTAGTGATTGCTTTTGTAACTTTTTGATACAACCAAGCTGTACGCACAAAATATTTAGGGAAGATAAAGAGGGAAGTAGGAACTGGGGAAATGAAGGTTAGACGGGGATAGTATATTGATATCAGCTAGAAAATAGTACGAAATAAGGACCCAACAGCAATTGGACAGGCTGCATTTTCTCCCTGACAAAGCTGTCACCTAAAATCTTAACTCGTTCTATCTTATCAGCCCCTCTATATACTCCTATTCTCATTCTGTTACATCCAACTCCCCCTCCATTCTTTTACCATAACCTGCTAAGTGACAGAAACGTCACACAGATCTCTCACACAGAAATGTAAAAAAATAGACCAACACATAAACAACTAAAGAACCAGCCCAATACCCTTATGTAAATTATTCAAGACAGGTTTTATTGAGTCGATTTCAGCCTATCCACAGACAGCTTCAAGCCTTTATTATCTTTGCTTTTGTAAACCATCTTAACAGTGGGTTTAACACTCTCTCTTTTGTTCTTATCCTTGAAGATATTGGAATTGTAGAGATCGACTTGGTTGTGTCAGAGAAATAGACCAACACATAAACAACTAAAGAACCAGCCCAATACCCTTATGTAAATTATTCAAGCCAGGTTCTATTGAGTCGATTTCAGCCTATCCACAGACAGCTTCAAGCCTTTATTACCTTTTCATCTGTAAACCATCTTAACAGTTGGTTTAACACTCTCTTTGGTGCTTTTCCTTGAAGAGATTGGAATTGTAGAGATCGACTTGGTAGTGTCAGAGAAGAGTTATACAGGTTGGTTCTAAATAGAAGTTAAAAGCTTGCATTTAGGGTTTAAAGTTGGATGGTATTTTTTATGGCAAATAAGATAAGCAAAGAATATGAATTAGAGATTCAGTTCTCATGAAACATGTTGGATAAACGAAACATTGTGGCGTTCACCTTACTATTATGGCTGTTGCTGTTTGAAACCCATATTTGAGAAGTGGCAGTGTTAGGGATGTGTTTGGAAGGAACATCAATCGCAGGAGCAACTGGATCGATGGTAGAGATGGGAGTGGCGGTTAAGGTGCAGCAGCAGTAGATTGTAAGATGGGTTAATTAGGGGTTTTCGATTGAATTTAAGTGAATTGTGATTAAATAAGATTATGTAGGTTAATTTATGTTTATTATTCAATTGTAATATAGTTAAATATAAAAAGAATTAGAAAAACTTAAAATTAATTTAAGATTATTTAAAAAGTGGGTCTATTATGCCACGTGCATGCTACATGATGAGACCCACGCTATTAATAAAAAAATAATAAATTTATATCACGTTGATATGATGTATAATGGACAACTTAATTTTGTCCAAATTTTCGTTCATTAAGGGTTTAATTTGAACATTTTAATTTGAACATTTTTCAAATATTAAAATTTATTTTAAACATTTCAAAATGATAGGGTCTGATTTGTATTTTGGTGAAAATTTTAAGGTTAAAAGTATATTTTTTGCCTGTTATCTAGATACAAACTAGTTATGTGAATATTCTAGTTTCTTTGACACAATTACCCAACATCAATATGGGAATCATGTTGTCATGCTCAAGTGTTACAGAAGATTAATTCATCTCCACCAAAGGAACGGTTTATTGCTTTCAAAACTTGTGCTTCCTCTCTTTGTTTTAACATTAATTTTTAATTAATGTCTAATGGGTGAGTGCCAATGAATAAAATATTTTACCATATCAGGCAATATCGGTTGTACCAGTAAAAAAAATAACTAAAGAAGAGCTTTGTACCAGGTTTTGGTATTGCCCAATCGATAACCAAAATATTGATTAAATACCGGTCTGAATTATAATTCGTAGAAAGTTCCTAGGATTAAATTGAAAAAACTAAAGTTTCTCCTAAATGGAATAACAATTATCTATACATAAAAAAGAATGACTTTTTAAAATCATCTACAATTTATTTTATAAATAATAAAGATACAAGAAAGAATGTATTAAATAATTTTTCTTTTGTATTTAGACTTATATTAGTTTATCTTAAATATATTAATTTTTTAAAATTAAATTCACTTATTATGAATGCATATTTCTTTTTATCATTCTTAGTTTTGTATATGTATGAGAATTAATAGTTTTTTCTTATATTAATTATTGTGGTTATTGCTTATATTAGAAATATATGAAAATAATATCAATAGGAATAAAAAGACAGATATTATATCTAATGTATATTATTATGATTTCATTAGAGAAGATTGAAGTGAATTTAAAAATTATACACTACAAGATATTGAAAAGTCATTTTGTAATTTTAAAAATTATTCAAAAGAGGAACTAGTATTACTGGTATACGGTATCGTACTAGAACTAAATTTTGTATGATATTCATATTATTGGTTAGTGCTCGAAAGTGGAAACTAACGTTCATTGATTTGATCATCATAAATTAGTCAAGGATTCGGAGAAATAATCAATTCCCAGTTTAAGAATCTCGTGTCAATAATTAGCCTAAAAAAAAAGGGAGCATGAAGGAGTTGAAATGCTCATTCGTATCATGGATACATATATATGTATATGATATGTTTTGGTGAAGGATTAATTTAGTTTTGCAAGCTGTAAGCAGGCTTATAGTATTACGTAATTGTCACTTCACTGGCACTGTAAACAAACCAATCTGATATGCCTTAAAATTGTGGTTTGCTTTAGTCTAATATCCAAATTTTGTCTTCCCTTGGTAATTATAGTTATTTATTTTCTTCATCAGAAGTATGGCCTACGTGTCTGAAGAATCTAATTATGTTGAAAAATATGTAGGTGGGCATTGGGTGTCTTGATCTATTTTATGCTAGAAGGTGAAATGCCATTTGGTTCATGGAGAGAGAGTGAGCTTGATACTTATGCAAAGATCGCGGGAGGACATCTGACTATTCCCTCTACTTTCAGTCCTGAAGCTGCAGATCTTATAAACAAGGTCTCGTAACTAGTATGCCAACTTTTACTTTTAGAAAGTTTCCGCATATGCTGACTTGTTATTCTTTATTCTTTTGCATGTGTATAACCTGGTCAGTTACTTGAAGTTGATGAACAGAAAAGGCTAGGATGCTCAGGTCCTGATTCTGTAAAATGTCACCCTTGGTTTAGTGGTGTTGACTGGAAAGGAATTAGAGATAGAAGCTCTCCTGTTCCTCAAGAAATAGTCTCTCGTGTTAACCAACATTTGGCAACATTTCATCCTGAGGACTGCACAGCTCCTTTAGCTTCCCCTTGTCAGGATGTTGATGTCAACGTTCCTGAATGGCTTGAAGATTGGTAGATGAATCAAAGATGGGGGTCTTGTGTGCTCCAACTTTTTGCCTTGTGGAACTGTTCTCTCATCAGTGAGAGTGAACTCCAGTGATACGAATTCTGAACAGATTTGCATACTGAATTTGCTCGGGACGTGAAGTTTTCAGGTAGTGGCTAACCAATTCAATGGAGAGAATAAAAGTCTAAAATTCAACATCTTGTTCCATTTTTAACCTTTATACATTTGTATATAGGTAAATGTGTAAATGGGTGAGGTTCTATTTTCTTGTTGATTGTGTTTTGTAGACTTCTACGATGTTCTTGGTATGAGGTGCCATTTTTCTTTTCTTTTTTTTTGTAAAAGTAATTTGACTGGGCCTGGCCTATGGAAATAGGGCGCTCGCCATTGTAATTCTTTTTCCAAAGTTGATTTAATATTAGTATGTTTAGTTCCATGTATATTTTCCTCTTCTCATCTTCTATATTCTATCTAAATTATATCCCCCCTAGCTGACGACTGTTTTTAGGAAATGGGACTTCTCGCATTTGCATTTTTAGAAGTCAATTTTTGAAAAAAAATTAAAATTAATAAACTTTTTCGTTAAAAATATAAATGACATTATTATTATTTTTTAGACCTTATTCCATGCGCACATCCCATGTGGTAAGACGTTAAAAATTAAACTACAGCCTTTTGGCATTTAGCTAAATGATTAATGATTTCATCTAGCCATTCTTTTATCGTGCCAGTCGAAAAATATTACAAAATAGAATGTTTCAGGAGTTTCAACCTGTTTAACTCGGTACTAGTCGATATCGCCAGTATTTGGAATACAAGGCATATGTTAGCTGAAATTAGAAATTTTAAAAAAATTATGAATATTTTTGCAAAAAATGAAAATTTTTAATAATATTTTGTAAAATCCAGTCCCTGTTTGGACTATGTTTAGTAAAAACATTAGACTTATACTACAACAAAACGGACATTTGACTACAAAAATATCTTAGCAAAAGGTCCAAAAATCGTCATTAATAGTCATTATTGTCGATTTATAATCGTCACTAAATCTACGTAAACGAAAATTATAGGTGACATTTTTTACTAATTGTCGCTAATAGTTTTTGTCTACATTTTATTTTCGTAACGAAAAACTATTAGCAATGTTTTAGAAATCATCACCAATACCTTTTTGTTATGCTTAGTTTTTGTATATAAAAATATTAGCTAAGTTTCTAGAAAGGTAGCCAAATATTTGTAGTTTATTAAAACATTTTTTTGGCTACGTTTTCAATTGGTTTAGCTACGTTTTGTAAAATATAATCAAATTTTAATCTACAATTTAATGGAATGTTATATCATATTGAATTATAATTATTTGTTACATTTTAAATCCATATTATTATATATAATATTTATATTTTTTGTTAATTTATTATACAATAATAATTGATAATTTGAAGCATTGCATATAAAAAATAAAATATCATTAAATTTCTTTGTGTTCAAGATTTTAATTACAACTTTTACAATACTTATATATAAAATAATAAATATAGGGATTAATTTAAACGGTATAATACAAATAACTCAGCCCTGTTGCATCTTCTAATTTGTAGTATGGGAAAAAGTATTAAGTTTAAATTATAATAAAAACATAGATTAAAAGAAAAAATTATAAGAGATGTAATTAATATGATTAATTTTCATCTTCATTGCTTTTATAGTCTAGGCCAAGTAATTTTTAAGGTACTTTTCATGCTTGACCAACTTTTTTATTTTTCAGTATATTGTAATATAAACTTAAATGACTTGTTTTCTTCTTCAAAACCTTGAATGTATGTTGATGTCGAAGAGGTTGAAACACATGACTTAGGGTCAAACTCAAGACCTGTGATATAACCAGATCATGTATTAAGCATGGTATTGCAAATGTCTTCTATATTTCTCGCAGGCATTGATTTTTAACAAATCTTGTATCTTATTCTAAAATTAAAAATAAAACTAATATTCGATGCATATATTATTAGTTATTATTATATAAACAAATAAACTTAAAATTTAAAAAATTATACTTATATGATTATTTTCTGCTTTTTCTAACATCCACCCTTGACTTTCCTTATAGTGAATGAGTTTGTATAGTGTGATCTTATCGCATTCTTGTCCATGTATTTCCTTCTCATTCTGTTTTATGAAAAAAAAGCATAATAAATAAGATAGTGTTTATTGATAAAATTATAACTTGTAAATAAAGATCTTACATATTCATCATGATAACAAATGATTTAGAGCCTTGATTGTGAGGAGTTTTCATTTTTCCTCTATTAACCTTTGTCTTCTCACAATTTTCCTAAATAAAGAAAAAAGATAGTCATTAAATCATCTAACAAGATTAATGAAAGCAAATATAAAGGGAAACAAACAAATCTGAACTTTGGGAGAGGCCCAATAATCAGATAAATTATTCCAATTTTTTGTAGACATCCATTCGGGAACATGCCTCTTTGCCTTCACATCAGAAGGAAAAGATATGTAACACTAATCGCAACCTATAACGATTATCCCTAGTCCTTTGTTTTAATAATAAAGTCACACAGTTTGAGACATCAAGGTTGTTGATATCAATAATATTCAATTTCATCTTTGAACAATAAGTAAAAGTGTAATTAATCTTAAAATAAGTGAAACAATATTGCATATACTTAAATAAATTGATAGTTTACCTAAACTTTATCCAAAGCATTTTCAAGCAAGTTGTCTTCCTTCAGGCAAGGTAATTTTGTTCTCGCAATAATCGCCATCTCACTTGACAATTTAGATGATTGGATCTTGTTTAGAGGATGACCTTGTGAATTATCAATATGTACTGACATCTTGTTATTCATTATAGCATTCATTCGTTGCAACTTATAACCTCTAGTTATACCTCTACATCTTTTTTTGATGTTGACCGAACCTTACAGCAAATGAATAACGATAAATATATATTTAAATACACATTAAACATTTAAATATATATTTAAGCATAAGTCTTGTTGGACCCCGTTTCTGGAGCCCAACATCGGACACGAAAGCATGAAGCTTGAGCGTGGAGGAAAGACTTGGAACTTGAAAATTTAGAAGAAAAGTCCTTCGGAAGCAAAGGTGGGCGTCACCGCGGTGACTGCAATCTCGCCAACGATCTATCATTCGTCGCGGCGAGCCTGCAAGAATTACGTCACGACGAGCGATTAATCATTCGTCGTGATGAACATGTGATTTTAATCTCGTCGCGGAGATCAAGTGGGTCTCACCGCGATGAACACACCCGACCTCAAATAATGCAAACTTAAACCCTTTCAACTACTCATCCCCAACATTTACTCTACTAGATGCAACCCTAACTTCCCAACAACCATCATTAATTCAAACCCAAAACAAAAATGAACTTATACAAAAACACATGAAATTTCCAAAATCCAAAATCATGTTTCATTAAGAACAAAAGTAAGAGTGTTACAAAGCTTTAATGGCATTTCAAGCCATAATACATCATTTGAGTTCAAGAACCAAAAATACAAAATACACTTGAA
>JANIPM010000232.1:17016451-17035718 GCA_027478405.1 Erythroxylum cassinoides
ATGTTAAAGTAGTTTTAACTAGCCTTTTCATGCATGTTGTTTTTGTCCAATCATATTAATTCTCTACTATTAGCTATCGATTCAATTAATGACATTTGTTAACGATTTATATAATGTCATTCCAAAGGTTTCTTAAATTAATATTAATTAAGAACAATAGAACATTCTCCCTAATTATTTTAGAGATCTCAAGTAGCGTCAAATCATAGAATTCCCTATACAGGATAACTTTTTAGACCTAAGTCAAATGATTCCTTATGTAATTATCACAATGAGAATTTTAATAGACATACAAGTAATGTTTCAAGTAGATTTCTCATATCAGGTATTTTCTATGAACTTGTTCTATAACAAGCACTCATATGTTTGTTTAAGTGTCTTCTATTTTAGCCTATAAGATTGATTACTTCCTTCATAAGAAACAAAATATGTGCTAGTCTTTTTGCATTCCATTAATGTCTAGTCTTAATAAAACAATGACTAAGAACAATTTAGGGATAATACATAAATGCAATATGAATCTCATAATTATAATTTCATTTATAATATATAATTATCTTATAGACTTTATCATATATATCTAAACATGTACAAGATAAATAATGTCTTTGAATAATTGTCACTAAACTATAACCAAACTAATTGGCTATAAGGCATAAAACAAGGCACTAAACTTTGCAAAATTAAGCGAGAGGTTAATGTGTATGAATGAATCACCATGAATAAACATAACAAAAGCTCAATACATTATCCATTTTTTTAACTCAGTTTATCTTGGATATTTTTTCTTTGGGTGCAATAAGCTCTTGGACTTGGCACTGCCAAAATTATCCACTTTAGTTTGTATTATAGAGCATAGAACCAATTAAGTGGCAGTTATTTCAATTTGCCCCATGGAGGATTCTAATAGCAGTGCTTGTGGTTATGCTTATTATCATAATGCTTAATGTGGACTATTGAGCTCCACAAAAGGACCTTGAAAGTATTATAGATTAATCGAAAAATGTTCTAATTGATTTAATAATAAAATCGTGTTTTAAGTTAAAAATTAACAAAATAAATAAATCACATTGTCAAAAACCATTGCAAATGCCTCACATGTCAATAGAAAACTCTGTCAAACAAACCCAAACACTCTATGCAATAAAAGTGTCACACATCTAAATGTGTTTCAATAACATCTTCACTTGTATCATGGAGAGATAAAATCCTTTGAGATATTTTCTAATTTAGTGTAAAATTTTTAAAAATTTTAATTTAGTGACTCACCTTCTAAAATTTGTACAAATTAGATCAAAATGTTATTATTTTACTAGTGGATTGATATATGAATATTTACATAGCATTTGTTAGACACATTATATCAACAAAAAAAAGATATTAACCTATTCACCCCTTTTACAATAAGACAACGGTTTGTTCAATTGATATGCTATCTTCTTTGCTTCATTTTGGTCTGCAACTCTTGCATTTCCTCTTTTTACGATGTTGTCGTTTTAATTTGTTGTAATTGTATCTCACACGTCGTCGTTTTGCTTCGCTCTTGATGTAGGAGAGTATTCTCCAATTGTTTTAAAGTTCACTATTAATTTAATCAAGTTTTATTTTTACCAAAACAAGTTTTAAAAGACGTGAAAATTTTTAACATTATATTGAAAAAGATTCTAAAAGGGTTAGACACTATCTAATTTGTTCTCTCTTTAAAGTATATTGTCATGTCAAATACTCAATATGAAATGTGTCCCAACCATTATTCAATATGTCTCAAATTATTTGTTTCCATGTGTATGTGTCTTAATCATTATTTGACACATATCTCCAATCATTAATTAACACATCTTTTTAATGTATTATATTGGCCTATTTAGTTAATTAATTCATCTATTTGATTTGAGTTAATTTTATCAATTCATAAAATAAATCAAAATAATTCATCACAATTTTAATTGATCCTTTTACAAATTAGACTAATTTTTAAGTTTTTGTTGTTCTAACTCAAACTTGCAATCCATTTATACAAATTCCACATCTAATTATTGGTTTTTTACATTATCATATCGAATTTATTATTTTATTTACATTGTAGATTCTAGTTAACATATTCTCATACCAATTAATGTCATTTTTATGGATTAAATTATTATTTATGAAAACAAAAGATCTGCTACTTCTTAAAAGGTATAATTTTATGGTGTATTGTAACTAGTAAGGTTCCAAAATCCACCATAAAAGATAATAAAGATGGCAAACAATTCATTAACCAAATAGAGAAATAAGGTAACAAGCACTAGGAGATCTTGATTTAGTCTTGCAACATATGTGCCAATATTATGAAACTATACTTTTGACAATTTAACACTGCAAGAGTTATGGGATTGTTTAGAATCTCAATATTTAATATATGTTGATATTCATCAATTTCAATTATTTTAGTCATGTCACAACAAATTGTGTTAATTGTATTTCATGTCAAATTTCAAAACATTATACTTTACCTTTTACTAATCGTATTTTTATTTCTTTTATTTCCTTTGAATTAGTTCATTATGATATTTATAGCCATACTTCTCATAATTCTATAGATAGTTCATGCTATTTTGTGATTTTTGTTAATGATTATTTTAGTTTTATATGTATTTATCTTGTATGAAATGGATCTAAGTTGCCTTCATATATTTTTAGTTTGTAAATACTATTGCTACTTAATTTTTTTTGTAAAATGAAAACATTTTACATTGGTAATATCATGAAATATAATGAAGCTACTATTATCCAATTATTATCCCAAAATGGAACAACACTTTGAAGATTTTTATTCTATAATGTTACTATAAAATGAGCGTGTAGACAGAAAATGCAAACACATATTAACTGTAGTTAAAACCTTTTTTATCTTATTATCCTATCATGAAACTTTTTAGGGAGAAGATGTTCTTACCACTATCCACACAATCAATTACACTCTTTTCTAGTCATTTTTGTGTGAGCATTTATATAATCACCCTCTGTAATAACATATGTTTAAAGCATTTGGTGCCTCTTTTGCTCTCCTTCAACCTCATACGGTACTAAATAAAAGGGTTATTATTGTCGGGATTTTTTCCAAACATTTACTAATTTCTTGTCATGTTACTTTTTTGAAACATAAAATATTCTTAACTATTTCCTCTTCTAAATTGATAAACTTTACATGTCTTCTCTCCAAAGTCCATATTCCTTTTTATTTTTATAATGAAATCTATATAGGTGATAGCTTTTCTAGTGTAAACTAACCTTAGACCTCTTCTAAAGAATTTCCTCTAAACATGAAACCTATATATTGAAACTCTACTTATATTTCTTTTTCACTCTATTTATTTCACTTACTTAAACATTTTGTTAATTTATTTGCATAAGTCAACCTTCTAATTCTTATTTGTAATTGCCATTGTTATACCATTACATCTTATAAGTCTTATATATTCCACAAAACTAATTCTAAATCATTTATGATAAAAATAATGGCAGAAGAGTTTTAAATACTTAACGATCAATATACTTGAAATTTAGTTGACTTACCATTTGACAAATTGGTGGTTGTTGTAAATGGGTTTGTAAAACTCAAGAATCATGTAGATAGTATTATCAAACGATATGCAAAAGTCTTTACACACAAATACGACATTGATTATAAAGAGACTTGTGTTTCAATAGCTCATTTTACTTCTATTTAGAGTCCTATCATCATTATCACTGCAAAGTAATGGAATTTGTTTCAAGCGGATGTTAATAATACATTTTTTAACGAGTGATTTATTTGAAGAAATGTACATGCAACCACCTTCTAACTATCATCTACCTAATAAAAATTTTCAATTATGAAAGATTTTATATGACCTTAAATAAGTACCACGAGCTTGGTTTTTAAAGTAACATTATCTCTTGTCATAGTTTCAAATCTAATCCTTATGATCATACATTATTTCTTCGTAAGACCATCCTAGGATATACTATACTTTTCTATTATAGGGATGACATGATTATTATAGTGGTCATTTTCAAGGCATTATTGATGTTAAAGGTTTTCTTAATCAACAATTTAATATAAAGGATCTAAGACTTCTTAATTTCTTTTTTAGCCTTGAAGCCTCATCCGATCAGAATGGGCATTATGTAATATAAACAAAGTATGCTACTAAATTTATTTCTTGAACAATTTTCACATATTCTAAAATTTTACATATTTATGTGGAATTTAATGTAAATTTTTCTACCAGTGATAATACTCTTCCTAGTGAGGGAATTCTATGTCATCAATTAATTGACATTCTTATTTCATAGTCACTCGACATTGATCATACAATCCAAAATGTTAATTTATGTATGCTCCACGTATCACTCATTACGATGTTATCTTATACGCATTGTATATTATCTCAAATGGACGTTAATTCGTACCCTTCATTTTTCTCGACATTCATCTCATCATCATCATCACACTCAGTCCGAAATTTCGCAGTGAAGCGGAGTCTAGGGAGGTCTGATAGTGCGCAGCCTTACCCCTACATAATAAAGAGGCTGTTTCCGATAGACCCACATGCAGATGTGACAGAAAAAATTATTATTCCAAAAGATTATTTTGATGTTGATTAGTCTGGTGAGCCTACCAATTGACACTTTACTACTAATTTCTTTTCGTGATTCATTAATTTCTTGACACAGGAAGCAATAATAAACAGTTGTATTTTACTCTAGTACTAAAGTTGAGTGTGGAGCCATAGTCAATACTACCTCTTAACTTATTAGGTTGGAGTGCTAACCCCAAATTATGGGTTATACATTTAGCAACTACTATCTTCCTTTATGACAATTGTATCGTTATGTAAACTGTTCAAAATAATACTAAATACAATGAAAATGATTTTCAATTTAGACGATCATATTATTTAAGGGACAATTCGATTTATCGTTATATTAAACTACTGATATTATAACTAAAAACTGATATTCAATCATTTTGAGTTTGTGAGGGGATATTAAAAATAATCAGATTAATTGGAACCTACATTCAAAGTTATAAAGCACAACTTTCTAAAATCCACTCTCGTCAAAACTCACACATGTAACAGGCGAGTTAGGATATTACTATCAACTCTGTCACAAGCTACAACGGTTGGTCCATTACTTCCAACTTCCCAGCAAAGTATGCATTTCCTATGGCCATCTTAGCACAGTTATGGCTCTCGAATGAAGCTATGCCGCTGGCAGTGTAGAGCAATTGCGACTTATGACTACCATCTCTTGACGTACCTATGCAACTTCCAAACATGAGTTCAGAAAGACAGAAACAATATTTGTGCTCCATTTCCAGTTCAGAGTAGCTGGATAGGGGGTCCATGAGCAATAACTCGCTTCCTTATCATTGAATTACATCGTGTTATAGACCTTGTTGCATTCGGGAGCTTCAGACACCAAAAAGGACACTTCTGACAAAATATTCAGCGACCAAAATGGTCTGTCATACGGCTTTCAAAGACGAAGGGAGCAAGCCTATCTTCAGTGCTTACCAGCTTAATGGAGTTGTCATCATTGAAACCCCTCTCTCAAGTCTCAATGAAGCATTTGTACCATCATTTCTGAGAACATACATCTATTAAGATCATCTAGTACTGGGTTGTTGGTTCACCAACGGGCAACGGCACTAGAAGTTCATTGATACTAAAGCCGTCTTCTAAATTTGAATTAAAGGTCACCATAATTACGAATCTGTATTGCAGGGTTATTATTCCCTTCTTAATATATAGCATTAATATGATAATATTGGGAGAAGAGAGTATTTGCAAGATGCCAGACTTAAAAAAGGTGCAGGATGTGGAAGGTAAGCTAGAAGTATATGGGGGCCTATACATTATAAAGCCCATCAGGTGCCTCCTATAAGAATCCAAATGCAATAAATTCTTGTGGGTCCAGCCGATTAAAGCAATGCCATTCGACTTCTACCTAGCCAACTACCCAGATGTCAACATTTATGTGCATAATCACCGAATAAGCACTCACCGGATTAAGCAGGGCACATTGTAATTACAACGCAACTGCTGTTCTGTTTCTTGATTACAGGGTTTTCATGAAGCTTCAAGCCACATGGGAATGAAGGATCGATTGTACTGTATGATCAAGGATAAAGGGAAAAAAAAAAGAGATATTGCTCGTCAAGCAGGCATGATAAGTGATAAAATTCCTTTGGGTTTTTAATTCTAAATAACATGGTCCATCTTATCCTTCCCCTCCAACATGCCTAGGCAGCAGGGAAAACTCTGGACTAATATTGAGGAAATAAATGCAGTTTCTGTTTTTTCCTCCTCCAATACCTTACGGGCATGGGTGGCACATGAGTGGCATGTGAGGGAAACACAATGATTCATTTAACACATCCAAATATCTTTGTGAAATGAAATAAGAAAAATGGAGTAAAATTGTATCAGTGGGTCCACTTCATTAATGAAAGCTGAGGTTTGATCATGTTCTAAGCACCTACTCTTTTCAATATTTAGTACTTGGCCGAACTGACTGCGGTCATCATCGTCCAAGTGACTATGAGGAATTTAGAAAATAAATGGATGTACTTCTGAACCAGGATGTTGCTTGTAACGAATGATTTTGCCTTCGATCTAGCTTTATTTGTTTGATCAATAGGCAATAGCAGCTCTTTCTCAATGCAATTTTTTATTCTCAAAAGTTAATTCCATTCCATATTTATCTGCTGAAAATTAATTGTCGTCCCCGACAAGCTCTTCCAATCGGTCATTTCCTAACAAACTCCATCTGCAACATTGTTAATTAAGAAAATAGACCCTTGAAAACACTAGGATTTCGTGGATAGGACATTGATACTATTACGGTTTTGTAATTCATAGTACTGCACAAAGCGTACGAATTTCTAACATTCGATCGGACTACGAAATGTCGGTAACTTGTTTGAGGATGGCCTGTAGCTGTAAGCCTTAACCGGGATTCTCCCTACTCTCATTTATTTCCGCACCTTGGACTTTTTATACCAAAGAAATCGCTATCAGCAGATGAAACGGAATTCAAGTTACAGTACGTGCCGCCTTTGGATGTTGATTTGGGACAAGTGACGCCATGACCAAACTAGCTGTCGGCATGTTCATCCGCAAATACCGTACCATGTATCAAGTTCTTTTTTTTGGGTCAATATCTACCTGTAGATTCAGTGATTACTCATAGGATGACACCTTATAGGATGTGACAGTTGGCCAAAAAATTTAAGACTGCTCCATACTCAAAGGTAAGGATCGAACCCTTGACCTTAAGTTAAGGGTGGATGACTCGCTTGTCACTCAACCACACCCCTTGAGTTTTTGTACCAAATTCTTAAATGACTAAAGCCAATAGCTCAAAGTTCTCTAACTCTATAATTTACCTCCATTCTCAATTTTTGTTTTCTTGCATTATGTAGTGTTTAATTCAGGCAACTGAATCCATATACATAAATGGTCTGGTATATAAAACTGAATTATTTTTGCATCGTCTAATTTCAGAGAATAGAGAAGAAGCAAATTGTTTAACCATATGTCCTTCAGTCTTAATCGTGTAAGTTGGCATTCGATGACACCCTTGTAAATAAAACTTAAACAAGAATGCGTACGACTAATTTACGCATTGTATCAATAATTTAAGTTTATATATGTTTGTTGCATGAGATAACAGATGTTTATAGGCCCGAGCAAGTAAAAGGCTCACTCACAAATAGTATTAACCGGACCAGAATGGAAGATCAACTCAAAGATTTTAAGGAGACAAATTCAGACAAGGAAAACTAAAACTGGTTTAACTGATTGAAATTTCTCGGGTCCAATCAGCCGACAGGCAATTAAATTGCTAATTTCAATGTGGACCCAACCAGGTTTCAACTTCTAAAACCTTGGTGGTAAGGTTCTTCATCTGAAGACCAAATTATGGTTGGATCTGCGACTCTCCCCTAGATTTTGATTTTGAGTTTGCCATTAAGAAAAAATAATTGTTGGATTCACAATCACCCCTTCCAAAATAAATTATTCTTGAATGTCTTGAGTCTCTTGACCTAAACGCAGAATCAAGACTAAACTACAATATCTTGTAAGAGAAACTGCGGAACGAAATTAATTACTAAGAATAGAAAGGTGAATTGCACAGGGATCATATAGTAATTAGTGGTAAAATGATGGGTGGATAACTTATCGTATCTTCTTTAGGCAAATGACCAAACATCGGTCCATATTGTCTAATTTTTATCATTTGGCTAAAGATGATGTTCTGTACCTAATAAAAATTTACATTTACTGTGTGCTATTATGAAACTAGGATGAACGTTAGGCTAGTCCATTTCTGAAGGCCAGCTGTGATGTGAGTGCTTCACCCCCTTCCCATTCTCCAATCCTATTCCTAGGGGCTCGGCCACTGACTCTTGAAGAGCATTAATTTTGGCGTCTTTATTATTTTCAAGCTTTTATGAAAAAATACAATCTAAATTTTAATTTCTGATTTTATGAAAATTCACTAAAATCCAAATTTTGATAGGTTCTATATTTTTTATGAGATATTTTTATATTTTTAATGAAAAAACTCGTGTATAATTAGTATGGGACTACCGCCCATACTAATTATATGTACGTATTGGGCTACTTACTTGTTTGGTGGCGAATGCAGCGTCTGCCTTTGGTGGATTCACTTATTAAGTTCCACGTTTTCCTTTGCTTTGACCCTCTTCTCCTGTGACCGGTCCTATCTCCTACGTCCTACCTCTCAATTCTCCAGCTAGCTTCTACTACTGACCCTTTATATAAAGCTTAACACTCACCTCCTTAAGCCTCATCTCTCTTTTCCCGCATTTTCTGCTCTCCGTCTGCCTACAAGCTACAACTATAAATAAATTTACTCGCTCAGAATAAATATCAACCCCTTTAAGCTTTTGCTCTGTAACTGAAACGAAAAGAGCTTATATATCAAACTACTTAGCAAGTGAAGGTGTTTCTTAAGCTAATTAACATGGCTGACCCGCCAAGTCCAACGACAACTTTCTCAGTGGCGGAATCAAGCGTTAACTCCCCTTCTTCATCACTAACTCCATCCTCACCTTCTTCATCATCTGTGCCGTCTTCGAACCCTAATGCTGAACTTGAACAGAACCAGAGAAAGCCCAAGAGAACTAGAGACAACAGCAAGCATCCTGTGTACAGAGGTGTCCGGATGCGCACCTGGGGTAAATGGGTGTCGGAGATCCGAGAGCCCCGTAAGAAGAACCGGATCTGGCTCGGCACCTTCTCTACACCGGAAATGGCGGCACGTGCTCATGACGTCGCTGCTATGACCATTAAAGGTAACTCTGCCATCCTCAACTTCCCGGAGCTCGCCGGGTTGCTTCCCCGGCCGGCTTCCAACTCACCTCGAGACGTGCAAGCCGCTGCAGTTAAAGCCGCTTCAATGGAGTTTAAATGCAACAACGACGATGACGAAGACGACAATAGCAATACTGCAAACAATGCGTCATCATCGTCCACTGTGGTGCAATCATCGTCTTCATCGACTATGGAGGTGACGTCATCAGCGGGTGAGTTGGAAGCGGCGACTCCAGAAGATTTGAGTGAGATAGTGAAGTTACCGAGTCTGGGGTCGTCGAGTTTCGAGGACACGCCCGAGTTAAGGGATGAGTTCGTGTTTGTTGACTCGTGGCTGTGTAGTCCAGCAGGGTATGAAGAGTATTGTGGCGGTGGAAGCGGTGGGTATTTCATCGAACAGCTATCAATATCGCCAGAAAGTGTTGGCAGCACAAGTAGTTTTGAAGCCTTTTTGTGGGAACATTATTAGCTTTTTAGAGTGTTTTGACTTTTTGGTTGTGTGCTTGTGTCATCCTTTTACTTTTTATCTTCTTGGGATTTTGATGATATTGTGCCCTTTTCCAATTTTTCTCCTTGAAGGGCTCTATATAATACTCTCTCTTTTCCTCTTTCAAGACTTGATAATCAGTAATTTTAGCAGCTTTTGGTGAGTCTCCTCCATTTCCCCTCCCTTGCATTGATTTTTGAGGTTGAAAAGAAAGAATTTGGCCTTTAGCTCTTCACTACCAACCAATATTAAGAGTATTTAGGGGATTAAATACTGTCTATATAATATGCTGTTTTTGCAGATAACTGTTATTGTCTGAATGGTCCTAGGCCTAGCATTTACGGATGATACAAGAAGGGACAACAGGATTTTCTTTTTCCTTTTTACCTTCTGCTTCAATACGAACGAGAAGGAACTGAATGGCCATTAATTGAGGTGCATTGCTTTCTGGAACAGTGAATATGCTTAAAGTAAATGGGGGGCTCGGACCCTTGTTAAGGCTTTGAAAAGACCAAGAAATGGAAGGTCCAAGAAAGTGTCTGAAGAACTGATGTTTTTTGGCACTTGGCGCTTCCTATGTTCTGTTGTTTTTTTAAGACACGTTTCAATGAACAGGTTTTTTTTCTTTATTGGAATTGGTTTTGCTTCAACTTGGGACCTATATAGTTTTGTCTCTCATAGTCATAGGGTACAGATGTGATTGGGTGCGTCAAGTATGTGCTTTGGAAGATTCTAATTGAATCATGAACAAAGCCTTTTGTTATTCCAGTTGGCATGAGTCACCGGTTCTCTAAGGAAAATAAGCCTTTTCCCAAATAATCCTTACCAATTCTTTTTAACTAGATCTACTGTTGGACAATTTTGTTCTTTTTTATAAAGTAGAACAATTATTAATTACATCTTTTATTTTTTTTAGTAACATATCGGTTAAGTTATATAATTTGATTCAAATGAAGATAAAAAAGTAACCCAATAAATAATCTAAATTAATAAATCAAAGTCTGTATAAAAAATGAATCCTGATCAGTATAGACCAAACTCATATAAGATCTATAATGAAAAATCTCGATATGGAAGTTATATATAAAAGTTAAGGTCTCCTGCAGTTGCTCATATATCAATCATAAGCATAAAGATTCTCTGATTTGTTAAGAGAATTTACGTTTTGATAAAACTGTTAAAGGACCTTACTCACGTCCTAGAGAGCAGTTTCTATAAAGATGGCGATGAATTCGCTGTCGTTTTGGCTTCAAAAAGCTCGTTTGAAATTATGGAGACCGAAATTAAATATTTTTTGCATTTTTTAGCTTCTTATCCTTTCACGTTTGATCCGAAATACATAACTAAAGTATACATATTATGTCTATAAGGGCTCGTTTGTGTGACAATGGACTCTCATCCACTACAGTCAGTGGTACATGTGAATTATACAAAATTGTTTGAGTATTTTAGTTCTATATCAATAAAATTAACCTATAAGAAACATATGATTGTATAAACAATCGGGAGTGTATTATTTCATTTCTTAGAGATGAAATAACTCGAAGGGGTCATATCTTTGTGCCTAAATGATTCTGTGAATAGGGTATCTATGGTTGATATAATATCGCACATCTTTTTAGAGTATAGTAATGTCGTTTTTGGGATGCCATCCCCTGTATAGAACAACAACGTGATATCATTTAATTTAATATGTCAACGAGACTTTTGAATCAGTAAGAAATCTTCTACCATCAAAATATTTTTATATATATGAAAAAAAGGTACAATGAAGCTAAGGGGATTGCAGTCTTACGAACAACTCTTTTCCAAAAATCTGAACACTATTATAAATTGAAAAGCATTAAAAGGTTGATTTCCTGTAGTTAGATAAGCCGAAAGGTTCAATACATCGGCTTGCCTAGAGCCTATTGTACATTTTTGTGTAGGAAATATACGAAATAATATAAAAATACGTAGAAACAGTGGTTTCATACATCATTGATATTCGACCTTCAATGATTGAAACAAGGTCTCTGAAGTACTCGACCTTGCTAAACTACATTCTTCGCGATGGAAATATCCTTACTTCTCACAACGTGCTAGCCTTTTTCCACCCATTATTAATTTTTTATGGACCATTGCCACTTTGAAAGAGCTTGATATTTCACATTCCCATTTATTATTCCATCAGTGATGGACCTGTTAGCACATAATTATTTATTTTTCCAGAAATCTCCAATTAATAATTGTAGACCATAATGCATGGTTTTCTCGAAATACAAAACAAAAAAAATACATAAAATCTTATTTTTAATGTATTAAAAAGTCATACTTCTCCTAACATCTGCATGAATTGAACCCCACTCATCAACACCTCAATTTGTTCTTATTCACACAAGTAAGCCATCCCTATTTGCTCAAAATCTATCCCCTGAGGATTCTGACGATGCTAAATTTTCTTATGTTTATTTGGATACAGAAACGGTGTTGTGTGGAGTTCCATTGCATAGACTCAACTACAATACAAGACATACAAGAGCAAAGGCGAAATCCAAAACCCACTTTCCAAGTTCCTTCTCCATTTTGCAAAATCATCAACGATTTGATTGTATATTACGTATACTCTCTTCAAATATAAATAAATGCACAGCTATTTTCTTGTTATTAAATATATTTTAATCTTAACCAGTACTGTTCTTTTGTCTGCAACAGGTGTTATTTTATGTGGTTGGAAATTGGGAGACCTCAAACATAGCAATGTAGACCGCCAGTTTCGTATTTCTTTAACTTCAGTTGCAGCCTAAGGAGAAGGGTCTTCCATCGACGATTACCAATGAAGTACTACATTAGTTTGTGTTCTTTCTAATTAATTCATTGGGGTTGAACTGCTTAAAGGAACGAGTCATCTTGACCTAGTTAGAATTTCTAACTTAATACTCTGCTAACTTGTCTTGTAATCAACCACATGCAACTTTTCTGTTAAAGTTGACTCCTAATTGTTAATAGAATTTACTTGGGAAACTCGACCTTAAACCATCTGGAATCATATGAATAACTGTGTAACTTTCCTCATTTCTATCTAATACTCTCTAATTTTACCATTTTAAACTTTTCCAGATAATAATCTATTGATGAGTGATTTCTCACATATCTAGAAGTAACCAGTAGATAGTTAGATTTGCTTGAACTTTTATATATATAAGATATTGAATGATAACACATTATCAAGTAATCACTTCTCAGTAATGTTTAATTAGAATAATCATCATAGAATGATCTTACTTTAGGCACCTTAAAAAAATTTTAAGTTAATTTCAACGGAATAAACTGAGGTCGACTCCATGATCTTTTCTTATCTTATCTTATCTTTTTTTTTTTTTTGTGGTGCAAAACTCCAAGGTTTTAACCAGGGTTTTTGACTAAAAGGATTACATGGCACATGCTGCCCCCAGAATCGTAGGACACGCTCTCGGACCATGTTCATAAGCTTGCTTTAGTAAAACAGATGAAAATGTGTGACAACGTTTAAAAATTTCAAACACCATTAATTGCCCAAATCAATCAAGGTAAGAGAAAAGTTAAACACATCACTTGCTTGACATATTGACACCCCCTATTTGTTGTTTTCTTGTTTAATTCTTGTTATTATTGTGGAATAATTTTGTCCTTTATATTTAATTGCAAATTTTAATTTTTAATAACTTATCAGTTAAGCTACGTAATTTGATCCAAATAAAGATAATAAAGTGACTCAATAAATGATCTAAATCATTGGGTCAAAGTTCGTGTAAAAAATAGATCTCAATTAGTGTGGACCGGACTCATATCAGTCTTGTGATGGAAAAGTCCAATATGAATGCTACATATAAAATTTAAGGTCTCCTGTGGTTTCTCATATAATCAATCATAAGCATAAGATTCTATGATCCGATAAGAGAGCTTACGTTTTGAGAAACTGTAGATAGACCTTACCCGCGTCCTGGAGGGCAGTTTCTGTGAAGATGGCGGTAGATTCGCGCTTGTTTCAACTTTAGAAAGTTCGTTTGAATTTATGGAGACCGAAAATCAGGTATTTCTGTAATTATTGTTTTCTTGCGCTTTCACATTCAAGTCGGAATACGTAATTAAGATACCGTTATGTATTATACTTATTGCTTTGGGCTAATAGATCAAATCAAACATAGTTAATATTATCTTGAAGAAAAAAATTAATACTAAAAATTAAATGATTCAAACTAAAATTTACACTTACAATTCCAATAATTAGAAATTTAAATCCTTCTCGTCTTTGTTAATTGTATATATTTGATATAAGGAATTACTTATAAGAAGTATGATATCTATTTGATATTAATATTTTTAACATATACAATAATATAATCATACCAAATAAATTTAATTATGCTTCTACACTACATTAGGAGATGATTAATAATTATATCTTTTACTTTAGAAAATAGTAGTATTACAATTAAAATTCTAACATTAAATAAAATTTTTATAATTTAGGATAATTATAATAAATTATAATATTATAGAATTATCATATATAAATTATAATATATTATTAGAATAATTATACTATATTCATCATTTTCGTATATTACTTTATTATCAATGAGCATAGTAATTAAAAAGTGGTTAACATAAATATTTTTGACCCACATGTCAGAAGCAAGCTTTCTCTCTCTAAATAATATCTATAATCTGTCACTGCAATGTTTGTGGTTTAATATGCACCTCGAATTGGTTGGGATTTGATAACCCTAGAGCCCTGATGGGGCACCATACCTTTAGAGAAAGGGCATCTGTTTTGTTTGACAGAGGACTTGCCTAGTACAATGTCCTCACCCTAGAAAGGTATGTACATACATACACGTATGAATGTTAGGTCCCTTACGTTGTGAAGGGTTACTTTCTAAGCGGAACCCTAGTTGGAACTCAATAACGCCCGAGCATAAGCAAGTTTACACAACACCTCATAAAAGCCTAAACAATGTATAACTAGTAAGAACTCGACTTGCTGTTATGCAACAAAAGTGTACACTAAATATGAACTCGATGTAATTCCATTGTTGATCAACAAAACTGAAAATTTTATTTTGATTAACAAGTTTAAAATTATGAATATGTTGTGTATAGGTAAACAAATTGAAAAGACGATAATTTGTTCCTAATTTCCACCAAAAAGAATTGGCTCAAATAGCACCGTATTCTCGGCAATGGCCCCTTTAGATTTGAAAAACAATCCAGCCCCGCAATTTAAATGCCAAAATTGACACTTCCGATGAGCCAATAACCACCAAAAATACTCTCCAGATTCTGAGTTCTAGGATATTAGCAGCTGTGTACATATAGAAACACACACGTATGGACATATGTATATATATATATATATATATAGAATATCCTCGTTAGGTATAGCAGATAATGACTGCTCAAGATCGTACATCTAGCATCGGCCCCCAGTCATGAAATTAGTGCCACTGCCAACCGGAGGTAGCTGTAGAGATTTCTCAAGAGTCCTTTTTTGGTTTTTTGTTCGCAGTGTAAGTTAATAATTTATAGACACTGTACCAGCAAGCAAACAGGCCATCGATATCGCTACCTAAGCGATTGTAATTGGTGAACACTTCTGGAGCCGTCTTCTCTTAAGAGCGTATCTTTCAGGACGTTGCGGTCCCAGATTTTGGAGTTCAGTTGAAATTATGAGTATTCTTTTTTAAGGAGTTGAAAGTCCTTTTCTTTTATGTATCCTTACCAACGATTAACGCATAACGCATATATAGCTTGCAGGCATAGTAATTCAATACTAAGAGTCGATCGGTTCAAATTGAATTACGAAGATAAGAATATAAATAAATATAGTAAAAAAATAAGAATGAATATAATTATTATAATTAAAATGGTTGACTAGAACAAAAGAATGATTATTATAATTATTGATAATAATTAGCTTATTGAAAATAATAATAAATAAAATTTGTTAAAACTTGGTTTTAAGCAGTACCTAAAAGTTAGATCTCATAATACTATTCTTATGATGATAATATATAATTAATTATATTGTAATTAATTATATTTAATTATAAAAAATAAGAAAAAAGATGGAGTTTCACTTGAGAAATATGTAGCAATATCTAAAAGTTGAATATCATAACACTATTCTTATAATAATAATATATAACCAACTACTAATGTTTTATTTCATAACGATTAAACCTTTACTAAATCTATCAACAAAGCACGTCTAAGAGTTTATTCATATTTGAGTACACAGTATTGGTCTTTTACATGGTTAAGACTAGCCACTTTATTCATAACTGTTCCCAAGTGAAAGTTTTGAGCTACGTAAATATAACTCTGGGGTCCTTTCTGAAGTTAAATCCTTGGCCCCCCCACCGAAAATTTGACAGAGGAGAGCTATGTTCTTGTGGTTTTAACTTTTAACTTTTAACAATCATACCACGTAGATAATGGAATCATTATTTATCTTGTTTGTTTCCTAGCCTTTTCATTATAGTAACTATTTGGTTATGATTGCCCATGGAGTGAAGTTGCTTTTTATTTCAACAACGATACGTGTAATTGATCAGTTTCAGATTTTCCCATCCCCAATTAAATTAATTAATACACGTCAGCTATTTGAAGTGCCAATAGTTCTCCCTGTAATTGGGTTCGTTGGGTCGCAGAATCCAGTCAGTCCATGTTAATGTATCTTTATTTCGTTTTTTTAAAATTATTTTTAATTACTGCCTTGATTACATTGTTTTATTATAATCGTACGAAAATAAGTTCACGAGACACTTTGGTGACACGTTTCATTAATTGACGTGACATGACTGTCGATCGCTTTTTATGTCACACTAATTAAAAAAAAACAAACATGAAATGGAAAGAAGAGATAGTGGACCACGTCTCAGCATCCTGGACCAATTAAATTCCGCTAAACATCGACAACAGATAATGAATATGATTGGGTTGTGTAGAATTTTGTTGCGATTAGTAAATGTCATACTCCATTTATCCATAAAATTTTAAACTATTATTAAGTGGCTTTGAGCCATCATTAAACTCAAGGGGCTAATTCTAGCTATTTAGTTGTGACAGACAGAGGTACTTTCCGCCTAAAGCCACGTAAAAATGCTAAAGTGGTCTGTATCAGGAAATTTCTGAAGCAATAATAAAAAAAATCCATGCATGGAGTCAACTAAAGTGCGTATACTCATGGGAGTTAAATAATTGGTTGAACAGTGAAATTTTCAACCCACCGTCATCGATGAACACTTTAGTCTTTACACGTCTTACATTGGATGGTGATCGGTAGAGAGAAACAATTGTAAGAAGACTAGAGTGGGCAGTGGGAAATTTTCATGAAACTTTAGAAAAGAACATCTTGTTTGTCTCTCTCTAATAGAGCAAATTAAGCTAGATGCTGAGTGGCTGTACCCATCAAACAGGTTGTGTTAGAAAACAAAATGCCCATCAAACCATTCCATATTTCCATCTGATGCTTCCTTCCTCGGTGGCTGTTTAATGATTGACAGCTTGAAATAGATGGCCACACTACGTCTGTCTAATGTAAGTCTTGACACCTTTTAGCTATGATTTTTATTTAACTTGGGATGATTAGTCGCTCGTCAGGGTTAAACGTGTTGCACGAGAAAGAAAGCTCCAAACTAAGAACAACAAATTTTTGTTATAAGAGAAAGATAATGTCAAATAACAGTTCCATTACTCTTATAGCTTTGAATGCTAAATGATGGGAAGTAGACTCGGAGTTAACAAAAGGATTTTTCATTTTTCATTTTCTTTTTGATTTAAATGTTGGAGATAATGTGTTCATTACCGACATTGACATCACAGCAAAAAGTTGGGATGCATACGTTCGTGCTGATGTTCATAGGTATACGGAACTCAATTCTCATGTACGCCAAGTAGAAATCTGGCGATTCTCAATGATTATCAAAATTTCATCCAATTTAAGTAATACCTTTATGATTTATAATTGATTTTAACATTAACTCCAAAACAGAACCTATGTGGTCACGTGCAGAAAGAGCAAGGCCGCGCCACCGGCGTAGGAACCGTGTTCATGGTAGCTCACTGTCAAAATCGTAAAGTGACCAACAGCCAGCGAAGCGGAAAACACTATCCAGTAACAGCGACTGTCGGCATGCCGAGGTCACTGGGAACTCCAGGTGATGTGAAGTTTCCTTCCCAAAAGCCTGAGATGGTCCCACTTATCTCTCTTCGTTGGCCCCACCCTTTGATCATTTATGTTTTTAAAGATTTGCGATTGTTACCTATGTTCCAAGATCAACATCTATTCAAAGTTATATAAAATCACTACAAGAAAACTCACGTTCTTCCGTCGGAGAAATGGACAATTATGTCGGTAATTATATTTTCCGACGGAACGGACGGCAAAAGAAACCATCGTAAACATGACTGTTGTTATTATTTACCGACAGAAACATACCGTCGGGATATTGTCATCGAAAAACCGACGGAATATTATCCGTTGTTGTTATGTTGCGACGGACATTAATGAAAAACTGCGTCGGTGAAATTCATATATCACCGACGGAATATGTCCGTCGGTATAAGTTAGGGACGGAACCATCGTCGCTACGTTTTGTAAGTAAGTAATAATCTTAACGACGGAAATATAATCCGTCGGTAAGTTTCATCAATTACCGACGGTAATGTGTTACGTCGCCAAATTTAGTTCAGGTTTTGTGCCGACGGAAATTAACATTCCGTCGGTGAAGGTGATTAAATATACCGATGGAATTGTGTATTCCGTCGGTGTTATGAAATTGGTATAAAACATTAGTTTGTAGATAATTGGACATCCACACATCAACCAGTACATCAAAGATTTAAATAATGTCAATTGTTATACAATTGGATGTACATAATTGGACATCCACACATCAACCAGCACATCAAATCAAAGGTATAAATAATGTCAATTGTTATACAATTGGATAGAAACACATCAAAGTTTACATAAATTGTTATGTTTGTACCTTAAAATAATGAGTTCGACTATCTATTGTTGTGGTGATCGTGGGTGGTCCTCTGTAGAACTTCCCTTCGACTGTTCGAACGGTGGTCGCAACTGAGCCATCTGCATAATCTCTTCTCTCATCTTTGCCATCTGCTCTCTCATCTGTAGCTCCATCTGCTCCCTGAGGGAAAGCTCCATCTGCTCCCTGATTCGTTGCTCCATCTGCTCCCTGATTCGTTGCTCCTGCTCCCTCATCCGTTGTTCGTCCCGCTCTGTCTGCCCCTCTTCCAAATGAGCTATCTTGTCCATTAATGTTTGTACTGTGGCCCGAAGCTCGATGACTTCATTGTTGTTCGATGGCCTAGTGGACGCTGCTGTACTGGACATGGAAGATTGGGAATAACATGT
>JANIPM010000232.1:17055092-17077251 GCA_027478405.1 Erythroxylum cassinoides
TTGTATTATGCATGGTTAATAACACTTGTTGAATCTCTTTTGGATTGTAATGGCATGTGGCCCTTGATTTATGGGGTTTGAATGATTGCGTGTATGATAATTGTGTATATAAATGCATGTGCGGAACGACGTTTGTATGGATGTTGGGATTGGGTCCGATGGTTTGGGCTGCCCGTCGCGGGCGCAGCCCGAGGGGCCACCTCGGGAATAGGGTTCCGGGGCCCGGGCTCAACACCTAATATCTACTATAGATATTGCTTTTTTATTTTCAATCCCCAACTCCTATGTAAGACTATCATTAATGTACAATATAAACTAATTCTAAACCTACAGTGTAAACATGCCAAATTCATATCTATCCTTTGTTTTGCCATACCATGAATAATTTGTCTCATTTATTTACTTTTAGTTCTAAAACTAATCAACTTATACTTGATTCACAATCATCATTACGACTTTTTTTTCCTAATATATATTTTGACCTTCTGTTATTGTTAACAATTAAGATTCAGGAAACCATATATATGCTAGTTTAATTATGTATTTATTATAAAAGTATAAACATTGTATCTAAATCCTATCTACATTGTATTTGAATCCACACTGTATCTAATTCTATTTAACTTACATATTAAAACAAAACAAATTTATCCTTTTAAGCCTTTCGTCTAACACTTTATAGGTATAACAAACTCATCCCTAACTATTAACAAAAACACTAGTACCTTGCATTCTTCACCAACAGAAACATGTTTGAACACAAAATGAAGCACTAACACTTGAAATAGACGCATAAAACACAAACGAAATCAACCAAAACTGAAAACAAAACTTTCCCTTACAACAACAAGATGAAAAATGAAAAACCAAGTGGAAAAGGAGGAATAACTAGCCCTGATGGATGACTAACTAGAGAAAGTGACGACGACTACGGTGTATAATCGAAGAACATCAGAAGAAGATGACGATAAGGTTGGAGGGAGAGGCTTTTGAAAATTTTCACAGACTAGATGAAACACGAGAAGGAGGGATCGACCTATGATAAAATTTTATAAAGAAACGATTTTAGACAAATGCCATCGTTTTGCTTCGAATTAAAACAACAACCCGACGCCATTGAACTTACCAACGGAACAAACTTTTCGTCAGTAAATATATTTAGATGTAATATTTTTAGATACTCTCATTTTTGTTATAACATAATGTTATCACAAATCTTTATTTACTTTATTTATTATTATTATTATTATTATTATTATTATTATTAATTTTATGAATTGACTATCAGAATGGTATAATCTTACTTAATGGTATAATATTACTTAAAGTTTAGGAATCCAATAACATTAAAACCTTCGCAGGTAAATATTTACTCTTTCAATATTTATTTTTATTTCATTAGTAGGGTTAATCCATGTTTCGTCGATAAATTTCATCGGTATTTCTTGCCTGGAATTATTAACGCCTGTTTTTACAATGACTTTCACTGATTCGTCGCTAACTTCCACAGGAAAAAGTTTCACCTCGTCCTTTACTAACAAAGTTTTCTTTCTGTGGCAAAGCATCTATTTTCCCGACAACTATATTGACGGAAAGCATGTTCCATCGGTAATGTACTAAAAAAAATTTTCTGTCAGTAAATTTTCGTCGGTAATTTACAATTTTGTTATAGTGATTACCAATAAACCTTTTTTGCAAAACATGAGAATAAAGCTGATAAGACTTGAAATGAGCTAAGACTCTAATGCAAGCTTTCATAAAGAAAAAGCAAGTGATTGCATCCATTCTATAGGAATTACGAAGTATTATTTTGTGTTGATAGAAGGCATCAACAAGAGTAAGGCTTTGGAAAAGTTTACAAAGAATGGCATTGCAATCATTAGTAAAGGGGCAAGGTTTTGGCAAAATACATCAATGGTAAAAGAGAGATGGTCAAGAGACAAAGCACAGAGCTCAAAAAGCTTAAAATAAGTAGGGCAGATATGGAATTGGAACCGACTTGTGGTAATAGGGTGAGTTTGAATTTGTTTTGCTTATGAAATTGATTTTCTATTAGAGGAAAACATGCATAAAATGGCTATAAAGTTGTACCAACCATAGAGGAAGAAGAAAGAAGATGAGTGTGGGTTTTAGGGATTGTTTGGATGTATGTTGAGGATTTCTATAGATAGGTGTTGGGGTAATTGGGGGAAATCGTATTAAGCTTTTTTTTAATTTTTAATGATTAATAAGTAAACTCTTCGTAGAAAACTAAAATTAATTTGTATATGCTACGTTAGCTGGTTTGAGTTTATTTAGTAGACCACGTGTTCCAAATAATGAGAGCATCATATCTAATTAATGAAAATAAATTTGAGACAAATTGTTCCATGGTCCAAACATTAAGGGATGAACTAGTACTAGAGATAATGGCAGGAGTCTTCTTGGTTGTTTGGTTGAATAAAAAGAAGTTAAAATCATATAACTTTAAGTTAATTATAAAACAAATCCCAAACTTTACTTAATTTTGCAATACTAGCCTGGACTTTAAAAAGTGACGCTAAAATGTTCCAACTTTCAATTTATTGTGAAAAAATCCAAACATTAAAATTTTCAATAATGTCACTAATGTGGAAAACCATGTTTGATAACATCTGGTCCAATCTTTTTTGAACTCATTTCTTTAAAAATCAATTAAATTAAAGATTAATTAAATTAAAACAAAAACTAAATGAAAATTAAATTGAACTACTTTTTTTCTTCATTCTTAAGTATTCGCGATACAAAACTCCTCTCTTGTGATTGTGTGTAAATTTAAGATACAACTCTCCTGCTCTCTTGAGCATTCACGATACAATATCTCCTACTCTCTTGCAATTGCATGTGGACTATTGCTCTCTTGCGATTATGTATGGGCTGTCACTCTCTCTAGAGTGTCGTTATGTCTTGTGGTTAAAAATTCCCATTTCTAGAGAGTTACCCTAAGGGTCCTAAGGTAATTAAATTTGACTTTTGTCCTATGATTTCAATTTAAATAAGTTCTCTGTTTAGGTTTCGTTTTGCCTTAATTTATATTCATGTTTTAATGAATATAATCAGGGATATATGTGGATTTGTGGTGTAAATACTGGAAATTTACGTAATTCTTACTATGTTTGTTTCAAGATTTTGGGTTCCTTGATCTTTTCTTTTTAAAGTTGAGCATTTTCAAATGTTAGGTTTAGGTTTTCTCTTTTATATAATTATAAGGTTGATTGGGGGGGTTTGGTTTGGTTAAATGAGTCCATTATGTTGGTTCATTTGATTCATGAATTTGTTAATGTTATGCAATATTTGTTAATCAAGTTGATATTTTTTAAGTTTTCAGTTGTTTTCTGCCCAATGGTGGATTGTTTTTCTTTAATAAATCTTTTTAAATTATCTTTTTCTGACTAATGGGCACATAACTTATCAAAATGTTGATCTTTAGAACATAATGTTTTTTTTATATTTTTTGGGTATTCAATGTGGAATATTGAAGACAATGTTTTTATCAAAAGGATTACTATCACTCTCATGCTGGTTAGAAGGTTCACCATCATTGTCATTCTCCCCTTGCCTGCTATAATGCTTATGATTACACTATTTTCCATTGTATATTACTGTCATAATCCCTCACTTTGCTCTTGATTTTGTCCTTCACTTTTGTTTTGACTAGCTTGGCTAACTTCTTTGGTTGGATCCCTTAGTTCATTCAACTACTAAAGCTTTGCTTCCTGGTATGTTTTTGGCTCTCTTATTATCTGTTATAACCTCCCTATCCTCCTTTTCATCTTCTCAAACTTTGAAAATTTTCCTTGTTCCCTCCCTCATCTTCTCACTTGACCTTATTTTCTCCATTTGAAATTAATCCTATTTTACCGTTCTTGTAAATTTCCATCTCTACTTTACTTTCTCCTAGAAATTTTTCTTCCTTTAGCTTATGAGGTCACCATCATTAGTAAGCCTCATAAAGGTCCTGAAGTGCCTCAGGAGACCAATCCACCTTCTTCTAACCAAGTCCTTGATCCAATTAGGAAGATATAGGGTCAATTTATAGATGATAACTCACTGGTGGGATTACATTCATTTCTTAATTGAATTTCTGGATACATCTATTTTTCATTGTATATTACTTTATAGTTTACCCCTTTTAAAGGAAATTTTATGAATTTTTTCAGTGATGGTTATTAATTCCTTTAAAAAAAACATAATGCTTCTATTATTCTTCCTGCTCCATCTAGACTTTTAATATTCCTTATTAGTGCTTCTACTTGAGTTTCTATAAGAAGTTTAGTTGCACACTGCAGTAGGTAAATTAAAGAATTAAGATCACAGGGATTTTAACTACTTATCTATTAAATTGCATATTTCGTTATCTCTCTATTAATTTCTAGAGATAACAAAATATGAGCCCTTGGTAGAATCATTCATAGCCCCTCCTCTTACATAAGTGAAGAAAACAAGTTCAAATTTCTTCTCAATTTTACCAAAATCCTTTAAGCCTGCATCACTCCAACCAAAACCTAATTCAATTTTGAAAATTAATTTCTTAATGGCGGGGGCTAGCTAACAAATTTGAATTAAGGAGAGACCTATTTCATTGACAATAGCCTAAATAGATCATTATTCTCTAATTCATCATTTTGAATTTGATTGATTCTTTGCAAAGTAGTTCTCATCGATAAACTTTTCATTATGCCTTATCCACCCTCCTCCATTACCTTGAATGACTAGGGGATATAGGAGAAGAGTGGAAGGTGACGAGGGATAGAAGATCGGTAATTTTAGAGATGAATTATTTTAGGGTTAAGGATGAGTAAATTTAGCTTTTTGTCAATTAGAATTAATGTTTGGTTCAATTATTTTATTAGTTTAATTAAATTTAATTAAAAAATTAAATTTAGGAAATATTAATTAATTATTAAATTTTATATAATTTTAAAAATATGATTGAGTCATGTAGAGCTAAATATTGCCCTCATGACAATGTGGGCCCAATTTAAAAACTAAGATATTCTATATTTATGTCATATCATCAATGACGTAGTAGATATCTGACAAAGACAAGTATTTATTAGATTTTTCGTCAACGTAAGATTTAACCTGAATGTTTTTAAAATGATAGAGTTCAAAGTAAACACTATGAAACACTAAGGTCTAACTTCTATTTAATTGTAAACGTTAAGGTTGTTTAACCCTTTTTACCAAATTTTTTTAATAATATACAAGTTTTCAAAGATTAAAAGGTCTTGTTGAAAAGGTCTCATTTGATCAATATTATTAGATTTGGAGTCAACTTAGGAACCTTGATTGTAAACACATTTGATTATACAAAAATGATACTGAATAAGTATTATCTCTTTTATTAACTATTTTAAGTTTAAGGGTGAGAAGTAAAAAAGGTATGCAAACAAGGTTTATTTATTTAAAGATGGTAAAATGGCTTGAATTCAAATTCTTTTGATCTAGTTTAAAACCAATGGATAAATTCTAATTTAAATGAGATTAGATTCAAATTTTGGTTAAACTCTTACCCAAAATTATATGTAAACATATTTTGAAATATTTTATATATAATTTCAATTATTTTGTCTTTGCAATTCTAATGAATTGATTTGGACTTAATCGAATTAAGTTTGATATGGGTTCGAATCGAAAAAGTTCAAACTTATCTTTAATAAGTTTGAACTTGTAAAATGTGTTTAAAAGTAAACAAACTTAAATTCGGGTGAAAGTTTTTGGGCCCATATTTGGAGCTTAAGGGTTTGGCCCTACCCATTTTCATTCCGAGCTATATTCTATTTTAAACATTGATCTCATGTTAACAAAATGTTACTTTATGAACCTCAATGTCCGACCAACATGTTAACTTTATGTCTAGTCAATATGTTGAGTGTATATGTCTTGGTCAATTAAGATTACTTCATATAAACTTATCATTTATTTTAAGTTTTATTAATCTAGAATTAGTTAATAGTCAAATCTTTGATATACACTTATCATGTATTTAAAGTTTTATTAATCTAGAATTAGTTATAGTCAAAGCATTGACCATTGCATTTTCAATATTCAATATAACAACTATTTTCCTAATCTTTGGATCAGTAAATTAATTATAACAACAATAACAACATCTAGTAAAAAGTTGGCTGACATGCAGAGTCTAGAGATGCCCAATAGTATGCAACCTTACTTCATTAGTAGAGAGACTATTTTCAAATGATCATATGAAGAGGATAATAATAATAATAATAATAACAACAATAACAACAATAACAACAACAACAACTAAAATAAGATAAGTTGAAAAAAAAACCTTAGGCTAAATCCCAGAGAGGTAAGTACTATTTATTTACAATTATAGGCTAATTGCAAGAAGAAAGAGTTAAAAGACTTATGGGAACTACAAGTATCACTTTACGAGGGATCCTTTATCTGAATCCTAATATGCTAAAGTTTTGGATTACGGGTCATGTTCTTGATAAGTTCCAACATTGTCATATCATTTTTGATTACCTCCTTCCAATTCTTCTTAGACCTCCATTTTCTCCTCTTACAGTCTCTAAGTACGATCTTTTCATATCTTCTTACTTTGAATGTCTGGAGGTCTCTTCTTAACATGTTCAAACTACCTAAGTTTTTTCTCTTAGCTATCTTTAATTTGTCACTTATCATTAAATTCCTGACTTGATCTCTTATAGTAAGATTGCACAACCAACGAGCATCCTCATCTTTGTTACCATTAGTTTATGACTATGCCATTAAATTGATTGATTCTATTAATAAAAAATGTCATCGGCTTTTTTGTCATTCTAATTTAGAACTAGTCAAATTCTCGATCACACCTTCAACTTTTGGACTTTTGAACCGTTTGCAAGGTTTTATGATCACAAACATTCCTCAATTAGAAAATCCCAACTTTCTAATTTAGTGATAGATGAAACCCAGAACCAAAAATCTTTAAAACTTTTCCGTAATTGGAGTTCATATAATAAAATATACGAGTCTATATATATATAGAAAGTGACTCTTAGACTTTTCCTACCACCAGTAGTTAATAAGGTGATGAATATATGTCTAAATAGTCTATAATCTAATAAGTTTTGTTGTAATATTTTTGATGCTGAAATTTTACTAAAAGACCACTCAGAAATCACATGGTGATCTTGTCTTGGCAAGACGTATTACCAATAAAAATGAAAATAAAAGGACATGTATGATCAATCCACCAAACAAACAGTGAACATGCATGTGGTGTGGCTTTAAGCTGTTGCTCAAGTCTCAATGTGCCTGCGAAGTTTTTCTCGTAATCTTATGATCTTTTCGTGCAACCATTTCTGAACATCTCGGATATGGCTAAATAATAATAGCTAGAAATGGGAAGTGACTACCAGTTCTTGGTTTCAATCATAGGTAACATAAGACAAATGCAAATGAAACAGAATTTCATGCTCTTTGGTACATGACTGTAGGGCCAATTTCGAAATTACAGGACAATCTGGCAGACAAAATGCAGATTCTGATAGGAGTTGAAAGCCCTTTTTTTTCTTTTTCGATTCAGTGCGTTTTCAGCTGTTTGAAGCTTTTAGTCGACTTGTCGATTATATCATTTTCAATGTCTATGGAATTTTAGTTTGATTTCACAGTTTTATGACTGTATGTGATTATATATGCGTATCTATACGTACGATCATTGTTCCTGCTTTCCGAGCTACACGGGTTTGATATATCTATATATCGATCTGGAGTGGAGATACCCATTATCTAAAGTAACATAGAGTGATCTGCAAATGTCTTCCAAAAGAAAAGACCTACGAGTACTATTTTTTCCTTTTCCATTTAAGATATTGTTGCAGATACCGAAAAGGACTCACCGTAGACCAAAAAGAATGTAGACCGTGAGTTTAGCTGGGTGGAGAAGATAGTTTTAGTTTAGCAGCAATTTTTGCTTGATTGAAGAGAACGCCACCTAGAATTTTACTTTTAGCCGACAATATTTGCATCAAAACTTAATTTTAAATAACGAAATTCAGTTCTTGAAATCCCTTCACCAAATATTATTTTAAATATTACATTTGTGAAAAATGTAAATTAATTCACAGTTAATGTGATTGCTTTTCACAAGTAAGTTTTTGCTGCAAGAATGAAAAGTAGACTTCATTTAGATACATGGTAACAAAGCAATGCTCTTGTAAAGTAGAAGAAAGGCATTGTTTGAACTGAAATAAAAAAGGTAAAGTTAATATAAAAACAAGTTAGAGTTAGACTTTCATTGATAATTTTAGAAAAGTAAAATCAAGATAACTTATCATTTTCCAAAAATTAAGACCCCATTTATCCTCCTTCCGACGTGAGCTTTCTGATGGCTCCTTCTTAACCAACCCACCATGAAGCTCCATGGACCCTACCGCAATTACAAGCTCCATTGTCCATGGCCCAAGAAGATAGCAGTGTATGTCGACACAAGAAAATTAAAAAAAAATGAAAAAGAACACCCTACGCATTATTACATGAGGATTAGGAAACTGACACGTCCGCATCCACAAGACTCTGTCTGTGCCGACCTCTCGTTCCAAATCATTCTAATTCTATTATCGGTCGACATAGAATTTGAAAAAATGTGGCTTTGAAAGTTGGTTTGTTGTACAACAAAGGCAGGGCAGTGGAAAGTGGGGAGGTGACGGCAACCATGGCTGGGCCCCCGCTATGAATTTGCGATGTCTACAGGATCGCCTTTCCCTACATATTTTGAAGTGGACCACACGTGTTGGTCTTGGTTTTGACTTTTCAAAGCTGTCGCTGAACAGTGTGGTTAGCATACTATGCAGGAAGCAACACATGAGATAACAGTGCAGCCTCCCTGGTAAAGAAAATTTCTGGTTGATATATATAGTAATAGTTTAATTTTCGTCAATGACTAAAAAAGCACTTCGATCGAGAGGTAGATATACACGTAAAGCAGGAGTTAATTTGTATATATTTCTAAGTAATTCATTTTTCTGAACTAATACAAAATAATTTTAAAAAAGAACAGGTCTCACTTAGGCTTATAACAAAAGCAGCGCGCATTAGTAGCATGAGAAGAGAAAAGACTGACGATTACCAGTTTAAGGCTAGACTAAGTATGTCACTTTGGCTTTGTATACAATCCAGAGCACAATGCTAAAATTTGTAGTTTAGGTAATAATAGTACCAACTTAATAGTAATGACTGTAGTTGATTAAGGAAGCAAATTTAATTAGGCGGAGTCTATTTTTGAGAAGCAGAAGAGCCAAGTAAGAAAAACAATAAACTTTCAATAGAAATATATATATATATAGTCCTTAATTGGTAGTAGCTGCTAATAGATTTGGTTAGTCCAAATCCAAAAAACAAAAATGTCTGCCTACCATTTCGTCAAAGAATCTAATGAGTCAGAACTCCAGAGGTATGAACATTTAATCAAGGTTGCTGGAAATCTTTGTGATGAACTATTCTAATAAGCTTCCAACTTATGTTAACCTTCTAAAAAGGAAAATTTTGGTTGTAAACAAGGTGGAATTCGTAAGCATTGTTCCTTACGCACATAAGGATTGTCTTGTGGCTAGGTCTTTGTGGTTTAAGGATGGATAATGACAAAATATAGAGCATTAATATTATAATTATCCATATATTTTGCCTTAAATTTAGTGATGTACATAGCTTTGTATAGTGTATATATTCATTCCCTTGTATGACTATATATATGATAGAAATATAAGATCCAAAGCAGGGTAAATTATTCTCCAAAATATTCTCTTCTAATATGGTATCAGAGCCACACTAATATCTTTCCTCTTTGTCCCAAAATCACGTTACTATTCCTTCTCTACCAAAATCACACAACATTTTCGTAGAACTTTCATCATGTTGGATGCTTGTTTCTTTGCCTGCCCTCATCGGACGACTATGTCATTTCTACACTAGCAATGGAAATCATGGTCGAGGTCAGAATCACGATAACAATAGGCGATGCAATGGCTTTGGACGTGAAAATGGGTGGCAAAATAATAGGATAACTTGGTTTGGACATCCCACTTTTTGGGGCTCATCGTGACTTACCCAGCCTTATTGGGCCGCATAAGGAGCCATGTGGCTAACCAGGGGCCAACCCATCAACATGGCTGACCCTGGTTTGTTGGGTTTTGCTCCTCTCATGCTGAGTCACGAGTTTCCACAGTTGGTCTTACTTGAACAGCAGCAGCCTATAGCATTTTTTGGATAGTTGCTGCCCTCTCAAGCATATTAGACCAGTTCTTGCTCTTCTATGCTTCACTTCTAGCTGTGGTAGGACTTTTCTACTCACTCTCTTCAACAATCGATACATAATGAATGGTAACTTGACATCGGAGCCACCTGCCACTTAACATACTTGCTAAGTAATCTTCGTATTATTTTTAATAAGAGAAATATCTCGCATATTTTTGTTGGTAATGGATCCCCCTTCCTATTTCTTATATTGAAAATACTCATCTAAATATATCTTCTTCTCCCCTTCATCTTAGAAATGTCTTGGTTGCACCTCACATTATTAAAAATCTAATTTTTATGTGTCAACTCACATAATATCATTCTTTTTCCAATGAGTTTGACCCATTTGGTTTCTTTGAGAAGGACTGCAGACGAAGCAAGTCATTCTTATGTGCAATAGTTCAGGAGATCTTTATCTACCACTTCTTTGTCATCTTCCTTATCCATTGCTTTTGGTTGTCTCCTCCGCTACTGCTTGGCACCGTCGTATAGGACATCCTAGCGCCCTTACTTTTAGTTACTTATTGTCATAAAATTTTCTTACAATAAAGAATCTTCCTCTGTTCTCTGTCATGTCTGTTAGCTAGGGAAGCATATAAACTACCTTTCTCTTCTTCCATTTCTATGATTTATACCCTTTTTGACATTGTTCATTCTAATTTATAGACCTCTCCTATCTTTAGTGAGAGTGGTTTTCATTACTATTTAATTTTTCTAGATGATTATTCTCATTTTGTTTAGGTTTATCTTCTGTATGTAAAATCTCATGTCTTTGAAAAATTCATGCATTTTCTTGTTTTCGTTCGCACACAATTTAACACTAAGATCAAAATGTTTCAATATAATAGTGGCATTGAATTCACACATACATCTTTTGCCACCTTCTTTGCTCACCATGGCATCACTTATTGCTTATCTTGTCCAAGAACCTCATAATAGAATGACAAAGTTGAAGGTATGTTACACACCATCAATGATGTAGTGCGCACTTCCATACCACTGTCTTATTGGGTAGAAGTATTGCGCATGGTAGTACATCTACTAGTTATTCATCTAAATAAACCTTTACATAAAAGACACCCTTTCAAACACTTTTTCATAAACCACCACTCTACACTCATCTCTGCATTTTTAGGTGTCTTTGCTACATAAACCTCTCCCACATAGTACCACATAAAATTGGTCCCTCTCTCAACATCATTGTGTTTTTCTTGGCTACCCACCTCACCATCATGGTTTTAAGTGTCTTGATCTCACCACCAAAAAGTTAATTATCTCCCAGCATGTTACCTTTAATGGGGGAATTTCCTTTTGCATTGCAACGTATGCCTACTTCCAACTCTTATGATTTTCTTGATCCTATCAATGATACTCCATCTCCTTTACTTTGCTAACTTCTTTATTCTCCCATCTCTCCTGAATATCTTATTATTTCTCCATCACCTTCTTGTAGGTCTTCTCCTTCTCTTCAATCACAACCTTTTCATCCCACTACTTCCCTCCCCTTCCCCTCCTCTACCTCAGCATCCCATCACCACTCATAGTTAACGAGGTATCTTTAAGACAATGCAACCTGTCTCTCTTCACACATAAACCCCTCTTATTCCTCTTAGTCATAGAGAAGCTCTTTTAGATCCTAACTAGCAAAAGACAATGCTTGAAGAATATTATGCTTTTGTTAAAAATAATACTGGGGATCTTGTCCCTCGGCCTTCTGGGGTTAAGATTGCTAATTTTAAGTGGGTTTTTAGGGATAAGTTTGATTCTGATGACAACCTCATCCGTCATAAGGCCTGCTTGGTGACAGTTGACACTTCTCTACAGGCTAGTCTAAACTATGATGAGACCCAACCAGTCGCACAATTCTTAGGTTAGCCATTTCCAAATCTTGGCCTATTCATTAGCTAGATGTCAAAAATGCCTTTCTCCATAACACCTTTAAAAAACCGTGTACATGCGCCAACCATATGGTTTTCTCAGCAAAGCTCATCTAGATTATGTTTGCCATCTTAAAAAGTCTTTCTATGGGATTAAACAAGCTTCTCTAGTATGGTACCAATAGTTTGTCACTTTATCACCTCTACTAGCTTTACCAACTACCATTCTGAATCTGATACTTCTCCATTTGCCTATCGTCGTTGCAAGGACATGGCTATTCTTCTTCTTTATGTTGATGAAATCATGTTGACAGCATCGTCTACCACTTTGTTATGTTTTATTATTGCCCCTTTGGGCAAGGAGTTTGCCATGTCTAATATAGGTCCACTTCACTATTTTTTGGGCATTTCTGTGTCAAGAACCATAAATGGCTTGTTTCTCTCTAAATGTAAGTATGCTCAAGAAATTTTAGAATGAGTAAACATGGGTTCTTGCAACTCTTCGACTACTCCAGTTGACACAAAAGTCAAGTCATCTGGTGGCACTAGCTCTCTGGTTTCTGATCCATCTCTTTATTGAAGTCTTGTAGGTGCTCTTTAGTATCTTACTTTTACCAGGCCAAACATTACTTATGCAGTACAACAGGTGTGTCATTTTATGCATGATCCTCAAAAAGCTCATTTCCAGGCCCTCAAGTGTATTCTCTGATATCTTAAAGGCACTCTTTATCATGGTTTGTAGCTATATTCATCCTCTACTAATGGCTTAACTGCCTATTCGGATGCAAAATAGGGTAATTATCCTGACACTCGATGCTCCACTTTTGGCTATTGCATTTTTCTTGACAATAATCTGCTTTCTTGATCTTCTAAATGCTAGGCTATTGCTTCTCGTTTCAGTGCTGAAGCAGAATATCGCAGTGTTACCAATATTGTGGCTTAAACATATTGATTGCGCAACCTTCTTCTTGAGCTCCATTTTCCTTTGTCTCATGCCACTTTGGTCTATTGTGACAATTTTAGTGTAGTGTACATATCTACTAATCCCATGAAACATCAACACACTAAACATATTGAGATCGACATTCATTTTGTTCGAGAAAAGGTAGCCTTGGGTTAAGTGTAAGTGCTTCATGTCCCATCTGCTTATCAGTATGCAGATATCTTCACAAAAGGACTCCCCTCATTGCTCTTTCTTAATTTTAGGTCCAGTTTGAGCGTCCGATCTCCTCCCTCTCTAATTGTGGGGGTGTGATAAAACATAGAAAATTAATCTTGTAATTACCCATATATTTTCCTTAGATTAAATGATGTGTATAATTTTATATAGTATATATATTCATTCTCTTGTATGATTATATATATGATAAAAATGCAAGACCAAAGGCAGGGCAAGTTATTCTCCAAAATATTCTCTTCTAATAGGTAAGATGTTCAACATTGTCCTTTGTTGAAGTTTTTTTAAAGATTTAAGATAAGAGAATTCTGATTTGAACCGAGATAGTTGTTATATGTGTGTGATACCTTAATTTGTTATGGGGAATAAAGTTCGCATCCTCACAAAGTCAACTCAAAAGTTCTACCTTTGGAGTTGTTTTTGATGTCATTAAATTGAATATAAGATTTTCTTTTATTTCACTTCATATAAATTACTTAAATTGGACAAATTTAAAAGTGAATAATATTTTGAAAATTTGAAAATATTGTTTATTTTTGAAAATTTTAACTTAGTTCTTAATTTTAAAATTTATATAACCAATTGTCTTTTATAATTTTTAACTAATATAACATATTTATTAAATATCAAACAATTGTTTTCCTGTTAATCAAATGAAGAAAAAAATAATAATGTACACAACGTTTTGACTTTATTGTACATATTTTAAAAAGTTAATTATTAAATTAAAAATTTAAAAATTTTGATACTAAATTATAAAATATCAAAAAATTAAATATTTTTAATTTATTACCCAATTACATTTTATATGTTTGATCAAAAGATGTAGCCTGCTTTCTATGTTTGGTTAATTGATGTAGCTTTTGATAATATGTGTTATGAATTGTCTTTAAGAAAAAGATATAATAATGACTATTTTGTTCTTGTGTTAAAACATTTAAATAAAGTCTAATACTACCACTTGTTAAATTATTCTGAATTAATAATTAGATAATTGTTTAAAATATAATTTTTTTATGTAAGATAATAACATAACTCGATTAAATGTAGAATAAAAACATAGCTCAATTATAAATTATAATTGGAGATTTCATTTCAAAGTTTTTAAAAACAAAATTATAAATTATAAATTAGTTCACAGATAATATGATTGTTTTTTACGAATAAGGTTTTTGCTGTAAGAATGAAAAGTGAGTGCCTTTAGATCGAGATAATTCCCTTGTTAAGTAGAAAAAAAGCATTGTTTGAATTGAAATAAAAGATATAGTTAATTATGCTCTTCAAACAGTAAAATCAGGATAAAATAAAGGCTAAAATGAACTTACCATGTAGAATTTGAGAAAGTCTAACCCAACTTTATTCTTAATAAAAGCGGTTGTTTAGAAAAAAAATTATCATTTTTTTGCATGAAACTTTTTGATAGTTTTTTTTTACTTATGAGATATTTTAGAAAGGTTTTAATTATGAGAAGATACTTTTAAATTATTCACTTTTAGGTTAATTCTTACTTAAATTAAGTAGGTTTGAGAGATAAAACTCTACTTCTAACTTTTAAATAACTGCATATATAATAAAAACAATTAGAATCTACAATTTGACTTAAATTAAAAGAAACTTTTACCAACTTATGTGACGGTTCCTTTGGATCATCAAGCTCCGTGGACCCTACCGCAATTACGAGCTCCATTGTCCATGGCCAAGAAAAGAGTACGGTGTGACGACGCAGACAGAACACAAAAAGAAATAAAATATTTATATATATACCCTATGCAGATATGCATCCACGGGACTCTGTCTGTGCCGACCTCTGAAGATTTCTCATTCCAAATCATTCTAATTCTAAATACCAATCGACCTAGAATTTGAAAACGTGACTTTGAACCGTCTGATTGGTCAATTTTCAAAGTCGTGTTGTACGAAAAAAGTAAAGTAGTAGAAAGTGAGGAAGGAAGAACCACACCAAAAAAAGAAAAAAAAAGAAAAGAAAAGTGGGGAAGTGACAGCAGCCACGGCGGGGCCTCCGCCATGGATTTGCGGCGCCTACTGAATCGTCTTGCCCGCATATGTTTTTCGCAATGATGACGTGGGAATCAACTGGACCAGACCTGTGTAAGCTTTTCAATTCTTTTGTTTTTTTCTTAAATAATCCTCGGTATTGGTTTTGACATTTGATAGCCGTCGACGTAGGAAGGAACAAGTGGGATAAAAGTGAAGTGGAGCCTGAGATCTTTTTTGGGAAAATGAAATGAAACAAACATCAGTACAAGAGAAATAAATTAAAAAACGGCTCTAATCTAAGAGGGACCTTAAAATCAGCTTGCTTGGGCAAACAATCACACTAAACTCCAAATAAGCACAAAAGTACTTACAATTACCACAATTACCTCCCTAATCCCGTTGTAAATGGATTTAAACATTGATCGTGAGTTCCTTTCCGTGAGTTCAAATATTTTTCATAGACACAGCAGCTCAAACCTATCTCGAATATGGTTAAGCCGTGATTATTCTAGAATTCGACCCTCAAAGGCCAGCTTACCTCTTAAGCCCAGGTTTCTTGCTGACAGTGCAATGTGCACCCTCTGACCCTAAAGAGAACTAGTATAGATGCATTAGAAATTTTAGGAAAAATTTGCATAAGATATATAGGCCATTAAGATTGTTATCCTATTTAATTATGTCAAAGATTTTAACCTTATTGTTAAAAATCAACCAAAGTATACATGAAATTTTAGGCAAGTTCCCGTTAAATCAAACCAATTTCCACCAAGGGACAATTATTTCATGAGCTCTGAAGAGGGATGCATAGGAGCTGTTGAGAAGTTTTTTGAGCTATGCCTTGACCATATAGCTGTATCCTCTTTGCTTAAATCAGGACTAGAGTCTTGGACTGTATTTATGATTGCAGTGAAACCACAATGATCACGTTGCCACCTTTCCCTTTGATTGTCTCTTTAACTCTTGCTCTAACCAGAATTGTGAGCCAAACTCTACAAGCAAGTGAAGAGGTCCTAATATGTCCACTTGTCATACTAGAAACTAGTGAGATGAAGTGAGCCAAACTCTACAAGCAAGTGAAGAGGTCCTAATATGTTCAGTTGTCATACTAGAAACTAGTTTTTTTTTTTTAATCGACTCCCGTTCAAAAATTTCATTTCCCTAGCCATGGCTTTTCTCAATTTTAGAAGTTGATTGATGGTCTAAGAATTGTCAAGTTTATTCTTCGTGTTCCATAGCTACTGCCTTTTAGGTACTCCTCCTGCATCCATTTACCTACAAAGATTTATGATCATTACAAAGTCTCCGTATTCTTTTAGCAAGGAGAATCTTTTTAGTAATTCTTGTGGATCTAATACTGAGGCCACCCTATTCCTTGGGCAAACATAACTCCCTCCAACTTACCTTGGTTATTCCACTTTTAGATGTCCCACGAATCCAAAAAATTTCTTTAACATCTTCTCCAATCCTCTGGTGAGGTTCTGGAGCAAGTAAAGATGTGAACTCTAGCAAATATGGAGATTATTGAGGATGAATGTAAAAGGATGGCACCTATCGGAATAACATAAAACTTATTTTTCCTTCTAATCCTTCTAAATATATCATCAAACAGAGGGACATAATCTCTATAGGTTGGTCTACAAGTAGTGACAACAACGCCCAGGTATTTAAAAGTAGGCATATAAATTTTAAGTCTTGAATAATTGGTAAGCTCCTGGGTTAGAACACTACAAGTAGCAAAGGCATATAACTAGCTCTTACTGTAGATAACTTTGAGGCATGAGATCTCTAAGAATCGGTTGATGGATAGCATGAGTGTACCAACTACTAGTTTATTGAGCCATAAAACAAGATCAAATTATCCAAAATGGAATGTTAAACAACTTTATAGATTTGCATTTATAATGGTATTTAAAAGACATAATTTGCCTGATGTTATAAGAGATAAATCTAGTTAATACCTCAATGCAAATGGTAAAGATGAGTGTGAGATAGGGTCCCCTTGTCTGATCCTTCTAGCTATCTTAAAAACACTAGTTGGCTTACCATTGATAATGACAATATAAGATGGACTAAAGATACACTAATCTATCCATTGATTGAATATAATTAGGAAACCAAAGGCCTAGAGAGCATTCAAAATAAATTTCTAGCTAATGGTATCAAATGCTTTATAAAAATCAATCTTCAAATAGCAACATCTAATTGATTTTTTGTAATGGTATGACTTGAAGAACTCCTAAGCTATCAAAATGTTGTCTCCAATATTCTTGATATAAAATCACCTTATGATGAATTGATTAAGCTACTTGATAAGTGTTTAATTATTTATATTTTTAGGTTTATATTTAAGGCATTTTGCTCGTTTATTGGGTGTTTTTTAATTTTTAATACTTAATTCAATTGATTATATTTTTATGTTGTAATTCACTTATTTAGAGTAAAAAATAATTTGGAAAAAATTTAAGGCAATTTAGAGTTGTTTTGACCTAGTTATGAAGATGCTAGAAAAGTACATGGCACCAACATACCCATGTTGATGCTCGTGTACTTTAACATGGACATGTTTCATATAAGACAAGTACTCTTAAAATTTCAAAGAGTTACACGACCTACATTTTGTGCTTGTGTTTGCTTTGAATTTAAGGGCTTCATGATTTTTAAAATACATAGCCACCAACACGCCCGTGTTGATGCCTATGTACCCTCCAAAAACCTAATTTTCAAACTATAAAAGACAAGATTATAAGGAAAAGTGAAGAGGAGGCTCGAGAAACATAAAAGAAAACTCTGGAATGACAGAAAGCTCAAAGAATAACCAAGGATCCTTTCGAAGTGGAGTTTTATTAATCTAGAGTAAAGTTTTTAAAGTTTAAAAGGATTTCATCATGTTATCCTTAATTTTTAGCTTTATCTTTACCTTTGATGTTATGTTAATATGATTATAAGCTAAACCCTTTATGGTATCTAGATTAGAAGAACCTTTCGGTGGACCTTGTAGTGATTTTATTTTATTTTTTAGTTTCATTAAGGTTCAATTATGTGTTCTTTATTATTCCTAAGTTAATATTATTGACATATTGATTTATGTGTGATTTCATACAATTGAGATTCAGAAATCCTTTGTATAAATAGATCCAGGATAATTAAAAGAAGTTGTTTGTAAAACTAGAGATAGGTCACCATAAATATTTTAGAATAGAAAACTTAATAGTGAAATTTATAAATTGATTAATGAAAGTTTATAGATTTTAATTAGAAAAAGATTTAAATTAATCAACTTAGGGTTAATTATTAATAGTCTTGAACAAAGGTATTAGCATAATTGAAAAATTTTCACGGGCCAATGAATTATAGATTAAATTGATGCATAAAGTCATAATTGTATAAGAAGTCTAAGGGGGATTTGAATTCTAGGTACTACTATCTTCTTTAATTGTTTCTTAGTTTAATCTTCATTCTAATCAATCAATTGTGCATAATTGTTTTAGTTTATAGTTTTAATTTTGAATTTGATTAATTATCATCATCATCATCATAATTTGTTAAACTAGATAATAGAAAGATGATTAGTATAAGTAATTTTAATCCTCATAGGATTGATTCATACTCATTAGTATTAGTTATAGTTACACTCTGTGGAAAAACATAATTAATTAATAGGAAGTTTTTAAAAGGATGCTGATCAAAATGATTAATTATCAGTTTAGTTGCGATGGTGATTTGATTTATTTAGGCAAATAGTTTTGAGTTTTAATGATTTAGTTGGCTTTAAATTATGTATAATTTGTACATGTATTGAGTTTTTTTTATTACACAAGGGAGTTACAACACTAAATTAACGCTCTTGGGTACATAACGCCCTGCGCATCGCGTCGAAGGATCTCCTAAAGACCAAAGTCAACAAGCTAGGCCTAGGTTGACCGAACCTTTAGCCAACTCTAAAAAAGTTGGGCCTCTGGGGTATATGTAAAAAGTGAAATGACATTGTTTTACCACAACAACAAAATAACATCATTTTTCTTGATGTATATTGTAATCAAACAAGGTTAAAACGGCGTAGTTTTGTGATAGGAGCAAGAAGATATCGTTTTACCCTTTTTAAAAAAATTTTATCTCATAGTAAAATGATGTTATTTTACACCTAGTGTAAAATGATGCCATTTTACTCTAGGTTAGCATATACCTTTTTAGTTTTTCCCCTTCATTCCTCTTTATCCCTCTTTCGTCCTTCCTGCCTTGCCCCTTTGTGCCTAACTATCTCTTAGTTTCATCTTCTTCTTCCAATCTACAATGTGCACCCCACTGTTCGCTACCTCGCAAGCAATCTGCAAGCCCACAGGCCTATAGCTATTCACTAGCCTTGAATAATTAAGAACTTGTGTGGAGGCAGCAACTATAGTGCTGAGGACGTGGCAGCTTGATTTCAATTTTTTTATAATAAGTTTTCTTTCATTGCCTTCTTTTTGTGTATTGAAATGACCTTAATTACAACTTGAGTGATGAATATATTTCTACTGTAAACATTGGAAATTTGAGCAAATTATAAGAGGAAGTTTAAAAAAAAGTTAGGGTTCTTCATATAATCATTATCTGAAGTATAGTTAATATGCTTAGCTTAATTTTGTATTGTACAACAACTTGTTCCTTGTAGCATCAAAGTCTGCTCTATTTTCTACATATGCTTAATATGTGTTGAGAGGGAAGGGAATTACTATATTGGACTTTTGCTTTATTTCAGTCTTATTTATTGTTAAGATAATACAACATCACCCTTTTCCTATTGCCACTAATTTTTTAGAATATGGTCTTTTTCTGGGAGAGTTTTGAGATAGATTTGAGAAGAAATAAAACTTCTACTTTCAATTTTTTAAATCATTTTAAGTGCTATTGATTATTTTAATTTTGCTACTATTGTAACATCCCATCCCCATATTAAGGGATTAGGACCTGAAATTTCAGTACATGTAAGCTCAAAGAGAGATTAAGAAAATGCATTTTCTTGCTTATACATAATGTTAGCATATATGCACATAAATATTGAATCTTTGCACAAAAATAAGCGTACATGCATTCATTGACAACTTCCAGGTATGATTGTTTTAGATGTGATTTTATTGAAAATGAGAAGTAGAGGGAGTTGAGAGGGTGATCTTGGTATGAGTTGTGATAAGAAAAGATTTGGAAACAAAATTGGTAGTGATCTGGAAAATGTTCATTGAGTATGCTTCAGTATTTTAGCCATAACGTTCTCTCTAGTTGTCCAAACAAGATGATACTTGATTAGGATTAATATAGAGATATATGGCTACATTTTGTATGAAGACATCGAATTTCAATTCTATCTCTAAGAGTCTCAAAATTTTCCATGAAGTGAGAACGGGGTCCAGTACATTGGTGGATGAATGTAAATATTGTCTTTGGAATATAGGGGCAAATCTGGGATTGATCTAGATAGATTTTGGCAAAGTTTCCTTCTTAAGAGTTTTAGAGATTTATTTTATCTTTCCAACAGTATATAGTATGAAAATTTTGGGCATCTGAGTCAAAGGTTATGATCTTTATAAGAGGTGATGTAAGAGAAAGAAGGGAGAAAACATTGTCTTAGTTACTGTTCATCTAAGACGATGTTACTGTTCATCTAAGACGATGCAAAAGAAAGAAGGAAGAAAACATTGTCTTAGTTACTGTTCATCTAAGACGATGATACTGTTCATCTAAGATGATGCAAAAGAAAGAAGGAAAAAACATTGTCTTAGTTACCGTTCATCTAAGATGATGTTACTGTTCATCTAAGACGATGTTATTGTTCATGTAAGACTAAGCAAAGTAAGATGATTGAGGTCATAAACATAGTTGCATCTTTTGGTCATAACTTCCTCTCTAGACTTCCAAATGATCTGGTTCTTAAAACATTGGATTTGTAAGACTTTGCTCTATATCTCCACTAGAAATCATAGCCCTCTGAATCAAATTGAGAAAGATTGAGTGAAAAAATAGAACGGGTACAGTGAGTGTACCCTTAAATAGTATGAACTGGTGTTATTCTACTGAATATACTTTAGTATTTTGATGATATCTTGATACGTAGAGTTCCAAATGAGATGATATTTGATTTGGAGTAAACTAGAAACATATGGCTACAAATTATATGAAGCAATCAAATTCTGAATCGGACTCTAAGAGTTTCAAATTTTGGATGGAAGTTGAGTATAGGGTACTATCTCAGAATAAAAGCAGTCCGAAGATATTGGAGTATAACTTTCATACTACTGAACCAAATTGAATGCTTTTGATGTCATTGAAAATGTAAGACAATAGAGAAGAGTCTTCTAGAAGAAAGTGATGTTCAAGGGTGCTTTTGGCAAGACACTTACGTGTAAAAGACATAAGGCATAAATGGAAGGTTACATGGGACAATTCTCAATCATTAAGGGCATAATTGGAAGAAGAAGTGTTGTCTTGCCTATAAATGGAGTAAAAACACGTGAATGAAAGAAAAAAATATGAGAACAACAAAAATGAGAGAGAAAGAGAAGGAAAGATTGGTGGTTTGAGAGAAAAGAAGAGAGTTGAGCTAGGGTTTAATTCTTCTTAATCTTCAAGAAAGATTTTGAAGTTGTCCAAGAAGAGAAGAAGGAAGAGGAAGGAAAGAGCTTTCATTTGAGCTAAAGATCTTTTCAACTGGTGAAGAATCAAGGTAAGATCATTTTGAATTTTTTGGATTTTTGGAAGGATTCTAGTTCATAGAGTTTAGAAATTGATTGGGTTTAAGTATTCTAGAATCAATTTTAGTGATTTTTGCATTATGGGATTTTCAATTGGATTCCTATTGGATGAT
>JANIPM010000232.1:17212962-17227536 GCA_027478405.1 Erythroxylum cassinoides
AAATGGTACGAAAAATATTTAAGTAAATAAAATTACAATAAATACATAAGGATAATAATAATACTAAAAATAATAACAATAATAACAACAACAATAATAATAATATTATTATTATTATTATTATTATTAAACTTAATAAAAGGATAATAATAATAATAATAATAATAATAACAGTAATGCCAACCGAAAGATGAGAGTGAAAGCGCCAAGAAAGAAGGAGAGCAACACAAAGAAACTTACTTGTTGTTACCTCGACAAGAGTTACTTCAAGAACCAACCCTCAACCAATAACGATGACAATGGCAGGCGTAAGGAGAGAACACAAAACGCAAAATCAAGATCTAATGCCAAACATAGGTAATGACACAAAAACCAAATCTAATTCTAAATTCACATGACACAAAACCCAGATCTAATACCAAATTCATAGATATAACTTGGAGAAACCCTAAATCTAGAGAATCTCATGGTAATTTATCAAAAAAGAAAACAAACATGACTTATCAAAAACCACAGATCTGGAATGAATTGGTCACCTGAATGCTGACTAAACGAGAATACAACAAAGGATGAGCAACGATAGCACAGGAAACGTAAACCAAAACCCACAGGCCTCCTTCATCTCATCGTAAACCACAACTTATGAGAAACAAATGATTGGTTGGTTCTCTCCAAGTTTTCTTATCAAGTGATGAGTCTTATCCAACGTTGTTACAGAAAAAGAAATCACCATAAAGAAGAGCAACAAAGTTTAGGTCACAAAAGGCAGACTAACAATGCCTAGAAACCTAAAACATCATAAGAGTTTATGTCTTTTATCAAAAAACTGAACTTGCAACAAAAGACCCGACTTTTACCTTCTGTCAAAACTTAAACTTGCAATAAAAGAAAGCAAGTACAAGAAGAATAGAAAAAGAAGAGATAGGCCACGAAGAAAGGAGAGAAGGGGAAGAGAGGTTGAGGGTGATGAGTTCTAACTTGTAACAACAAAATCATCATCAAAAAACTACATATCGCTATTGAAAAATTAAAAAAGATAAAAAGTAGCTCACCTCCATAGACAAACAAAAAAGAAAAGAAGAAGAAGAGAAAAATTTTATAATTCCCAAAAATAAAGGGAAAAGGAAGAAACATACCAATCCATGTAAAGACCAAAATTTGAACAGATAAACAAGCAAAGAAAACACTAACCCAGCAATGCGATCATAGTTGGGATCTAACTAGAAGAAGCTCCAAAATCCTTACTGGGTCTTCTCCTCTGCTTCTCCGTTTCTATGCGTATATTCCAAAATTCTATCTATATAACTACAAAAATTTCCACCCACCTTGGAGGACCAAAACAAAAGGTCACCGAATGGAAGACACAACCTGGGAACAGAGAACGCATGTAACATCCCGTTACCGATGCGATGAGCATACTGGTACGGACAATTCTGTTAGTGCACGTACTGTGATCGAGTGCGAGGACAGAGTAGCGATGGCACACAGGTCGGTCAGTTGGGCGATTTTGATGGATTTTTGAAATTGGTTTAGGATAGACGTTTGTATCAGTTTCCTTTTTGGTTTTGTTAGGGGACTGATAGACCTGTCTATTCTGCTTTGGATGACTGTACCAAATTGATATATTGGTTTTAAATATTTAGTGATTTTCGATATTGTGAGTGTTATTGTTGCGATGCCATGCAGGTTTTAGTAAGTTGTTTTCGTGTAGTGCACCTTCGTCGTGGGATACGCGTCGGAGTGACCTTTGGAGATCCCGATATGTACCCTACGATGAGGGGGCGCTACAACGCAAGCCCTAACACACATCTTAACTTATATTGTATTTTTATAATTATTAATGCAAGATTAGTTATTGCTTAAGTTGAATTTATTCTCTTTGATCTTGATTCTTGAATTTATGCTTCACCAACATAGATTCAATATTCGGAATTGTATGAAGCACCTAAAGGAGAAGTATAATTTGTATGTTAGGAGAATAAACACTTTGGGTTTAATGATACAAAAATCTTAGAATATTGTGATACCTAATAAATTAATTGTTTGTAATGAATTTGATTAGGTTAATTGCATATTAATATATGGTAATTGCTTAGTTGGACATACCCCTATAAGCTTAAGAGAGGATATAGATAACTTAGGTTAATCATTATTTCAACCTTGACAGTTAATTTTGTTTGATTGTTGAAATTTATCATAAATTGAACCCAAATCCTTATTGTTTTATTTACATTTTTTTAAAGTTAATTACCTTGTTTTAGTTATTTTAATGATTTAGTTTCCTTTTATAAAATTTTGTTTAATTTATTGTTTGTGGCTTTACTAGGATTAATAAACTTAGTTTTTGAGGGACTGATAATTTAAAATACTCTTAAGTTTAAATTTATCACATCTGATTATGTGTACTTACAGATTTAGGTAATCACTATTCATTGTGATATCTATACCTATCATTAGCTTACACTTCCTATCTTTACTTTTAATGAATGTGTGGAAAACACTAGTACATATTCAATTTTCATCATTTATAGTAGCATATAAAACATATCTAATTATATAAAGACAATCATCATTATCAAAACTTGCATTAAGACCATATTCATCACCAGAATAACAATTTATTCTTCCTTAATATATGAAAATTCTTTTTTAATATCTCAAGCTAGCACACATTGATGATAGTAAGATGCCATATGACCCTTTTGAAGATTTGTATGACAAATAATAAATGCATTTCTTACCCTAAACTCAGTGATGATAGAAGCAACATGTTTAGAATTATTAATAATAGACTCCTTGTCAACACCTTGAGATTTTATGTTATTACTTAATGACATAATTTGTGAAAATGGTCTAGTTTTAAGTATACAATCATATGTATGAACATTATTAAATTTCTTAATGATTAGGCCTTTAGTAACTATTTTCTACTGTGTTTGGTGCATATAATTTAACTATTTTGTAATATCATACATAAGTCCATTGATAAAATGAGTACATATATCAAATTGATTTTTTATATAAAATTCAATACATGTAAGTATAGTTGCTTTAAATTGAGCAGAATATTAGTTACATTAGACATTGATTGTTTCATTTTTATCATATAAGCAAGCAAGCCGCTCTTAAGGATACAATTTTCTTTAATCTTCGATTTCATGTCCTCCCACTGAGTGATTGGTAGTGCACCTAATCAAGCCATGTCTTATAATATAGTTTGTTAATACATTTTGTCAAATTTGGTTAATTTTATTTTAACAAACCTAATACACTCAATATTAAGTATGTCATACCAATTAAAATACTTCTCAATAAAAGCTAATCATTTGGACAATACATTACCATCTATAGTACCATTAAATTTAAAAGTTATAACTTTAACTTAATTTATGGTATCCCTTCATTATATTTTACATTACTTATCATGATCACTAACCTTATTTCCATAAAAAGCTGGTCTCTACCCTTATTACCATTAGCTTTAGTTAGTAGTTTCAACCATTAAATGGTGGGTAATTTATAGGAAGGTAACAGTCTTTGGGTGATACTTATCACCTAGGTTAAGTGGAACAACACCTAATACATTTATCATATTACTAATAGTTACATTATATTACCTCCTAAGTTCAAGCTAACCTAATTTTCATGTAAAGTGAGATCAATTAACCTATTTAAGCTTATAAAAGGACTTAATCTCCCAAAGTGTGTTGAACCAATTTGTTTCTTGACAAATGCAACAAGTTTCTCAATTTTATTCTTACCTAAATGCTTTAAAATTAACTCTATCTTTTTATCTAATGCATTGAAGTTTTTATGTTCTAAATAAGATTGTCATTAATTAATTGAGCATATATTGATTTTGAGTTATGTATAGACATAGATAAAGCTGTAATTTACATGTAATTTGAGCTTTATAGGTCAGCAAAATTAGGCATGATAAAATTTCCTAATTGTAGTTGGCCCAAGTTGATTGGGTCTAGAGTTGGATGGACTTTTTTTTTTTAAATTGAGTTTTAGATCGAAGTTGAGTTTGGGCTCCACTTGATCTGAAACTCAAACTTCCCACATACATAAAACGATATAGTGTATGTAAATAAAACGTCATCATTTTGTATGTTGTGTAAACAAAACCTAAGGTATCAACACTTACTAGTTTGTTGTTTGGCATGTTTGTTTATGTCACCTATAAGGGGCGTGAGGTTTCATAAACTCAGGGATGATAATCCGGCCCGAACCTATTTCAAGTCAACGAGCCACAGGCCAAGAGTTTTTAGCCCGATTGGGCCATGGGTTGTGCTCTTGTTCAAGCTCAACGCAACCCGAGGCTTGACTTTTTTGACAAAACGATATCATTTTATCAAAAAATGAATTCTTTTTTGAATTTACTTTTAAAATTTAATAAATCGGACCCGATTGGCCTGTCCTACTTATGCTCTATTGGGTTGGGGTAAGGTCACAGGCCAGTAAGCCTATAGATTAGGCCAGTCTAGACTCGGCCCAGCCTAACTCATTATCATCCTTACCTAAATTTGGCTTGATCCATTGTTAACTCAAACTACTACTAGTTGTATTCATTAGATTTTCATCAAAATCTTGAGATAACACATATAATCTTAGGTAAAAAATTTGAAGTTTATTTGTTGGGTCTACTAATTTTTTTCGAAAATAAAAAGAAATTAATTGAATAAACAAAGTAGCGTACAATAGAAGTCTTGCAAAAACTAGCCTAAAACTCTGCCGTTTAGCCCCTCATACTAAAAGTCCTAATGAGAAGCCCCTCAGACGCAGATAGTAATCTGCTCTCCCTGTTTCGACTCCTACAATAAAAGACACCAAATTCGGGCTTCTGCCCATGTGTTGATTCCGCATGCATTGTCTCAACACCCAACAGGTAAGGTTTACATCGCTTCACTTCAAGATCCTGTAGGGCTAAGGCTTAATCTTCTTTATCTTTTAAAAATCTGCAGAGATTCGGGCATCCGATGCTCAGATCTTCGAATACCCACCCACGCTAGTAGAGAGTCTCCATGTTGGGTCTACGAGTTTAAGTGAAGAAGATGTGGTAATGTCTAATTTAGTTGGCGTCATACTAAGATAGATTTAAATTTTCACTAAATAAAAAAATTTGTTTGTAATCATTGACTCAGGATTTAGATGTGGTGAAAACTGGTATATGGACAACTCTTCTTTGAACCTACACATAAAAAACATGTAATTCAGCTCCATATAGCCATCTTAGTTTTAGAGTTTGAGTTAATGGTGTATTGTAGCCTCTAATACATGTTTGAGCGTTCAATTTCTTTAACTACAAAACTTGTTCAAATTAACGCACCTGCGCTAGCTCCAGAAATTTCAGTTAAATATCTTCTTGGCATCTGGTAGAGAAAGAGGGTGTTTACCTTTTGTATAGCTTAATTTGCGCCAGCATAAATTTTTCTTCATATCTTCTTAGTTTGTGAACAAAATTCAAAATTTTGATATTTTACATTGTGAATAGAATAGGGTTAAAGAAAGAGAGCTTTACCTTAATATATTAACTTAATTTGATCCTACGTTCCAAAAAAAAAAAAGTACATGCCACTAAACCAGCGACTTCAAAATGCTGGAGTTTGTTTCTTACAAATATTTGTCAAGTCCGAGTCTGATCAAGGACATTGTATACTAATCGGAGAGGGAAACTAAATGAAATATGTATTAGTTGGAGTAAGTATTTATTCATGTATATAACGAAAAACAGCAGGGAAATAAATATGTGCCTACAGAGAAATAAATACTGCAGTAAATTACAAGTAATGGTGGGTTTGCTAGAAAGCTAGCTTAATAACCCATTTTGAAAAATCCCTAATTAAGTAGCACATCTTTGGATTAAAAATACTTTTTAATCTAGTGGGTAATATCACATTAAATTAAAGATTCGAGAACCAAATGGAAGATTGAATCAATGTTACTTCTATGAAACTCTACTAAATTTAGGCGATTGCTTAAAAAAAAAAGTACTTATTGGGTTGGTGGGATATGTGTTTTCTTAGATCATTTTAATATACTGGAATTAGGAACGTAGGACAGCTTGATTTTTCTGGTTATGAATAAGTCCTGCCGGTTTGATGAACGGATGGTGGGAGGAGCCAAGCGTGAAGAAGAAACGGTAGGCTTTAGGTCAATTACAGAAGAAAATGATCTATTTTGTTTTGTTTCGTTAGAAAATGGCATTGCTTAGGATGCAAGTTGTGTGATAAAAAGTAATGTAACGTAGACTACATCCAATAGAGTGTTAACAATGCAATGTTGACCGCACTACACCACTGATTTCAAGTAGCTATTCATTATAATCTATAGTATTAGCAACCCAGTCTGTGTTTTGACCTTTCCAAATTATTTTATGACACCGCCATGTTTGTGTTCTTGACGTCTTGTCCTTACGGGACAAAAATAAAATGACGTATATTACTAATTTTAAACAATAACCATTATTGCAAAAAATCCTTAGATAAATAAGGGAGCATTTTCTGTTACTGATACTTTTCTTTGAAATTACTAACAAAGATTTTATCATATTAAAAAGAGTTGTATGACTATATTGATAATTAATTTAATAATTGTATTTTTAATAACAACCTTCTGTGCCTTTAATCCCGTTAAATTTAATAATTGTATTTTCTTCGAGTCATTTACTTGCTGGAACTAAGTAATATTCGTAAGTCAATAACGGGATGCCATATGGATCAATGTCCATTTAGTTCAACGGTTGGTGGCGAGAATTTAAAAGTAAACGGAGTATTTATTTGTATTTAATCAGGCAAACGAAGAATAAATTGAAAAACAAAAAGAACATATCAATATTTGAATATATTAAATTAGTAAGTACGTAAATGTTTACTGTTGCCTAATGTGAAGGCCAAACTAACAATTTTCTGTTTCACGCCGCCAGCACCAGCACCAGCACCAGCACCAGCTAGCTTCTTCGATAAAAAGTAAAAACTCTCGCTCTGTCTCTCTCCTCAGGTCCCCACTAGACTCTGTCAATCAAAGTACAAAGCAAGTCGTCTGTAAGGGTGCTTCGGCTTCCCTAAAATTCAAGCAAGAATCACATAAAAAAGCAAAAAGATGCATTGATGGACCCCCTCCCAACCTCCCTACTACTTACTTATTTCCTCCGACATGTCGCACATCTTCAGGGACAAGTCCTTGGGCGGTTCCAAGCGTCACTCCTACGTTCACGCTCCTATGCCTCCTCCTCCTCACAATCCACGTGTCGCTTCTGACTTCAGGTCACCGTTTGGTGACCCCGCCACTACCTTGTCCGACTCCGACCTCCGCGAGTCCGCCTATGAGATCCTAATCGCCGCTTGCCGGAGCTCCGGCACCCGCCCCTTGACCTACATCCCCCAGTCTGAGAGGGCTGCTGACAAGGCTCCGGCATCTTCAGCTCCGTCGCTCCAGCGCTCGCTGACGTCTTCTGCTGCTAGTAAGGTGAAGAAGGCGCTGGGAATGAAGTCGAATTCTGGGAAGAAGAGAGTTGGCGGTGGCGGTAAACCGACGAGTCTAGGGACAGCGCAAAAAGCGGTCACGATTGGTGAGTTGCTTAGGGTTCAGATGCGAGTTTCGGAGCAAACTGATTCCAGAATTCGACGAGCTCTGTTAAGAATTGCTGCTGGCCAGGTTTGTGTATTTGCTTTGGATCGAATTCGTAGCTTCTTCAGTCTTTTTGAGCATATAATGAAAATATATTTTTGAAAAATTGAAGTTTGGTTTCTTTGAATTATGGTAATTTGGCGTTTTTAATATTCTGATATTATAATTGGGAGTTTGTTTGGTTCCTTTGGATGCTTTATTATTTGTCTGTACATTCCCTTACTTTTATGGGTTCTTAAATTCCTTTTCCTTTTGCATTTTCAATGGTGAAATGGAGAGAACAATTAACTTATAAAAGTTTAAATATTAATCTTCTACTTTCTGAAATTAAACGAGTGAAAAGGGTAGAAATTGAAATTAGTCAGATAGCATAAGCGAGTAACGCGATCCCAGTTTTCCTTTTCTCAATGATCGACGATGTTCCTCTTGCACGATGAGTTTATCAGCTACTCTATGATTTCGTCTAAATGTATATGCTTTTCAAACTATTATGCTATATTTATTCCGAGTCAAGGGTGGTCAGTTACGGCGTTTGGGGTTTTTGCACTTTATCAGCTTGGAAGGCGGATGGAATCTATGGTCCTCCCTCTGGAGCTACTGCAGCAGATCAGGCCATCAGATTTTCCTAATCAGCAAGAATATGAAACTTGGCAGCGGAGAAATTTGAAGCTCCTAGAAGCTGGACTGCTTCTACATCCTTACCTGCCACCTGAGAAGACAGACACTGCTCCATGGCGCCTCCAGCAGATTATACGTGGGGCGCTAGAAAAACCAATTGATACTGGGAAGAATAGTGAATCAATGCAAGCTCTCCGTAGTGTTGTTATGTCTCTTTCCTGTCAATCATCTGATGGGTCTGTTTCTGTCACACGTCACTGGGCTGACGGGTTCTCATTGAATCTTAGACTCTACAATATGCTCTTAGATGCATGTTTTGATGTTCATGATGAAACAACTGTCATAGAAGAGATTGATGAGGTCTTGGAACTCATAAAGAAGACTTGGGGAATACTAGGAATGAACCAGATGTTGCATAATATCTGCTTTTTGTGGGTTTTGTTTCATCATTATGTTGTAACTGGTGAAGTTGAGGAAGACCTGTTGTTTGCTGCCAACAATCTGTTAATGGATGTTGAAAAGGATGCGAAGGCAGCTAAGGATCCAGATTATGTCAAGGTTTTAAGCTCCACATTAAGTTCAATTTTGGGTTGGGCAGAAAAAAAACTTCTTGCTTACCGTGATTGCTTTAACAGTGATAATACGGAGTCAATGCAAAGCATTGTTTCTTTGGGAGCTGTAGCAGCAAAGATCTTAATTGAAGATATATCTCAAGAATATCGTGGGAGAAGGAAACGAGTTGATGTTGCTTGTGATAGGATTGATACATATATTAGGTCATCCCTTCGAGCTGCTTTCTCACAGGCAAGTTTCCCAAATTCTGTAAAATGTACATGCCAGAAATAATCAAATGTTTCAATTTGTTATCCATTAGCATTCATTATGGAAGTTCAGTTTTAACTAAGCTTGTTATAGGTCCTTGATACCTCATGTAGACATTTGAGTTGACTGTTCTGCTATCCTCACCTGAGGATTTGGACCTTAGACCATTGTGATTATTTAAATTTTGTTTAAATAAGCTTAGGACAAGTATGCAACTTTAAATGGAAGTACCTTGGCATTCAGTTCTGCAAAGTCTATCGCAATTCAGGAAATCATCTGTTTCTAGACCAGTATACAGCTCATCTGTTCTATATTTGCATAATCATGGACCTAGCTTGTCAGCTGATGACTTGAGGTTTTATTTAATCTTCTTAAGACAGAAAATGGAGCAGATCAAGTCTAGGAGACACTTGTCTAAACACCAGCAAAATCATAGTCCCATCCTGTCCATTCTTGCGGAATCTGCCAGTGAACTAGCCTTTAATGAGAAGGCAATATTTTCTCCAATCCTGAAGAAATGGCATCCTCATGCAGCTGGTGTGGCTGTGGCTACCCTCCATTCTTGTTATGGGAATGAGCTGAAGCAATTCATCTCAGCTATTACTGAGTTGACACCTGATGCTATACAAGTGCTGACTGCTGCAGACAGATTGGAGAAAGATCTTGTGCAGATTGCAGTTGAAGATTCGGTAGATAGTGAAGATGGAGGAAAGTCAATAATCCGTGAAATGCCTCCTTATGAAGCTAAGGTTTTAATTGGCAATTTGATGAAGTCATGGATAAAGTCAAGAGTTGACAGACTTAAGGAATGGGCAGAGAGAAATTTGTTACAGGAGGTATATGTGACACTTCATCTGCGTTCTTACCAAGTGTTTGATGGAATAATTGCTGTTAGCTTTCCTTTAGTTCATGTGTTTTGCTCTATTAGTTCAAAATTACTGAAAAGATTGTGCACTTGAGTAATTTAGTCCATCTGCAGGAGATAGAACAAAAATTTTGGTGGTAGGCATAGCAACTAGACCCAGATCTTCTGTTGAAGGCTGGTTAAATACTGAGTCACTATAAGTTGACTATTTGTATTGTTTCTGATCAATTATCAACAATCTGACTTTCCCATTTTTAATATAGGTATGGAATCCACAGGCAAATAAAGAGCGAATTGCTCCTTCTGCTGTTGAAGTTCTTCGATTGGTAGATGAAACATTGGAAGCATTCTTCTTGTTGCCCATACCTGTGCATGAAGTGGTCCTTCCTGATTTGATCTCTGGCCTTGACCATTGCCTGCAAAATTACATATTAAAGGCAAAATCTGGATGTGGTATGTGATTCCTGGTCTTCTAAACCATATTTTATAAAGCAACTATGGTCGTTGTTGTCATGCCTGAAAATTTTCTTCTAATGTGCAGGGACCCGAAGCACTTTCATTCCCTCATTGCCTGCATTGACTAGATGTAGTATGGGATCAAAATTTAATGTTTTTAAAAAGAAGGAAAAGTCACAAGCACCCCAGAGGAGGAAGTCTCAGGTTGGCACTGTGAATGGTGATGCCTCCTGGGGGATACCTCAGCTATGTGTACGTATTAATACTTTGCAACACCTTCGAACACAGCTGGAAGTGTTAGAGAAAAGAGTAGTTGTCCAGTTGAGGAGTTCAAAATCCACTCATGTGGATGATTTATCAGACAGAACATTTAGAAGATTTGAGCTCTCGGCAGCTGCTTGTATTGAAGGGATCCAACTGCTCTGTGAGGCAGCAGCATACAAGGTTGTCTTTCAGGATTTGAGTCATGTTCTTTGGGATGGTCTATATTTTGGAGAAGTTTCATCTTCCAGGATTGAGCCCTTCTTGCAGGAGCTTGAGCAGTATTTGGAAATTATTGCTTCCACAGTGCATGATAGAGTCAGAACACGTGTGATTACTGATGTGATGAAGGCTTCACTAGAGGGATTCCTTTTGATTTTGCTTGCTGGAGGCCCTTCACGTGCTTTTACTCTTGAAGATTTTCAAATGGTTGAGGAGGATTTTAAGTTTCTTACAGATCTATTCTGGTCCAATGGTGATGGATTACCAGTTGATTTAATTGATAAGTACTCAACAACAGTTAAAGGCATCCTTCCTTTGTATCGTACGGCAACTGAGAGCCTAGTTGAGCAATTTAAAAGTATAACCTTAGATACCTGTGGGTCTTCTGCTAAATCTAGATTTCCCTTGCCTCCAACCTCAGGTCACTGGAACCCTATTGAACCAAACACACTCTTGAGAGTTCTGTGTTATCGGGATGATGAAACAGCAGCAAAGTTCCTTAAGAAAACTTACAACTTGCCTACAAAACTGTAACAACCTTGGATGAAGCGACTGCAAGATTCTGCAATTTTGCGGATGGCTGGGTGATGATGGATATAGCTGTTGCAATATTAACTGAATCCCTTGGACATTAAAAACTCCTTCAGGTTGGGTTTAGCGGGGAGGCTTTTTTTTGTTGATTTTCGTCGTTGATATTAGAAATTAGATACAAATTGTTTTTTGGTGTGAAGTCTTCTTCCATAAGTTGTGAAAGAACTTCAGGAGATGCCTGACCTGCTCCTTTATCTACGGGTGTATATTAATCTTACAGAGAGGTAGGAGTTTGCGCTTGACATATTAGTTATTTTATATCTGAGAAAGCTGACGAAACATCCATATGGCACAACAAGAGACATTCAAAGGAAGTGTGTTGTTTGTGGGGCTACGTCGAGATTAAATTATTCCCTGAACTGATTTCTTTATACATATTTGGCTATGGAGCTTACTGTATGGTTCAAAATTGATGATTTTACAGTATTAAGTTATTTGGGCTAGTTTTATTTAGAAACAGCCTCTTTACTAATTAAGAATAAGGCTGTATATTATTAGATCTCTAAATCTCGCGTATCAATGCGATTCATATTGGATGTTGTTGTTGTTATTGTTGTTACGTATTAATTAACAATATTTTTGTGAAGGGATTGAAAATGTCTCCTTGTCTAACAGGAATGTATGTACCTAATGCTTATTTTGCTTTGCTAGAGTTTACATAATCAAATGCAGATTGGGTTGTCATCTGTTCCCTAGTTCAGTTATGGCAATAATATGTACTTTGTATGTAAAAGCTAATAATCTCACCGTCATCCCTCCCTCAATTTGTCTTCACTATATGATATGGGCGTATACTTGGGGGGTGTGGTTGGATTTTTCTTCTAGATTTCTGCAGTTTTAGCCTTGTCGCCAATGGAAACGATGAATTTTGCATTGATGTGTTGTAATAGGAAACAACTGATGTCTGAAATGGTTAAAGGTACATTCCACATTTACATAAACATGATGATAGCCAACTATTGCTTATTGTGAATATTTTGGAATGAGAGGATTACATTTTGGAATTTAGATTGTTATTTCTCACAAGATTCAGACAAATCCTAGTATCTTCGTCGTTCGTCCTGCTTCTTGCTGTATTGCATTTTTATTTCCAGAGACAATGCGTGGTATCATGAATTTCTTAACCTCTCAACCAAAGTTATGAATACCTTATCAGATTTGGTACCGAATTGAACTCTGGAATGGAATTGTATCGGTACCGGTTAGTACTGGTTATCGTTTTAGAAAATTTTTTAAAATTATGAAATAGTCTCTAAAATTTTTAAAATTTGCAAAATAATCCATATTTGTATATATTATATAGTTGTACTGTATACTTTACTAGTTTACTGTTTACATTAATCATGTTTTCAAAAATCTTAATAATAAATAATAATGACAATTAATATGAAATAACAATAATTTGTAAATATTTTATATAAAAATAATAACCAAGTCTGCATGTTAGGACCCGATTTTGGAATCGGATCCTAACCGGAAAAACAGAATTGGAATACAAAGCGGTGAAAATATAAGAACGGATCACAAAACGAAACGAAAGGCGGACAAAGCGAATCACAAACGAAACCGAAAAACAAATCGAATACGAATCGAATGCAGGTCAAAACAAAAGCGAAACACAAATCGAATAGGAAAATTCAAAAAGCGGAACGTATCATAAAGCGAAAGAATCGATAGCGAATCGAATGGCTCAGAATCAACGAAAACAAATCGATTAAGAACAAAAACTTAACTCCGACATCCAAAAACAAATATTTTAGAAAAACGTCGCGTTGGAAACCCTACGACGCACTTGATCTAAACCAGTCCAATTTGATGTAAATTTTTTTTCTTTTTTTTCATTTTATTCAATCTCATACAAAGCAATTCATTAATCCATTTGGAAATTCATCCTCAATCAAAAACTCAACGTATAAGATCTTTTTAACCAATTCTTATTCTTTTAACCAATTCTTACTTTTCTTTAAACTTCTCACACATTGCTATTCATACACAATCAAGCCATACACAATAAACACTTCAATATCTCAATTCCAGCAACACAATTCATCGGACCTCCTGTCTGGAATCCCAACACAAAAAACACATTTATATACCTATAACACTTCAATAATTCTCAAACATCAGTATCATCGGACCTCTTGTCTGGAACCTATATCACATTCAATCACATTCATCCATATCCAAGTCACATTCATATCTCAATTTAATACACAAATTCATAATTCATACACATCATGAAATAAAAGCTTACAAAACATTAATGGCATTCTTAGCCATATACAAAACCAAATACCAAAATCCAAAATACACAAAACATAAGATGAGCAAAATCGAACAAATGTTTTGACTTTCTTTCATCTGATCTCCTGCTCGATACCTGGAGATGGGGGTGAAAGGGGGTGAGCTTTACAGCTCGTGGATAACATGTTTATAAGTCGAAAAATAAGCAAAAATTATTTTTCAAAGTTTTTTCTATTTAATAAAAATTCCACAATAGAAATTTATCAAAAAATGCTTATTTCTCAGACTTTTCAACTTTTCAAAATCATTTATAATCAATTTCAAAAATTTCACGGTTGAAAACCTCAATTGCTCATTTATCAAAATTCTCAATTTTTTTCATAATTCATGAATAATTTCAAAACATGAATGCAACACATTATAATACATATAAGCATATAACACATCACAAATTTTGGTTTAGGTCGGTCCAGATACAGAACGTACTGCACATTCCCGCATAGCGGTCCTATGCAGCCATGAATAAAACGTACTACACCTTCCCGCTTAGCGGTCCGGTGTAGCCGTGAACTTATGGGAGTCCGTAACGGAGCTCCAATACCACTAGCGAGCAGGCGGGTGAAACCTAGACAAGTGCACTTGACCCTCTTATGGGACCTAACCAAACCAACATAACAGACAATTCACACTTGAAAAATCGGACTGCCCAAAGGCATATTTCAAAACTTGGTTTTCATACACATATCATATCCAACACAAAAATTGCCCTAAGGCACTTTTCGAAAGTTTGTTCTTCATACACATGTCATATAGCAAACAAAATGCATTCACAATTCACCAATAAATTTCATAACAATCAAATT
>JANIPM010000232.1:17421412-17432125 GCA_027478405.1 Erythroxylum cassinoides
ATTATACGAAATTAATTATTTTATTATTATTATTGTTGTTGTTATTGTTGCAAATGACGTGTTAGGTTTCGTAGGTAATTCAAAAGGTTATTTTTGACATTTTCGGTTCTTGTTCGTAGGACAAGAATTCTTGTACCTCAGTTTTAAAAGGAACAAAAAATTTTATTGTTATCTACGAGGATGGAATAAAAATAAAGGATGGAATAAAAATAACTTAAGACAGCAAGTAAATAATAACTGATCTCTGTCGACTATCCACACCTACGAGATCGCAAACCAAACGCAGAGTTAGCGTGCCTAATGAACTCGCTTCGTCTTGCTCTCATTGGTCGTAATGATACTTCTCTGAAATAAATGGTCCAGATTTAAAGGTTCACACATGCAATCGTGTACGGCAGCAGGTTCAAAATGAAGCGTTATCGACTGCCACATGTGATAAGTTGGTGATCTCATTCATACCTCATACCTGTCAACCGTGTCAGGTTGGCAATGAAAGCTGGGACAAATACCAGTTACGTGCCTTCACGCCCCGTGAAATTCTTTTTCTTAGCAGAGAAATTAAGACGAGTCACGGAACCGGTGAGTCCGTGACTTTACATTGTTGTATTGACTATTGACTCCAAAATTAATAATTAACAGAATAGACTAAAAACAAATATAACCAATTTCTACATAAATAAGTAGATGAACAATGAGGAAAAATCATGTGTTTTTTATGACTTTATAATATAAATTAATGGTTAAAAAATTCAGCCAATTTTTAATAAAAAAATCTTGAATTATTTAATTTTTTGGTTAATTTTTTAATTTTATTTACTTTAATAAAATTTTCTGTTAAAAATAAATTATTTTATTAATTAATTAGTCAATTTTTATAAATTAATAAATTCTTATAAATTAAAATTAATTAATTAATTTTATTGAATAATATCTTTTTCGATTAAACTTCAAAGTGTTGACGAATAAAAACAATCTCTTTCGATCGTATTACAAATATTTTAGTTTAATTTAATTTTAAGCTAATTTTACGATAATATCACACCGGTTGAATAATTTAAGTCTTAAATCTTTTGTCTTATCGATTATACTAATCATAAGTCCATAAGTCGATATCATATACAAATTTTCTAAATCGATGTCGTATAAAAATTTTCCTTCTTGTTGGTGATTGACTAATGACTACCTTGTAACACATAACATAAGCTTTAATTGTGTATCTCAAATTAAACATAAAAAGAATATAACAAAAAAAATACATAAATACTTGATTTTGATTCCATAACTTTATATTAGTTTTTTAAAGTTGAAACGAGCGCAAATATACTAAAATTTTCATGAAATTTGCTCATTGCAATGTGTTAAAGCCTTTTTTGTATCTTTCTATATACGTGAATATTTGAACGAGTAAAAGTATTTATACGTTCACGATTTGCTACAATAATTACATGAGACTTTAACTTTTTATATATAATATTTATATTGAGTCTCCTCATCACAAGCATAATATTAATCCATTCTATATTCATTGGGGTTTATTTTTTTCGCTAAACTTCAGTCCATTTATTAAGTTTCTTTATTAGACTATTTTATTATTTTATCCAAATTAAATATGATTAACTTAACCAATAAATTATTAAAATTGTTAAAATGGACTTAATTGTTATCCAACTCATAAGAAAATATCTAACATACCTATAGCCTTGAAAAGTCTTATATGTTCGAGTTAATTCAAGACACTAAGTTGAATTTAGTGAACACCTAAATAGATTTAACAGAAAAGCTGTACAATGTTGATAAAAAAAAAACTTGAATTAAGCAACTTTATTTGATCTTAATCTATTGTACTATAAATTATTATCAATTCTTTACGGTCGACCTCTTCAACTTGGAACCATAGCCTATTAATAGAGACCATTTAAAACACTCTCGCAACATAAATAGGGGTCCCGGGACCATTTATTCAATAAGTTCCCATTGTATTACGGACGATAAGCGCAGGACAAAGGCCAATTTGGGCATTAAGAGACAACCCTAAATATCTCTAGTCCTTGAAGCCAAGTGTATTACTATTTCGTAGAGGGACCTATCTCTCTCGAATTGCCAATATAAGCTTATAGTACAAAAATATCAAGATAAAGCGAATTCCGACCACTATTTCCGAAATGCCACAACCCTAGCGAATTGCGGCGCGTGAACAGATAATTAGTTAGTTCTCTGTTGCTGTAAAGTCTAAAGTGACCATTTTTGTTGGCGAAATTGCATAGTGTATAGTGCACTTGCCCATAAGTTTACTTGTATTAAAAGTTTGATCTTTATTCTTAATTATTATACTAGCAATTTCCTTGGCCTTTAAATACATAACTCCCCTCCCTCACATACCAACCAAATATTCATTCTCTCTGGTTACCCTACCTCTCTCTCTGTCTCTCTCTCTTTCTCTATGTATAAATTTTGAAAAGAAAAAGTTGTAACACAAGATTAGACATGGAGATGGAAGCTAGTAGCCAAGAGGTGGCCAAGAAACTATGGCACATAGTACGTGCAGTAGTCTTCATCATCCGAAACGGCATATCAAAGAGCAGAGTACTGGTTGATCTCCATATGTTACTTAAACGAGGCAACAAGCTCGTCGAAAAAGCCATCGGCAACCTCATCACTTTCCACAACCATCACTCCTCCTCTTTCAGTTGCCGTTCCGATGACGCTCTGTCCTTTGTTTCACCTAGAGAATACGAGTTCAGTTGCAGCAACAGCCCTGCATTTTACTCTATTCATACACACCACAAACGCAAACATCCCCTCCACCATCGCTTTCCAAAGTCTTACAAAAACAACGACGTCCCCACCGTCGCTGCGGTGCAGAAGATGCTGGAGATGTTGAATAAGGAGGTGGTGGTGGAGGCATCGCCGCTGACCCTTCCTGGATTCGGAAAAAGCCCTATGGTCAGACAACTGAGGATCACAGACTCGCCTTTTCCGTTAAAGGACGAGGAAAATAATGGACAAGTGGACAAAGCAGCTGAGGATTTCATCCAGAAGTTCTATAAGAATTTGAAGCTGCAAAAATCTACTTTACCATGATCTTTGGGGGCAGATGAATTCTGCTAACAATAATAGATGTCTCCGACACTCATTTGAACTTTCAATTCCAGCCTAGGCCAAGGATGCGTATGCTCTTGCTGAGAATCGAAAGAGTTCAATGCAACCCCATCACAACAAGTAGTTGCAGTGCACCTCTAGACAACTTTATGGATCGAGATTTAGCTATTTGTCACATCAGATTTATATAATCACAATATCTTAATCAAAAGGTTTACACATCTAATTTCATAAGGTTTTCTATAGTTCGACATCTGACAATTTTTTACGTAGAAAATAGCTAGATCTTGCCATAAGTTGAAGGAGCTTTGTGTTCGTATTGTACCTCTTCATGAGGTCTCCTGTCAACAATCATGAATTTGGTTCTTAAGTAAATTTTGTATTTCTCCGTCGCTTTGTATCAGAATGGTTTTCTTATTTTTCCTTATGCTTATTGTCTTTATCCTTCTATATTCATGTGTTTCTCTCTCTCTCTCTGTATTTATAATGCATATTCTGTCTTTTGAAGAAAGACTGTGCAGCTGCTACTTGCAAACAAGGAGCTAGGAAATTCTTATAGTGCGAGCATATTATTATTGACTTTCGAGTTATGAAGCGCTCTTAGTTTTAGGGCCTTTGCCTCTACACTCCTTTCAGTGTCTCGGGTGGATTTTCGTGGCTATTGTTTTCTCTAGTAGTTGAGAGGTCACCTGCCATGCACTAGCGGCAGAGAAGCAGCTACCGACTTTACTCTCATTTAGCTTTGGTATTATCGTTAAGTGAAGATGCACTTTACTAACCTTCCAGCTGTATTAAATGTTGGTAGCGATTCACCTGGAATTACTGGGCCTATAGTAAGCTTGTTCCAAGTACTATATCTTAGCTAGGCCTAAACTCGTATTGACCCTATAGAAAAGCTGGTACTAATAACTGATACGAAAGTGCTAGTAAACGTCTTCGTAATATAATAGAAGCCGTGGTATATGTACGTGTAATTTGTTTGTGTTTGCATGGTAATTCAGAGATAATAAAAAGGCTCTCGTGCATGATCTTTTATAGTAAAAATATCTTATAATTCCATCAAATTGATTGTTAGTATGAAAAGATTGTCAAGTGAAATTTCTGCCACTCAATTGTTAAACTGGATTTAAGGTGTTTGTTACACTTAATATATAGTGTTAACATCAATTCGTTGCCCAGGGAAAGCAAGGTGACTCGTTTATTTAACATCGTCTACATGGATTATCCTTTTCCCATTTTGGTCCCAGTTGATTAATGTCATTATTTTGACAGCTGAAAACCAAAATGTATCACCGTCAACCTGTTGAAAGTAGGAGTTTAAATAAATGAAGGGGTTGGTAGAAGAACACTTCACCAATTCTGTACCGCACTTGGCATGATAATCACCAGCAAGTTTGGGGGATTCAATTGCTTATTCTCTTTTTTTTTTTCACAAAAGGGTATTGTTTATTTCATCTTGGAAACACCAATCTAAACGGAGTGTGAAGTGATTCACGTTTCTCCGTCGATTTTTGACATAGATAATCTATTTGATCTTAAATAAATCAGGTTTAACATTTAGGGATCTAAGGTTCATAAGATATATGTGTGCAACATAAAACCCGAAAATTATAAGGGCATTTGCTTACAAGGATAACAACAAAGAATAAAGTAAAATGCAAAGCAGATGAGCATAAGTAATACACGTGTGACGGTGTGAGGCACATGAGGCATACCTCTACGGTGAAGACTTTGGAAGATGCAATTGCTATGTATAGTTTATAAAAATCAGATAATAGCATTAGTCTTACACACAGTATTCTTATTGTAACCCAAATAATTTGAGAAGTTTATGAAAAAAAATTAGGAGTTAGAGAGTTACTAAAGTACTTACTTAGGAGTACTAATGAGTTCACAACGAACACTAGCAAGTGTTGAAAAATACTCAATCTCTTATAACTTTTTTCCTTTCATTGAAACTAGTAGAACCACCTACATGAAATCCTTTGATGTAGATAGTAATTAAGCTATCGAACCAAGTAAAATTATTGTGTGCTCTTTTCTTTTATGAAAATGTCATAATTCTGCAAAAACTAACTCATTTTTCATCAGTCTCTTGAGAAAGAAGATAACGTTAATAGAAGGCAAATTTCAACAGAAGTGGTATCAGAGCCAATCTTTAGTATTTAGGGTAACCCTCTGGCAAGCAATCAAGGTTCATCAAGAAAGCGTAAGAAGAATCATACAAGTAAACCTAAACCTTTGTATCCTATTTCTGATCTGCTCTTACAATCAATAAGTCAGTAAGAACTTTTTTCTTGTCATCTTTTATCTTCGTAACAAAATGGTGGGAAAAAAATGGATATCTTTACTGGTAAAGAAGATTTTACAATTTGGAAACTTCAAATACAAGCTTTACTTGAATCCTATGACCATTATGGTGCAATTGAAGAATAATATGATTTAGAAGCATATCCTACTAAGAAACTCAAGATGCAAAGGCTTACACTTTGTAAGTTAATGCTTCATTTATCACCTGCTATGATAAGAAAAGTGCAGAATTGCAATACTGTAAAGAAACTATGGATGGCACTTGATGAATTGTATTCTAAACGATGTATGCCTAATAAGATGACCCTTTTATATAATCTGGTCAAGTATAAAATGAATACTATTGTAACCCTTGATGACAGTTTGGATTCTTTAAATTAGTGCAAGACTTAGAAGCTACAGGTGAATATATATCTGAAGAACACCAAGGTGTGGTTATTCTAAAGGCCTTACCATCAGATTTCAATGCCTTCATGCCAGTGGATAATCACTCACTGTCAAGAGGGTGCTGGATTCATTAATAGAGGAAATTGTGGACAATAATCCGTTCAAGAAGGAACTAGAGGTCATGTTCATTGATAATAAACAAGACAAAAAGACTAAAAAAGGGAACAATAAGAAGGGAAATTGGTAGAAAGGGAATGGCAAGGATAAGCAGATTAAAGACAATGAAGAAAAAAAGAAAAAGGCTAAAGGCAAGAAGTGCTACTACTGTGATAAGGAGGGGCATTTTGTTAGAGACTGAAGGAAGAAGAAAAGGGGCAAGGTTGCACAAGGTGGAGATGCTGGGAATATGGAGAAACATGAAGAATCCAGTGGTGATGAACTGCTAGCTGTTTCTAAAGAGAGTGAAGATCTCAGCAGGGAATGGATCTTTGACTCTGGATATACTATGCATGTCACTCCTCACAGAGACTAGTTTACCACCTTTGAACCAGTTACTTCCAAAGTAAAGATGGCAGATTCTGGATAACAAAAGGTTGAAGGTATTGCAAATGTTTCCATTAACATGTTTGATAGGAAGAGAAGAACCTTAACCAATGTCAGATTTGTTCTAAGAGTGAGAAGTAATCTCATCTATGAAAGCATGTTTGATAAACAAGGCTTTCAGATAAGATCTAAGGATGGACTTAGAGAAATTCTAAAGGGTGGAAGAGTGATCGTAAGGGGAGTTTAAAGGGGAGAGCTCTACTACAAGATAGGCACTACTGAAGTGAATCTAACTACTGGAAATAGAGAGCTAGATTCAACTAAGCTATGGCACTCTAGATTGGGACATGCAGGGAGCAAAGGCTTGATACACCTTTCTAAACAAGGGTTGATTCATGGAAAAGACTTAAGGAAGATGGAATTCTGATAATCTTGTGTGCTAGGAAAGTACCACAAAACCAATTTTTAGAAAGGAGATAAAAGAGCTAAAGAGATTATGGAGTATGTCCATAGTGATCTGTGAGGGCCCATTATAGGAGGAAATAAATACTTTATGTCCATAATAGACGACAAGTCTAGGAAATGCTGGGTCTATCCTATAAAAAGGAAATATAAAGCATGGGATATATTCATTAAGTGACATACACTCATAGAGTATTAGACAGGGAAGAAATTAAAATGCTTAAGGACTGATAATGGCCGTGATTATTGCAATAAAGAATTTGAAGATTACTGCAGCAAGAAAGGTATTTAGAGGCACAAGACTATCAGAGCAACACCTCAGCAGAATGGTGTAGCTGAGAGGCTCAATAGGACACTCTTAGAAAAGACAAGATATATGATGTTATCTTCAGGATGCTCACAATCACTATGGGGTGAAGTTATCAAGACTACTGCCTACCTAGTAAACAGATTACCTACATCAGCCAATGATTACAAAACACCTCAGGAAATCTGGAATGGGAAGAAGCCTAGCTTGGCTCACTTAGGAACCTTCGACTGTACTACCTATGCATACTAAAAGGAAGGAAAATTGGAACCTAGAGCAGCTAAAGGAGTGTTCTTAGGCTACCTAGAAGGAGTTAAAGGCTACAAAATCATACTACTTCAACAAGGAGGTTTCAAAACTCTTATGAGTAGAGATGTAATATTTAAGGAACATGAATTTCCTTTGTTTTGTAGGAAACTTGCATACATTGACCTACAAAAGGAAATTCAAGAGCAATTGGGATCATCAAGCATTTCAATTCCTTTCTATGTGTCACCAGCAACTGAAATAGAAGAAGATGATGCACAATATCATTGTGAGGAGCCTGTACAAGGCTCTACCCACCATAAACAAGAAACTAAAGAAATAGAAGGTGAAAGTGAGGAGGGAACTTCACAGTCAGTTGACACTAATAATTCTCTACTTGATTATTAGCTCACCAGAGATAGACAATCAAGACAAAGGATACTTAACAGGAGGTATTATGATTCTAACTTAGCGAAATATGCTTGTCTTATTGCAGAGTCTACTAATTGCAGGGCACCAGAAACCTATGAAGAAACTATTCGCAGAAAGGATGTTGAGTAGTGGAAATTGGCTAGCAAGAATGCGTATGCTTCTTTAATGAAGAATAGGACTTGGGTGCTAATACCTAAGCCACCTAAAGCAAAGTTGATGAAACAGATGGTTGCTTAAACTTAAAGAGGGGGTCACAGAGGCAGAACCCAAGATATACAAGGCTAGGGTTGTAGCTAAGAGATACAGACAAAAGGAAGGAGTTAACTACAAGGAGATCTTCTCACTCGTTGTGAAGTTCAAAACCATAAGACTGATTCTTGTGCTAGCAACTATCTATGACTGAGAAATCCATCAAATGGATGTTAAAACAACCTTCCTATATGGAAAGCTTTAGGAAACTATCTATATGAAGCAACCAGTCAGTTTTGTAAATAAAGATAAGCCTGACCATGTTTGCTTGCTTCAGAAATCTCTATATGGGTTGAAACAAACACCTAGGCAATGGAACAAGAAGTTTCATGAGGTAGCAACTGCTATGAAATCCACTAGAAGTGTCTATGATTACTGCCTTTACTATAAGGACCTAGGAGAGACAGAAGCTGTTTATATGCTAGTCTATGTAGATGATTTAGTCATCACTATAAGGGACTTAAGTAGAATTGTAAAAGTGAAGAATGCTTTATGTAAACACTTTGAGATGAAGGATATGGGAGAAACACACAAGCTCCTAGGAATGTAGATTATCAGGAATAGGAGGGAAGGGAATCTATAATTGATTTAGAAGAACTACATTAGAAAGGTTCTTACTCAGTTCAGCATAGAGCAAGCAAAACCTAGCTCTATTCTTATAGGCTCACATCTGTAGATGGTTGCTAGTAACAATCCTCAAATTGAGCAAGAAAAGAAAGCTATGATGAACTATCCCTATAATGTTAGAGTTGGTAGCATTGTGTATATGATGCTATGTACAAGACTTGACTTAGCCTATGCAATCAACATTCTAAGCAAATTCATGGCCAATCCAAGATTTGAGCACTGACAAGGGTTAAAGAATGTTATCAAATACTTGGCTGGAACTTTAAACTATGATTTATGTTTTTCTAAAGTTGAATTAGCTAAATATAATAATATATGTTTGTGTGGTTTAGTAGAATCAGATTAAGCAGCAGACAAAGACACTAGAAAATTAGTATCAACATATTTTTTTCACATTAATAGGCAATTTAATCAGTTGGAAAGTTCAGCAACAATTAATAGTATCATTATCAACGACAGAGGTAGAATATTTTGCATCATAGAAGGCGTAAAAGAGCTAACATGGTTGATAAGCATCCTAAAGGAAATTCAAATTAACCTAGCTACATCAACAATCTACACAGATAGTTAAAGCGCACTTTACCTCAGTAAGGATCCTATCTTGCACGAGCGATCCAAGCATAACGACGTAAGGCTTCACTTCATTAGATACAGAATCACTCAAGGACTCTTAACTCTGGAGAAGATAGCTAGTGACCTAAATCCTTCAGACGTTGGAACAAAGATTGTTACAACAAGGAAGTTCACTTTCTGTAAAGATTATCTACAGATAAGTGAAACACCTTGAAGACAACAATCATCAAAGAACCTATTTTTTGATCTCGCGTATAATGATTATACTAGGGTTTGCTCTCTTAATTCTCTTACAAATCGATGATCGGCATAAAAAATCAATAGAGGAGGGAACAAATGTGAAGTGATTCATGTTTCTCCATCAATTTTTAACACAGATCGTTGATTTGACCTCAAATGGTTCGGGTTTAACATTTGGGGATTTAGGATAAGTGATTTGACCTCAAATGCGTTTGGTTTTGATTTGTTTTGATTAACAACTAACAACATAAAACCCAAAAATATGAGGGTGTTTGATTACAAGAATAAAAACAAAGAATAAAGGAAAACGCAGAGTAGAGGAGCATAAGTGATGCACGTGAGAGGCACATGAAGCTTACTTTGAGTTGAATTTTTTCTTTAACGATGAAGGCATGAAAGGTGCAACTGCTACGTATAGTTTATAAAAATAAAATATTAGCATTAGTCTAAATCACACAACATTCTGATTGTAACCCAAATAATATGAGAAGTTTACGAAAAGAAATTAGGAATTAGAGAGTTACTAGAGTACTTACTTAGGAGTATTAGTGAGTTCACAAGGAACTCTTATAAGTGTTGAAAAACACTTCTTCTTTTTTAACTTTTTTTTCTCGTTGACACTAGTAGAACTACCTATGTGAGATCCTTGGATGTAGATAGAAATTAAGCTATTGAACCAAGTAAATTTGTTATGTGCTCCTTACTTTTCTGAAAATGTCATAATCCTGCAAAAGCCAACTCATCTTTCATCAGTCTCTTGGGAAAGAAGATAACATAAATAAAAGGCAAATCTCAATAATTCAATTCCAAGTGATTGTGCTTATGCTTTATAAATTTCTTAGCATATGCTTTGGTGTTTGACAGCCTTGCAGGAACACACCCTACCAATAGGTTCAATATCTATGGGATAAAACAAGTGTATTAATATTACAATTTGAGAGTTTCACAAGAAGAATATTATGTAATGAAAAGACATACACCTAAGCACCTAGCTCATTATTTTAAACTTGTGAAAATTTATGTGTTCACTAACTTCAATTTAATTTGTACTTATTTTTAGGTGAAAATCTTCTACTTTTTGTACGTTGGTAGAGTAAAAAGCTTTTCAACCTCATCTATATTTTATATCAACAAGACTACAAATTAAAATTGTTAGTTTATTATCATATTTAAATGAAGATCTTGAATTCTTATCTTCACACATGTTTTTCTTTCTTTTCTATTTTCTTTTCAAGAGA
>JANIPM010000232.1:17484454-17496606 GCA_027478405.1 Erythroxylum cassinoides
TCGGAGACTTGACACATCAGGCCTCCTACCAGTCCACAACTCATATGGTGTGCTAGTAACTGATTTCGTGGGCACACAACTCATATGGTGTATTTCATTCTAAGTAATAATATCAGTTCTGATAATTAAAACATATGTTAAAATAACTCTTATTTGATAAATAAGTCACTTGATTACTTATTTATTTTAATAAAATACAATTAATTTTATTATCATTGTATTAAAATAAAAGACTATTTAGTTAATTGATTCATAAAATTAAGTTATTTTTCAATTTTATTTAATATTGAAAAATAAAAAAGTAACTATTGATATTAATAAGTAAACAAATTTTTTTAAAAAATAAAAATAAAAAATAAAAATGAAGAAAATAGAAATTATAAAAACAAAAAATTACAATGAATAAGACAATAGTAAAATAATCAATCAGCCTCTTAAGTTTTGAGTTCAAATTAGTTATTTATTTTTATTTTTAAAAGCTGAGAATAATAGTTTATTCTGCATTAAAATTTATTACTGGCCATTTTAGTTGAATTTAATATTTGAGCTGAATATATTTGGTTTAAAATTGTCAAATACTGGAAAATATAATTAACAAAATATGATGTGTTTATTGATTCAGTATTCCTTCTAAGAAGTAATGAATAAAATATATCATTATAAAAGGTTTATACATATACTTCGTTTCTTTCATTCAATGGCACATGTAGTAAAACACAACATTTGAACCCTGGTTATCTCATGATAAAATGTATGAACATGTTCTTGATGTAATTCCAAAGTGTAAGTGTTATGAGCTAATATCTTTATAAAGCAAAAGCCCAACAAAAAGAATGACCCCAGGTCCTATGAAGAAGGAATAACGAATGTGCTCCATAAATTGCAGTGTTTTGCCAAAGCTCAGGGCATGAAAATGATTATGCAGATTGTAGTTCTTTCTCTCACCCAATTCTCCTTGTTTCTCATCTCCTTCTCCGATATTCTCTCTGTTATTTTCATTGCTCTTCATCTTGTTGTTTTCCCTAAGAACCTTGTATTTCACTGTTGGGTTGAATAGAAAACAGAGGAATCGTTCGCTGTTGGTTATTTGTTTGTATTTCTCTTCTTGGTTACATTGGTCCATTACATTGGTGCTTTCATTGAGCCTCTGCATAGATGGCAGAGTATCAACACCAACCTCCTCTTGACTCCATTGAAAATAGTCTTCTTGCTCTCGTTGATTCAACCTCCGCACTACGTCGAGGTTTCACCACAATCGCTTCTTCTTTAGCAGAAACTAAGTTTCTTCTTCAAGAGCTTTTGAATCTCCTCCCACCTCTCACAAACCACGACCAATCCCATGAAGAACCTGAGGGCTTATTGGATTCAACTGAGATCCATACGATAGGAGCCATTGTTGACGCCGAGGTGTTCGATGAAATGTCAGAAAGAGTCAACACCGTCACCACGAAGATTGAACCTCTTCGTGACGCAAGCTATGTTACAGACACGGTGTTCGATGAAAGTTCGGATGATGTTTCCGGTATGGCTTCATCTGAACTATCGTCCCTCATCCTTGAGGACAAGGATGATTTGGAGGGGAAGGCTGAAGACAAGGCTATTGAATCACAAGAGACATTGCTGAACGAGCTCAGAGGTGGTAATCTGATAAGTGTTAAGAATCCCTTCAGTATTAACGGTCACTACCGGAACCAGATTGGGTCAAAGTCTTTCGGAATGATAGGCGAGCATGGTGTGGATTCTACAGAACGGTATAATGGAGTTCAATCACCAAATAATCTGCTAGAGTCGATGAATATGTATTACGGTGACTCAGTTGGTGAGTACATTGCTCGTGTGACCCTCAAATATTTTGACCCAGGAGGAAGGTTTGGAGGTTCTTCCGTGGCATTTTATGACAAAAATGTGGATAAATTATATTCGGGGAGGCAGACTGCTGCTATTGCATATGTTGCTCTTTGCGGGATTGAAAGGTGGGGTATTATGGATTGTTTCTTGCAATTTCAGAAGCACCGGTTGGGTAATTTGCGGTTCTCTCTAGTATTCTTGTTAACTGAAGAGTTAGAGCTGTTGAAGTGGTCTTATTGGTTTGCTTGGACTACTCTAGTAATTGATATTGAGCATGAAAATCCACTAAAAGAAGCTTCAAACGAATTTCAGCAAGTGGGGGGTGTAAGTTTGAGTGGTTTTGTTGATATAGAAATACTGTCAACAATCCTATTTGCTAGTATTACTTCATCTCTATTGGTCATGCCATTCAAGCTTTTATTACCTTGTGTTGAAGTTTTCATGATTTGGTTTTGCATTAGTGAAGCAAAGGGCTTGCAATTTTTTGGTATTATGTTGCTGCAGATGTGCTTGGCTATATTTTCATATTTCATATGGTTCCATGAGAATCTAATGATAGATGTGACCTGTGGTGTTGAGAGTAAAAGGAGGGCAACAGTTGGTGAAGCTTGCCAGAAATATGGTAGCATCTTTAGGCGTCCTCAGGGTCTATACATTAGCCTAAAGGAAAAGGGGAAAATACTCGATGTGTTGAGAAACTGGCCAGAAAGAAATATCCAGGTTATCGTTGTCACTGATGGTGAGCGAATCTTGGGACTAGGAGATCTCGGATGTCAGGGGATGGGAATACCTGTTGGGAAATTGTCCCTTTACACAGCACTTGGAGGAGTTCGTCCCTCAGCATGTTTGCCAATCACCATTGATGTGGGTACAAACAATGAGCAATTGCTGAAGGACGAATTTTATATTGGACTCAAGCAAAGGAGGGCAACTGGCAAGGAGTACTCTCGACTTTTACACGAGTTCATGACAGCTGTGAAACAGAATTATGGGGAAAAAGTTCTTGTACAGTTTGAAGATTTTGCTAACCACAATGCTTTTGAGCTTCTTTCAAAGTACAGAACTACGCATCTTGTCTTTAATGATGATATACAGGTATGGAATAGCCAAGCCCATGTTGCAGAACTTTAAAGTCTTTTTTTTTACAGTATTTTTTTGACAATACCGTATATCACTTGTTCCAGGGAACAGCTTCTGTCGTTCTTGCAGGTGTTGTTGCAGCACTGAAGTTGCTTGGAGGTTCGCTGGCTGATCATACTTTCTTGTTCCTTGGTGCAGGGGAAGTAAGATTTTATTCATTTCCATCTCATAGTTGTTGTCCATTTCCCACCTGATAAGGAAGTCATTTTGAAGAGACCACGTGTAATGAAGCATTTCATTTTCACCGAAAATATGCTTCAACGATTTTTCCTTTAGCTTAATAATAATTTTTTAAAGCTTCTTTTACCATTTGAATGTGTATCCTGTTGCTTCTAGCACTCATTGATTATACTTAATTTTGCAGGCTGGAACTGGCATAGCAGAGCTTATTGCTCTTGAAATGTCAAAACAGGTATATCAAATTGTTCATGTATGATAGTTCTTAACTTCTAGACTAAATTCCACGGATTTCCCGTCGATGGGTTTACCGAACTGTTTTAAGCCGATGATCCATTTTAGGTAAAAGCTCCTTTGGAGGAGACCCGCAAGAAGATCTGGTTAGTGGATTCAAAGGTAATATTTGAATTTAAAACTTACTCAGCAGTTCTTTCTTTATTTGCAAATGACTCATGATCTTTTTGGTAGGGTTTGATCGTACACTCTCGCAAGGAATCACTTCAACACTTCAAGAAGCCCTGGGCTCATGAACACGAACCTGTTGGTGATCTCTTAAGTGCTGTCAAGGTGGGAAGAATGTATGCCTAACTTTCAAGTGCTTGTTCAAGTTTCTTTTGTTCCTCATAGCATTTATTCACCTGCTCAGGCAATTAAACCAACTGTCTTGATTGGATCGTCTGGAGTGGGAAGGACATTTACAAAGGAAGTAATCGAGGCTATGGCATCATTCAATGAGGTCTTCCCTGTTTCTCTATCACTTTCTGATACATGTATTCGCTTTCACAGCATCTAGCATTTAGCTAACTGTTTTTGCATTAATGTTGTGCAGAAACCTTTAATCATGGCTCTCTCCAACCCAACCTCACAATCTGAATGTACAGCTGAAGAAGCTTACACTTGGACTAAGGTAAAGTGAGATACTTCTTTTAGCCATAATTAATTATTTATCTTGATGAAGCAATTCTGTTCAAGGGATGCCCTCTCTGAGATTTGTTTTGTCTGTTGGACAATTGGGTTAGTTTTTAACTTGTGTACTTTCTTTCTTTTCAATTGAAGGGCAAAGCAATTTTCGCCAGTGGAAGTCCCTTTGATCCTTTTGAGTATGAGGACAAAATTTTTGTTCCTGGCCAGGTAATAACGAATAAAGTGTTTCTTTTCCAGTTTGTATTTGACTTAACCATCATAGACTGATCTTTGCTCTCTTTTCTCTTAAATTTAGGCCAACAATGCATACATTTTCCCTGGATTTGGCTTGGGTTTGGTCATCTCTGGAGCAATCCGCGTCCATGATAGCATGCTTCTGGCAGCTTGTAAGTTCACATGTCACTGTAAAGGATTTGACACAGCAGGATACTAGTTTCCGTAGCTACCTGTTACATTGGTTACTCCATGTCAATATGATGGAGCTTAAAAGGCTAGGTCAAAAGTTATAACCATTTCTACGTGATGGATTACTGATACGATTCGATAAGATTTTCTTTAAGTTAGGTTCATACAGAAAACTTAGCTTAATCGTTAATCTATTGAATGGATTTAATACTTGGGGTTTTCTGGAAGTGGAAGAGGAAGAGCACTAACAATACATTGTATGCTTTCCCTATGTAATAATATTCAATAGCGGAAGCTCTGGCCAGACAAGTTACGCAGGAGAACTATGATAAGGGGTTGATTTACCCACCTTTCACCAACATCAGAAAAATTTCAGCTGAAATTGCTGCTAATGTAGCTGCTAAGGCATACGAATTAGGTATGTATAATTATAGCTAGCTACTTCTGAAAGTTGGGGAACAAATTATGTGTGCTGCTAATCTGTTAAGCATGATTTTGTAGGCTTGGCCACACGCCTTCCTCGTCCAGAGAACCTTGTCGAGTATGCAGAAAGCTGCATGTACAGTCCTGTCTACAGAATGTATCGCTGAATGATTTCTTATTTACCGCATATGCTTTTATATCAAATGTTGTGGGAGTTTTTCTTACACATTGTTGTCCTTTGTTTTTACTACAAATAAAAATACGTACCCATTGCGCTTGTAAGATAACTCTCATTCTCTCGTCACATCGTCATTCATAAATCATGTAAGCGTGCAATATGCAGCGATCCACTGCCCCAACGTTGCGACAAAACAAACCATCCATTATCACTTACAAATTACGAATGCAAATACTGTAACAAATCAGAAGCTGCGATTGAGTGTGGGAGGTGACGACTCTCTTGTTGAGGTTGAGATCATTTGTTTCGTTATTCTGTGTATTTTATGAATATCCATTCATTCAATTTCTGAATAAGCACAGATTAATGAGAACGCCACCTGTTCCCCTCTTGTAGTAAATGACATTAGTAACATTTAATACGTTAATGCCGGATAAGGCTTGGCTTAAACGCTAAAGAGATAGTATTAAGATTCCAATGAACCAAAAGATGTGCGATTAAGAAATAAACTATATTGTGATTCGACGATAACAACAATAAGATGACCTACAGAGATCCTTTTTTATAAATCAGATTTCAATAGACTATCAGAATTTTTGTACATTTGAAGTTCAAGTACTTGCCCCTTTATTCCAAACCCAATTATTTATTTATTGGCCTATACCATGCAGTTTTATTTGATGCAGCTCTCATAGTACTTTTTTTTTTCCAGCAATAATCAAAACTGTCTACATTTTATAGACTGCAAATTTGCATCTTTATTGACGAATCAGATGAGTAAAAGTTTTGGGTTGAAGGACTGCAGAACTGCCAATCGCTAAACTGAGAATTAATGAGATCTATTGAGAAGAGATGGTGAGAGTGCATGCACATGAACACCAACCTTTATTGTATTCATCTTCCTCACGCAAGTCTTTGTGGCGATCAAATCAGGCAGGTATCAGTCAATACGTTACTTTCTTTAGAACCTCAAGTTGGACTTCTTTTGTACACACTAAGGTCAGCATGAGTATCCTTATACCGCTGGCTCAAGTAAGTGCTACACTTGATTGGTGGGAACCTATGTAAACAAATAAAGGCCAATAATTCAAGAGTAAGTGCAACAGAAGTTGCATATAAATGAATTTATTCATCCATAATTCTTGTCAACCCAACATGTGGATTTATCATGACATATGAATTATCTCCTGCAACCTGAGTGCGATATGATCAGACCAAAAAGCATGCAATAATATGATCACAGAGCCTTATTTTAGCATTTTGACCACAGCTGATAAACCCACTTAAATAGTATCCTTGACCTACCTATAAATTAATACACACACACACACACGCACGAATATTACACCAACAGATGAATCTTCTAAAGACTGCAATTTTGTTACTTCTCAGCTCATAAATTGATACACAGGTTGCCTACAGTCCAGAACTCATGATTGCATGTGAATTTTCAGTACTAGTTCCATGGCAGTTCCTTCTACTTACTTGGGAGGATTTTTCTCTGATTTGCAAGTTGGCAAGCATTCAACAAGACAGTCATGGCTGGGTTCCACAAAATATGCGATCTGCAATCAGAAAAATGCAAGTAAAAATTAAATATGGTTAAGCGATATTCTTAAGCATGCTAAGCAAATGAGTTTGAGGCATCAGGTATGAAAAAAGATTACTGCTATGGAAATATTATGAATATCCACATAGAACTGCAAATCCAAAAAAATTATCAAACAACTCTATGCCTGAAAGGAGAAGGAAAACAAAATAGATGACTTACAGAGTATCGATCTTGACCATTCCCTAAAACTCTGTGCAGTGTTGACCTGTTTGATAAAACAGAACAAACTTTGAGGTGCATGTTGAGTGAGGAGGATTATATCACATATCAAATTATCAAACAACCGTATATGACCACTCAAATGAAGATTAAAGCAAATCAGCAAGAGGACTGTCAAAGAAGCACTACAGTTATAAATCAAACTGAATTTCTTTGGCTGACCGTTGAAGGTCTCTTTCAATCCAACAATAAAATACCCAGATTGAATAAAAAAACTGTATTTAATTTCAGATTAAGTAGAATGGAAGTTACTTGAATATACAGTTGCTCCAGCGCTCCAGCATGTCACCAAGATTAACTACGAATGCTCTGCTTAACATAAGCCGGAGAGACAGGTATATTATAATCACTCAAATAATAAATGTCCTCTAAATTACATACGTTCAACAATTGTCTCTACATATATGATATTACAATGAAACAGTGTATGATTTATATTAGACAGTCTTATCAGCTGCTAAAAATAAAAGAATATACTAATACTGGATAAACTAAAAGTGTTCCTTAATTTTCTTGGAAAAAAAAAGTGTTCCTTAATTTTCAAGCTCACGAAATCAATCTTTTTGTTTCCTCTATTACAAGGGAAATAAGGATAGATGATGATATCAGAGCTAACTGAAAAACAAGAATTTATGTTCCAACTGACTAGTTAGGTTTGATTATTCTAAATCCTGAAAAGATGGCCTAGATATCTGCAGTCACTAACCTGACAATGGGGAAGATATATAATTTATCAGGCCCGCATAAGTAATGCTGATGGATGAATTTTGCACTTTTAGTAATGCATCACTTGCACATGCAAATCTAGAGCTAGGAGGATAAGTCAATTTCTAAACCAAGAGTATTTCAATCCACTAGAGTCCTATATAGGCTCACCCTTTCACAGGTTGAATATACTCCCATACTTGAGGTTGGGCATCCTTATCCTTGCAGATCTGCAGGAACATCATAACAATTGCACAAGTAATGAAGCTACAGGAGGAAAATAATGAAAAGAAAAAGGAACTAAACAAGCCAATTACATACTTGGAGGCCAAAGACATCATCCGTGGCTAAGAGAGTGATCAAGCCATAGTCAGAATGTGCTCCAGCTCCATATATTCCCTTTGAAGGATCAGAAATCTGACCTAAAAGCCCTCTCCCCACAAAAGTTTTTGGTTAGACAATAGCCCGAAATTTGTTAGGACGTTAACCTATAGTTGAAAATACAACCTCCATAGTGAAGCAACCGCATAACTGCTATTGGGTGGCCAAGCATAGCTGGCTTATCAAAGAAATCAGCTTCGAGGTCAAGTGCAAGTGCTATGATCCTAGCAACTGCTCTTGCTACTTCTCTGCATGTAGAAAACAACCAAAAGAGAATCTGAGGTTACGAAATAATAGCGCACATAGCATGCAATAATACAAAATTAGCAAGAATTTCAAAGCATCCCAAAACTCCAAGAGTAAAGAAGTAAGCAGGAAGATATCAGAAAGCTTACAGTGCTTTTTGATGGAACTGTTCCATAGTTTCCCTCCAACCAGGTAAAGCATCTAGAAAACAGCGTCAACCCAATGTAAAAACTACAGAACTAACGAACAAAAAGTGAAGTATGCTGTAAGAACGTGCGTATACCAGCTGAAGGCCAAACATTGGGTCCGTAAAAAGGCTTGTCAGCATCAGCATCAGCTTCAGGAACTTCAACTCCAATATAATATCCCTCCTTGTAATCTCCTACTAACCATATACACCAAATAATCACAATCTAAGAAAAAGCAGACATTTTAACAGAAAAAGAAGAGGAAAAGGGATGAACTTGAACCATGGACTTGATTATCGGGATCAAGCAGCTCGTCTAAGACAGGGGTATATCCCCGATGCTTCTCGTTCCTTAAAACCTTCATTTTCTCCGTTAGTGGCAACTCGAAGAACTTCCTGCTTCCCGCGAAAACGTCGTCCATGAACTCCTGGCTTATCCCATGATTTACCACGTAAAAGAAGCCGCAATCCAAGCATGCCTGAACAATCCGGCATTAAATTTGAAGCAATCAATCCCACCTTAAAATCAAAATAAATTACGTAAATAAGAATGGAAAAAGGAAACCTGCTTAAGCAGAGAAACGGATTGGTGAATGTCTGGGTTAGAGAGATCGATGCAATTCAGAACAGAGACTTTGTTGGTCACATCCTCCACATCGTTTTTGTTCTCCATAACTGTGCCTCAAATGTGCAGAATCTAAGAGCAAGAGGTGATTAAATTTCCCCAGTCCCACACACAAATTACAATATTTATAAAACAATGCAAAATAGGTGATTTTAATTTTAGAATTAATATTATATTCAGAAGAATATTTGTGAACATCTAAAATTTGTCGGACACTTGGGCTGCGGAACCTCAACAGAATAAATCAGATGACAGAGATTGCAAGTGTCCCTACTGCCTACCCTCCATAACCATGACCATGACCATGACCATGCTTATATCAAGGAGAGCAATTAGTCTTTTTATTTTTGTTTAAATGTCATTTCTCCTAAATCTTTATGTCTGTTAATAAATTAGATAAAATTAAATAATGTATTTTATCCACTAACATAAACAGCTTGTTATGTCGAAATGATTAGCGATTTGACCCACTAGCTAAATAAAAGAACAAGGACAGGACTCCGCGTGCTTCCGGACTTTGCCACTTATAGCAATGGAATTTAATTACCCTTATTATTTTTTTTTTAAAATTTTCAAGCGTATCTTAAATAAAATTTTGTAAATATAAAAAATTATTAATTATGTTCCCGTAAATGCTTATTTAAAAACTTTATTAATTAAAATTAAATATCAAAGGAATCTTTAATTTTCAATATTCAGTTGAAATAATTCGTAACCATTTGATCAAATTTGAATTTTTAATGAAATTAAGTAGGCATACAAAATATGAAATTTATTTAATTTTTAGTTGGTGTAAGCAACATAAGTGGGAATTTGGCATATTGATGTGAAAAAAGCAATGAAAGCTCTTCAGATATTTATTTATTTTTCTTTAAAATAAATGTATTTTGGAAGGTTAACAAATTGGTGGTTGTTTGACATTTATAGCATATGTACATTTAGATTGGTTTGATGGGGAGTGTAAGGATAAGAAAATGAATTCAGGCATAAAAGACAGACGACGGAAGCACTTCTCCGTTTAATCTACAGCACAGCTACAAAGACTCTTTTGCCTCTCAATCCTAATTCTGGTCTAAATTAAGTTCTATCAATATAAACAATTACTGAACATGTAAACAAACTATAATAGTTTTGATCTTAACGTATGAATGTGCCAAAAAATGATTATATATTCGAGTAAATCGTACCTGTAGGTTATAGCTTTAGTTCCCCTTCCAAAATGTTTAATATCTGTACATACAAATATCACAACCCTTGTAATTATGTCCTAAAATATTTTGCAATTATGTTTTAATATTTTTCTTCCCTATACGTTGTTCTATTTTACAACAAATTAATATACTATATAAGGAGCCTTTATCCATTACATCATACACACAATACAAATATAACTTTATTCTATCTTATAACTGAATCGGATGACCATCAAGTAATTGATAGTATACCTCCAGGACCAGAATTTCTTGTTTCAGAAGGCAAATTCATCAAACTTGATCAACCATTAACAAGTAATCCTCTCTCTCTATAAGAACGGTGATCTACCAATATTGTATCATAGCCTTATTAAATTTTGGTTTTGCTCTGCAATTTTTTTAGCTGGCCTGCTTTGTTCTTGCCTCCTTTTTACTATTTGAGCATTTTTGTCCCTTTTCTGACCCTCGTGGCTACTATTATGTTTTTTAATATAGAAAATGATAAGATTTATTAACGAAATTACAAAGGTACAAGAACTATCCAAATAGTTAGCCATACAATTGATTAAGCAATGCTATGCTAGAATAGCAACTATTAGTAACATTATGTTTTTCATTATCGCGTGATTCAAACCCTACTTGCCAAAATTTGATTGGTTGTCAAACGTGCCCTTACATGCAAGTTAAATGCTGCTCCTCCTTTTAGTCAACTTCTTTAAGTTGAATTGATTTGATTTTTTTAACCAACCTAGTTTATTTGATATGGTTTTACAACACTTTTCCTTATAGAATTAAGGGAGAATTCCACCATTTGATACTGCACATAAGGTACGGGACTTTTTAATAAAGCAAACACACACAAAAAGGAGGGGGTGAATTGTGTGTATTTTTTTTTGCAAGGTACTTGATAATATCCTTCTAAACAAAATAAGTTTATAAATAGAAGGGTCCTATCAACTTTCGAAAAGATCTTGTTAACTTTAAAAACAAAAGGATCCTGTTAATTGAAAGGAGTCTGCTAGCGCTCGAAAAGAAAAAGAGTTTGTTAATTGATAGGAGTTTGCTAGCGCTCAAAAAGAAAGGAACCTATTAATCGGTAGGAGCTTGTTAACACTCAAAATGAAAGGAGTTTGTTAATTGATAGAAGCCTATTAATTATTTCAAAAACAAAAAGGAACCTCTTGTGATTTAAAACAAAAGGAGTATATTGTAAAACCGAATGAGCCTTTTGCAAGTTGAAAACACAAACACTATAATGCGGAAATTTAAAAGTTAAGACAAAGAGTGATACAATCAATGTATACTAGTTCAACTTATAACGAAGCCTACGTCTAGTCCTTAAGTCTTTCACTATAAACTCCAAGTAGTAAATTTTCACGAGTCTCTCTAAGCTCACAAGAACATAAAGTAAATCACTTGTTAATATAGAAATCACGTTTAATATGTAGAATACACAAGAAGGGGGGGGGGGCGTTAAATTGTGTTAAATCGTCTAAGATATTCATCTTTTGAATCTTCTTGGTTTTCTTTACAAATTCATACGATTACAAAACAATTCACTTAATTTGATGAATAATACAATCGCGAAAGTTATTATCTATTCTTCTAACAACAAGAAAATTAAAGAGATAAGAGTTAGAAAATATGACGCCGTGATTTATACTGGTTCACCCTTAATCTTGGCTACGTCCAGTCCTCAAAGTTGGTATGAGATTTCACTATACTCTTCAATGTTACAAGTATTATTTCTACACTTGCAGAGCCTCTTCAGGTCTCTCTCACAAAGTATTCGTTATCTACTTCCTTTACCTCTCCAGGATCTAGCCTTTCTTTCGCTTGGAAAGATATTGTTTGAGCTTCACGTTATAGAAGTATTCGCTCTCTTTCTT
>JANIPM010000232.1:17545077-17558863 GCA_027478405.1 Erythroxylum cassinoides
TATGATGTTTCCCAAAACGTCATTGAATCGGCAAGGTTTCCTCGACGTTTTTTATAAAACGTCGCTAAAACCATTTCTCTACTCCACCTTCAACGACGTTTTTTGTGACGTTTTTAAAAATATCACAAAAAACATTCTACGACGTTTATTTATCATTTGTGACGTTTTTAAAACATCGCTGAAGGGGTATTTTTCTTATAGTGTCCACCTGCATGTTACACTATGTCAACAAAGGAGAAACAAACTTTTTTTCAATTTATTAAATAAGTATTTCCTAATGGGTATGCATCTAATATAGCCTGTTGTGTCAATGCTAATGAGGGAAAAAAATTTGGGTTGAAAAGCAATGATTTTCATGTTCTACAACAATTACTTCCTGTTAGAATATGTAAATGTTTGCCAAAGGATATTTTTGTAACATTGGCACAATTGGGTGATTATTTAAAGCATTTATGTTATAAAGCATAGAAATTAGATAAAATTAAAAAAATGAAATAAGATATAACTTTGATTCCATGTAAGCATAAACTAGTTTTCCTGCCATCATTCTTTGATGTTATGGTGCATTTGACAATTCACTTACTATACAAAGCAAAACTTTGTAGACTAGTTCAATTTTAATGGATTTTCCTGATCAAGAGGTAATTTATATGCACTTATGCATTTTTCTCTTCAGTTATTAGTTAGTAACAAATGCTAATCTTTTATATTTTGTTTAGATTTTTAGGCTCTCTTAAACGTTATGTGCACAATAGAGCTCAACCTGAAGGCTCAATTGTAGAGGCTTATATATTGAATAAATGCTTGACATTTTGTTCTATATACTTAAATGACGTGGAGACAAGATTTGATAGATAAGAACTTAACTTCAATTTTGATCAAGATGGTGGGTTGTTAGCTTTCTCCTAAAAAGTAAGGTCATTTGGAACAAAAAAATAAATGGAATTAACTACATACGAACTTGAAATTGGCCATTGGTATATTTCGAACAATTATGAGGAAGTCGATCTATAAATGGAATATGCATATTACTTCTCATTCATTATTTCATATTTAAATCTATCATTTAACCTGTATTTTCTGACATCAATTTACTTTTTAAAATAGAGAGCATAAAGATGAGAATAGAAGAAAAGGTGACGTTAATGTTGAATAGAGACATAAGATAAAATTCCCACCATAGTTTAGGACTCGAGTAAGTTATTCATGTAATATATGAATAAATGAAAATTATAAGTGAGATTACAACGTTAACTTTTAATTATATATTTTTTCTATAGATGATACAATTACATAACCGTAAATGGCCAAAATGATGACAATATTATACTCTTTGGTATGTGGGCCTTATATGTGTGGAAAAAATGTACAGGATGCATTATTAATGGAGTTAGATTTCACATAAAAGATTGTGACAGTCGACTCAAAAGTCAAAATTATGGGGTTGTAGTTAAATGGTCACATAAGGATGGATTTATTGACTTCTACAATGTTATCTATGAAATAATAGAGTTGCATTACATTAAAGATAAAAAGGTTATTCTATTTAAGTGCAAATGTAATCTTGGTGAAAAAAGGATTAACATAAAAGTGAGTAGCAATATTACTAGCATTAATGTTAGTAACACATGGTGTGAAAATGAACCATTTATGCTTACAATTCAAGTGAAGCAAGTATTCTACCTCAATGACACTGTACTAGGAAGCAATTGGAAAGTTGTTTAAAAGTTTTAATACCGAAATCATTTTTACTTTTAAAAATAATGGTCCAATGGTTGAAGACGGTGATGAAGTATATTAAGAGATTGAATCGTAGCTAAATATTGTAGTTCTCGAAATAGAAGATGAGGATATGCCATCATTCCATAGGAGAGATGTTGAACTCAATATACTAGAAGCAAATGAAGTACAAGGTAATCTTATCATAAAAAGGATGAAGACTATATTGAGGAAGAATTATATGACAATGATGATACTTTGGCTAAATATAATAATAATGAAGAGTCGAATCGAATCATAATGCAATTAAAGATGATGAATTTGAAGATCTTGATTATGATGATTAAAAGTATCATAAAAGTGCTCTTTCTATTGTCTTATTACAATGTTGGTAACATTTATGTTGTTAATGTGATTAATGTTGATGATTGAATGTATCTTGATTATGATGATTGAATATATCATGAAAGTGCTCTTTATATTGATGGTTGAATGTTATTATTGCGATTAATGTTGATTATGATGATTGAATGTATCATGAAAGTGCTTGTTTTATTGTATCAAATGTAATGTTGGAAACATTTATGTTATTAATGTGTGTAATGTTGATGATTGAATGATGTTAATGCGATTAATGTTGATGATTGAATGTATCTTGATTATGGTGATTGAATGTATCATGAAAGTGCTCTTTATATTGCCTCAAACGTAATGTTAGTAACATTTATATTGTTAATGTTTCGTAAAGTTGATGATTGAATGTTGTCAATGTGATTAATGTTGATGATTGAATGTATGTTGATTATGATGATTGAATGTCTCATGAAAAAGCTCTTTATATTGGCTCAAATGTAATGTTGGTAACATTTATGTATTTTTTTTTCTTGTGGATATCTAACATAATAACACTTGGTAGAAACAAAGGAATGAAAGTGTAAGCTATCAAAATTGTAGAATAGAGGGATGCTCAACTTCAACCAAATGAATCAATTTGTGCCATGAATTCAATTCACAACCAATAACAACATTCTACCTTAAACAACAATGTTAGCCACGCAAGTTTAAAATTTATAAAACTGGCAAGTGATTACATATATATTCAAATATATTTCTTTTCTTATCATATTCTTTTTTAGCCATAGGAAATAAAGCTTGTTCTAGTACATTGCCACACAAAAACAATAATAATATTTTGCCTTCAAGTCATACACAACTTCATTTTACGTCAAACAATAATAAAGCAACTAGTGTAGATTTGTTAATCTTTAACACCTTCAACTAGACTTATGCTCAAAAATATATTTGTATATTCTATTATTTTCATATCATTATTGATTTGTTGTCAGCTTCCAATGCTAGTTTTAGAAGAAACGAAAGTACAGATAAAACTAGAGGTTGTGAATTGCAAGTTATCAATACAAATTGATACTCAGCAAAGTTGACTTGTAGATAAGGTCTAATTTGCAAAATTGTCAAGTAAGTTGGGGATTATTGTGAGAACAAAATTACTTTTTCTAAAAACATGTTAAGGACTTAAAGGAAGACAACTTGCTTGAAAATACTTTGGATAAAGTTTGGGTAATTATTTAGAATATTTAACAATATGTAATATTGTTTCAATTATTTCAAAATTAATTACATTTTTATTTATTATTCACAGTTGAAATTGAGTACTATGGATAGTGAACACCCAGATGTTTCAAACTGTGTTAATTCATTATTGAAACAAAGAACCAGGGATTGTAGTTTTAAGTTGCATAAGTATTGTAAATATTTTTGTTCTTATATTGAGGCACAAAGACATGTTCTCGAATGAATGTCCAAAGAAAATTGGAATAGTTTGTGTGATTATTGAGTTGACATGAAAGTTCAGGTTTGTTTTCTATGCCTTTATGTTTGCTTCCATCAATCTTGTTGGATGATTTAATAACTATGTTATCTTTTTTTCTTTATCTAGGAAAATTATGAGAAGATAAAGGTCAGTATAGCAAAAATGAAAATACCTTATAATCAAGGGTCAAAGTCATTTGTAGTTGTCTGAAATGAATATGTAAGATCTTTGTTTGTAAGTTGTACTTTATATCAATAAACACTACATTATTTATTGTGCCTTATTTTTTGTTTCATAAAACAAAGAGAGAAAGAACTACATGGATAAGAGTGTGATAGGATCACATTATATAAAGTGACTCATTATAAGGAAGGTAAAGGATGAGTGTCAAAAGAAGTAGAAAAAAACTATGTAAGTACAAAAATTTGTTCAATATTTCATTTCATTTAATAATGTAGTAGTAAGTAGTAATATTTGGATTGAATATTGATTTTCTTTTTTAAATTTTCGAATAGGGTGCAAGATTTATTAAAGAAATCTATGTCTGAGGAGAATGAACTCAACACGAAAGACATTTGTAATACAGTACGTGTTACATTTTCTGGTTATGTGAAGGTTTTAGCTATAACCCTAAGCCAAATGTTTCAACCTTAATATTTAAAACAATCCTTAAACACCTTCAAGAGGAAAACAACATGCTTAAGGTTGCATTACAAGCTGAAGTAATTAGGGGATAAGAAATTTAAGCAAAATTAGCAAAAAAATTATATATTATTCAAAAGATTACGGGGCTTGGATTATGATAGAAATGAAGAGGAAAGCGAAGGACATTAATTCTATCTCCTATATTTGTTCTTTCAATTCCTATATATACTATAATTTAAATTTAATACTTTTTTCTTATATTATGGAATGAATGAAGATGCAACTAATGAGTGATTATGTTATGAATGGTAAAGTACAGGTTCATCAACATGGACAATACTATGTAGTCTTTCGAGTTATGCTCTAATATTTTTGTAATCTAAGCATTTATAATTCGTAAAATGATCTCTTTATTTATAGTTTTTCTATAAGAATTATTAAAGTTGGTATTAATATCTTGTATGGGAAAAACATTCTTTTTGTTAGTATAATTTAATGACATTCATGTAATTTTACTTTATATATACAATACTCGATATTTTGAATTGATAATAATTTTATATGATTTATTTATATAATAAACTCATAATAAAAATATCGATGCATTATATACAAAATATATTATTCAATATCATTAATTAAAAATATAACAAATAACGTATCGCAACATTATTAAAAACATAACAAATAACATTTGACTATGTTGTAAAAAAACGTAGCAAATAATATTTGAAAGTATTTGGCTATGTTTCTAAAAATGTATCTAAAAATGTTTGGTTACGTTTTTAATAACGTAGCTAAGAAGCTTATTTTTGTCATCAATCATTTACCGCCAAATTTTTCCCCTCCAGGATTCGATTTTAAGTTACGTTTTGTTAATGCTTTAGTTACGAAAAATTTTCACAGCTAATAGTTTTTGTCTACGATTTTGGAAGACGTCACTTATAATTTTCAGCTACGAAAATTTGACGATATTTTGTGCGATGAAACAAGAATGTAGCAAATAACTATAGGCGACGTTGTTTAGCATTTAGCTACATTTTTTTGTAGCCAAAACTTTGTTGTAGTGATAGTAATTATTTAAAAAGTCATAATCTTTTGTGTCATACACATGATATAAATATAGTTTTTATTCATCTTATCTCCAATAACATAATAAATAAGTAAAGTTTCTTTGTACATTGAAAAACAATTATTTGTAATGTAACTTATTTTTTCAGTTATATACTGTTACGTATTATTTTGGAATGCAAAAATATAGAGGAATTTCACCAATTGAAGTAAAATAGAAATTGACAGCTTAAGATCACGTATTAATTCAACAATAATATTTAAAAGTTTTAAGTCTAATATAAAACCTTGTGTTAAATGAATTGAATTCAAACCTCATCTGAATTTGGTACAAACTTCAAGTTTTGAAAGATGAACAAATTTTGGTACGAAGTGGAATTACATAACTTTAACGTTGAATTTAAAAAATGATGACAAAATATCTTCCCTAAAATCCTTTTACCCAACTTTCCTCTTAGTCCCGAGTGGGTTTTATGGACTGATTTAAGTCGACCTATGAATGAGCTTTAGCATAGCAGCCACCGCCTTGAACCATTCTGAAAGTCATCACTACAGCCTAGGATGAATTAACCACCCGTCAGCTACCAACTTCACTTGGGAGTACTATACTAATGTTTCTTCATGAGCTTTAGCATAGCAGCCACCGCCCTGAGCCATCCTGAAAGTCATCACTACAGCGTAGGATGAATTAACCAACCATCAGCTACTAACTGCACTTGGGAGTACTATACTAATGCTTCTTCAAGTGTCGGACCCAACACGATGCAGCTCCCATCCCACGTAATTAGCAAATTAAATTATGTTTTCGTGAACGAAAGAGGCTAAGAATATATGAGTGTACGGTTGTCTGCAAACGATTTGATATGGCATCACTTCGTTTCATGGACATAAACAATAACGAAAATAGAACGTTGAAAATTGAGCCGAATTTTGCGATGTCTCGGCCTCGGGTCCCGCTTTACTCTGGTTAAATTAATCAAATGAATAGGGGTTTACTACAAGGATTATAATTAATATATAAAAGACAAGTTGTAGGAAAATCACTACAAGGATTATAATTAATATATAAAAGACAAGTTGTAGGAAAATCATGTTTAGATTCAATGCTTTGACTTTCTTCTATTTCCATTTGCCAAGTTCACATGTTCTCCCGTTGTCCACGCATAAACTGAGATGTGCAAGACAAGGACAAACCGGAAGCCACTTTTCCTGCGTCTACTCTAGTCTTCTTCACATTTATTTTTCCTTTTGAAATTTTATATGTACATTTGATTTTACTTGTAAAATGAACTGCCAAGTTTGAAGTCATCATTGCACCGAGTCTTTAACTTTCTTAAGATGTAAACATATATATACAAATATACTTCAAATCTTTAATGGAACTGCTACTTGGACCGTTCTCTGCATACCAAGAACAACATAATTAATTGATTAAAAAGCTTGACAACTACGTAGGTGATGCTATATTGGCAACTTTTGAATCAGAATAGATGCGAATTATACCCATCTATTCAATAAGAATTCTTCCATCTTATACCAAGTCTTATTTCTTTTCATTGAAAAACAGAAAATTATTACTCTGTGCACCCATCTAAATTTGGAACCAAAACTCTTATCGAACCTTTGATTGAGTGGAATTCAAATTTTGGCAGAGACATTTAGAAGATAGGATGTGAGGATTTGGCTTAATAAGCTGTAAAGAATGCTAAAATGGTATTTTCACAACTCGAGTTCTGGTTAACATCTGGAGTCGCAGTAAACTCGCGTCAAATTCCATTTGATATCACAATGAATATGTGTTTTTAGGTATTAAAAATGCAGAATGATACAGTAAACAAGAAACAAAAATAAGTGAAAGAGAATACAAGTTAATCTTCTGTTCCTTACAAACTTTTGTATGCCTACTATAGAGAGCAACTTGCGTGTTAGTTAATGAGAAGAAAGAATTCGAAGCAACAATTTCAGCTCACAAGAAGACGCAGAGATGGCGAAGCTCCTGATTAATGGAAATCCACCTTAACAAGCTTGCAACTTGGTCAAAGCTAAACCATCTTGACTTATGGGTCGCCGGAGATGTTATACCGGCAAAGAGGGCAAGAGTTACGATGACAGAGCCAAGAAAAGATGCAAGCTGCATGGTAGACGTGGCCACATGGTGAACGTCTACCCATGTTTTCCGGTTGGAAAGTCTCCAGACAAACCGTACAGACGTCATCAGTGGAAGCTCTTGGCATATTGGAGACCAAAGAATTTGACACCGTGACTTGATGCCCGAAATTTGCAGGTAAAGTTAGAGCGTCGTCGAGGTCAAAGCTAGCGCCGATGAGACAGCTCGAAAGAGCGTGACTTTGTGAAGAGATAGCCATGTAGCAGGCCGTGTGGGTGATGAATAAAGCAAAACTGAGACAAAAAGATAAGAGAGCAGTATGGGATGTACAAGTAAAAATGAACCTTTTATAGAACTTGTTGGTTGACTTTCTTATTCAAACAAAACAAGATAGCAAACCAGTTGGACCATGTTTTGTTATAAACAACTATTGTTATAGAAAGGAAAGAAAACATTAAAAATAAAAAGTGTATGAGATCCAACAAATGTCTAGCTCTAATATAGTTGTGATTAATGTCGTGTGTTTGAAAGACATTATTGCGGCAATTGTAATTGCGTAATGCAATTTGAAACGTCCGATGACGATAGTGCCCAAATTGAAGAGCAACACCGAGGCCGAGGAGCCGTCTTTTTTCTGGGCGGCGAAGGGCCAGCTGGTTTCGTTAAATGATCAAATCTTGTTTTCCGGGCGGGCAGCTGGTTTCCAGTGTTTAGGTCAAAGATTCAACATCTAGTTCTAAGGTTGTCCCTGTTTTACGTATTGACATGGTTATCACCGAAGCCAGATTTGCCGTTTCATTGCTGTCTTGTGCTCCTGATGTTTGTTTTTTTTATTTGGTATGGTCTGGTCGGCCCCCCGTTTGGCTATGCTACTACTGCCCCACCTTCCCCTTTTTCTTGTATTTTTCTCTTCTGTAAATGTATAAACTTTGACAAATCAATTGTTGAAAAGTGAATGAAGGACCCATAGTTAAACACTTGTGTTAATCAAACAACTGACTCCACGTGATTAAATCTTCTAAGCCTATTTACTTGCTAACATAACTATTAGTGAATTAGTTAATGCCATCATGGTTTTTAATGGATCTTCTGTTTCAATAATTATATCTTAAGCATGAAATGAAATTAGCAATCACATATTCAAGAGATTAATAGTCGTTCAAGTCTTAAGTCTTAAGTCAAAGTCTGAGGCTCATTCATTTCCTAACCGCCGTATCAATACCAAAATATATTCCATATAAGGCTATGACTTAGAATAAAAATACCAATTATGTTAGTTGAACATTATATTAAATAATTAATAGTGCAAACAGTTATGTAGGGGTTTCAATTCTTTTTATTCAACCAGATTCTTCCCTTTTCAGGAAACGTTAATCAAAAGCAATAGTCATCTTAAAGAGTTTAAAAGTATACTAATACAAATATGCAAAATAAACATTCCTATAACTTCAAGTAGGCACTTGTTACATAAGTAAAACTTTCTTACAGGATAAACTGGAACTTGAGGAATGAAAGCTTATATATAAAAGAAGTTATTAATGTCTTTATTTTCTATCTTTTTATGTGTTAATTTTCTTTGTTTTTGAGGTTTGAAGTTATACTTAATTAAATTAATCTTCTTTTATGTCAAAGTATATTTTGGAATTAAATAGAAAGAACTGCAAATATTTTAGGACAAAAAGAGCTGAACCATGTATTGAACCTAACTAGATATGGCCTCGTACAATGATACCAATGTGACAGTCGGCAGCAGAATTTTTTAGAGATTTTGTTTTGAGCTTTAGCCTTATATTTGAAGGTTGCAGAGCCTGTAAGATTGGGTCCTTATTTGAAAACAAAGAAAGGTGACCTGATTGAAGAAAAGAGGCGGCAGCTCAAGCAAGGAAAAGAGGAAAAAAAAACAAAACCAAGGAGGGTGGCGGCTTAAGCAACGAAAGGAGGAGAACAGAATACGTCCATAGAAGAGAATAACACCCAGGAATAAAGGAGAAAAATCAAGCAACAAGGATGACTGCTGGACAGGAAACAAAGAAGAAAATCAAGAACACCCCAAACATGGATAGTCCTAAATAATTAGGAAAAATTGTAATGTTGGGTAAATAAACTCTTATTTCTTGATTTACGGAACCTAGTTGTTGAACTCTGAATGTTGTAAGACTTTTGTTCTTCATTTGAATCAATTTATTAGCCAAGTATTAATTATTTTTCTACATTATTATTTGATAGTTTGATTTTACAGTGTGCAACTAGTTTGTGATTTTATTCAATCAATTGCTAGATTAAACAGGTTGATGTTCAATTCTTTTAATCAAAAGTAGCGATTAGGATTTTTGTCTACTATATTAGGGACATGATTTTAGGAAAAATAGTTGTCTAGGCTAAATATAAATCTTACGTATATTGTCTAGTTAGTCGATTTTCCTGATTCGTAAAGCTATTAATTATCATATCCAGGTCATTAATTAATAAGGGTTAATTCAAATAAATATTTTGGTTAACTAAACATAAGAGAAAATAGGTAAAAAAATTTACCACGATGAATGCTTAACTAAATAATTGATTGTTTTTAGTAACGATGATCAACGCAAGTTCAATAATGAAGGAGATCGGAAACCTAGATTTATTCTTATTGATTGTTAAATTCTCACTATTTTGCTATTAGTTTTTTTCAATTTTGTATTTCAATTAAATTCTGTTTAATTCACAATTTAAACCCCCTTTTATTGCGTAACTATTAACGTCTGAATTCATCGTAATAACGATCCCTACTTTCCACTACTATATTAATTGGTATTGCAAGAAGTTGGTTTCTTTTTATATTTAGTTACAGGCAACAACATTCACCAAAATTTGGCGCCATTGTTTGAGAATTTTTGACGGTTTATATACGTTATGCATTCAAATCAATATAAAAATTTGCAGCATAATCCTAAAATTGAGAAAACAGTAAAGGCATTAAGAAAGTAGACAAAAGAAAGACAACAATTACTAAGAGAAGAACAATAGAGAGAAAGGAACATGGCTACAAATCACACTTTGAATTGGTTGATCTAACTGAGAACCAATAGCCTCACTGCATTAATTTTCTGAATTTGGGTGATAATGACACTTTTGAGTTGAAGTCGGGATTGATTCACTTGTTACCCATTTTTCGAGGCATATTGGGAGAAGATACTTATAAGCACTTGAAGGAGTTTGATGTTGCTTACATGGGGATGAAGCCTACTAATGTTACCAAAGAGAGGATAAAACTGAGGGCTTTTCTCTCGTTTTTTTAAGGATGTTTCCAAACATTGGTTATATTTTTTACCTACTGGAAGTATTATAATGGGCAGAGATGAAGAAGCTATTTCTAAAGAAGTTTTTCTCATCTTTCAGGGCCGTCCATATCAGAAAAGAAATCTGTGGCATCCGACAAAACACCAGGGAGTCATTTTATGACTACTAGGAGAGATTTAAGAAGTTGTGTACAAGCTGCCCCCATCATCAAACTAACGATCAACCATTAATTCAATATTTTTATGAAGGTATTTTACCAACTGAGAGAAGTATGATCAATGATGCAAGTGGAGGAGCCCTAGTTGATAAAACACTAGCAGCTGCATGGGATTTGATCTCAATTATAGCTTCTAACTCTCAAGAAATTGGAGCTCAGAATGATTATAGTTCAAGACATATTAATGAGATGGGAGTTTAGTCGTTGGAAAGAAGATTATATTATTTGACTTCTTTGGTTCGTCAACTTGCGGTATCTAGGAAAGAGGAAGTTAAGACTTGTGGCATTTGTTGTATAATTGGCCATCCCACATATATATGTCCCACTCTACACAAAGACTAACTTAAAGAAGCCAAGGCAATGGGTGGTTATTTGGGACAACCTCAAAGGAAGTATGACCCATTTTCAAATACATATAATCTAGGCTGGCGAGATCATCCAAACCTCCGTTGTGGAAACAATCAGGGACAACAAGTAAGTTCTAAATTTTAGCCATATAAACAGCTTTATGTACCCAGACAACAACAGCAAATGAGACAAAGTTATGTTGAAAATAATCCTTTGGAGGACATAGTCAAGACATTGGCCACAAATAATGTGAACTTTCAACATAATACCCTGAAATTTTAGAAAGATATGCAACCTAGCATACAGAATCTTGAGACTCAAATGAGCTAAATGGCGATTTCCATCAATAGGTTGGAGGCACAAAATTCAAGAAAGCTCCCCTCTCAACTTGAGGTGAATCCAAAAAAGAGTGCTCGTGCTATCACACCTCAAAGGGGTAAAGAGTTAAAGGAACCTACCCTAAATATTCTAATTAAGAGAGAGGTTGAAGAAGAAGTAAAGAAAGAAGTTCCAAAGTAGTCACAAGAGAAAAAGGAGGGTAATTCTTACATTATCACGCCTAAGTTCAATGTACAACCTCCTTTTACTAGTTGTTTTGCCAAGCAAAAGGAGGAGTAAGAGAAAGAAATTCTAGAAACTTTTCGGAAGGTATAGGTCAATATTCCTTTACTTGATACTATTAAACAAATTCCTTGTTATGCTAAATTTTTTAAGGAACTCTGTAAACTAAAGAGAAAGTTAAATGGTAACGAAAAGCTGCGATTGTGTAAGAATGTTTCTGCTGTGCTTCAAAATAAGTTACCTCTTAAGTGTCAAGATCCAGATATATTTATAATCCCTTGTAAAATAGGTCATCTGAAAATTAAGAAAGCATTGTTGGATTTAGGTGCGTCGATTAATGTTATGCCTCAATCTTTTTATGAATCTTTGAATATGGGGCCTCTGAAAGAAACTGATGTCATAATCTAACTTGTTCATCGATCTAATGCCTATCTTAAGGTTGTTCTTGAGGATGTCCTAGTTTAAGTTGATAATATGATTTTTCCTGCTGATTTTTTTTTATCTTATAAATGAGTAATGAAGATTCATCCACTTCAATCCCAATTTTATTGGGAAGACCATTTTGAAAACCTCTAGAACAAAAATTGATGTCTATGATGGGTCTTTAACTATGGAGTTTGAAGGTGATGTCATTAAGTTTAATATTTATGATGTCGTGAAATTTCCTAATGATGATCACTCTTTTGTTACTGTGGGTTCTTGACACTTTAGTGTAGGAAACATTTTATTTAGATGGATCAGATAAATTATGGGCTGCATTGGAAAATAGCTTGGATATTTAGGAAGGAAAAATACTAGCCGATTATCTTGCCATTCTTGAGGAGCTGGATATCACTATCCAAATTCCAGAGCGGAGCAAAAAATTGAAGGAACAGGTATGCTTTCTGGAGCTAACTAGAAATAATTTGAAGTTGTTGCCATCTCTTATACAACCACCAAAATTGGAGTTGAACGCTCTTATAGGTAACTTGAAATATGTGTATTTAGGTGAGCATGAAACTTTTCCTGTTATTATTTCGAGCAGATTAACATCTTTTCAAGAAACAGAATTATTGAGTATGTTGAAAATTTACAAAGATGCTTTTGGATGGACTATGGCTGATTTAAAGAGGATTAGCCCATCAATTTGTATGCACCGGATTCTATTGGAAGATGGAGCTAAGGAAATAAGACAACCCCAACAAAGATTGAACCCACCAATGATGGAGGTAGTCAAGAAGGAGATTCTAAAGGTCCTCGACGCTAGGATAATCTATTCAATTTCAGACAGTAAATGAGTAAGTCCAGTATAGGTGGTTCATAAGAAAACTAGAATAACCGTAGTGGAGAACACTTCGGGTGAATTGGTACCCACCTGTATGCAAAATGGGTGGAGGGTTTGTATAAATTATAGGAAGTTAAATTTTGTTATTCGTACAGATCATTTTCCACTTACTTTTATTGACCAGATGGAGTAACCGTAGTGGAGAAAACTTAAGGGGAATTGGTGCCCACCCGTGTGCAAAATGGGTGGAGGGTTTGTATAGATTATAGGAAGTTAAATTTTGTTATTCATAGAGATCATTTTTGTAACACCCCACTCCCGCAAGACCCGAACCTGATATCGTTGGTGATATCCGAGCCCGTGCCCCGCGAGGGTGGCGTACTACATCAGTCGATTTAAAACTCAGTACACATTTTTTTTTACTTGAAGCCATTGCTTCCATGTTAACACGGCAAACACAGTAAGTAATTTAAGCCCGTATTCAATATAAACAAGTTTCAGTTATTACAGTTATCCAGTAATAATTTACAATCAGTCAATGCAGTAAAACATTAATACCACAATGGGCTCAGTAAAAATACAATGCCTTGTTATACAGTGATTGCGGAACACAATTTACTAAGACACTAATGCAGACACGAACTGATCCCGACCAGTACCCTTTGCTTGCCTACAGTAGACATACTCCCGTGTCAACCGGGGTATTCTTCAGGACCTGAAAAATAGATGCAAATTTTGGGTGAG
>JANIPM010000232.1:17602994-17620154 GCA_027478405.1 Erythroxylum cassinoides
TGAATGCATGTCACTATATATATGCATGTGCAATTAACTCATGTCACTGATGCAAAATCACTAAACGTGCAATTCAACTATGAATGCACTCACTGCTCACTCATCCAAATTACCGATATGCCCTCACACCGGTAACGGGATGTTACAGTTTGATTGCGAGAGAGTGAGGTTGAGGTAATTGTGGTGAAGGCAAGATCACGAGAGAGAGTGAAGCGAATGTATAGAGAAGAGAGAGTGAAGCAAATGCGACCGTGTGGCATAGGCAGGTGCAAAATTGCGATAGGTTGACCTCTAAGAGTGAGAGCAGAGAAGTGAGATGAGAGACTGAGAGTAAGAGTGAGAGTGAGATGCTAAGAGCAGACTAGCAGGTGGATGGGAGGGGAGTCAGATAAGTTTATGGTTAAATTTTTTTAAAAAATTACAGTTCAGTACGATAAGTGACCAATATTTTGATACCAACGGTACAAAATCACTTAATACTTTGTTATTTTTTATGGGATCAAATCTTTTGTACCCATAACTCTAAGTCAACTTTGTTCTAGACGATCCTATCCACACAAATATGTGAGACCCAAAGAAATGTGTGAATGAGTTCGTCTAAAACAGGATTATGGGCACAGAAGATTTTGTTCCTTTTTTGATCAAAACAGTATAATACCCATAAATTTGGTCATGCTTTATAGATTCTCATCAAACCAACAATTTCCTCGATTCTGCATTCTACTCCCTCATCCCCTACTCAACCTTTTGTAGCCCACTCCTCTTCTCCATCCCTCTCTACAACTAATCCTCCCTCAACCTTTGTCATTCCTCCTAAACCTTCTGCCACATCTGTTAGTGAATTTCAACATCTTAAATGGGGCAGAAAGACTTGGAAACAGGTTGTGAGTGACAACTCTGACTCTTCCTTGATTTACAGTCCACTTGTTGAGATTGAGGGGAAGCTAATGATGGCTCCTAGTCTGGATATTTTACAAGAAGTTGCTAGGACATGAGAAGATGCTCTTGTTTATTTTTTATGGATAAAAGTCCTACCTTTCTAATGATAGAAGCACTGACCCATAGAAACTGGAAGGGGAGAGGTCTAATAGAAGTTATGCTAATTGAGGAGAATAACTTAATCTTTACCTTCTTCTCAAAATCGAAAGCTCAAAAGGTAATTGAAGAAGGCCCTTGACACATCACTCAACTTCCTTTATTTATTCAAAATTGGCAACCGGGCATAGAATTAGAAAAAGATAAACTGAAAAACATTCCTCTATGGGTAAATATCCACAACATTCCTTTGGAATATTGGATAACTAAGGGTCTGAGTATGCTAGCTAGTTACTTGGAAAAACCAATCTGTATGGATGAAAACACTGTGTTAAGGAAAAAAGGTTGGATTTGCACGGTTATGTGTGGGCATGAATATTTCTAAGGAAATGAAAGAAAGCTTCCCGATCCTAAGGTTGACAAATGAACATTCGCTCAGAGAGGATAAAGTTATGGTTACATACCAATGAAAACCTTCTCTAAAAGCATAAGGCAAAGAATGGAAACCAACAGGGAGAGTTTTCATTAGAGGAGACTATTAGGAGGTGATGGGTATGGAAAAGATTAATTCAAAAGACAACAAAGATTGGGAGGAACCAGAAAAAGTTTTTAATAATCATGAAACGATTCAGGTTGATAAGGATTCACCTAAAAATGAGGAGAGTATTCAAGAGGAAAACAATCCAGATTCAGTTTAGCAAAAAGGAGTTCTTCAGAATCCATTGAGTGACTTAAATAAGTCACTAAGGAATAAGAGGGAGAATGAAATGGACATTAGTGAAATTAATTCAATCAAGAGAGTCCATGATATCTAACAGAATTAACAAAACCAACAGAAGGCTGAACGACAGAGTGGAGTCACTTAAGAGGAACAATTTGAATAGGTTATCTCTTGAAAAAGCAGTAGGAGCAGTAGGAAGGGCTCCCAAGGGAAAAGTAATCTCTTATGTCCCTGATTGTTTGGAATGTAAAAGGAATAAAAAACCCTTCTAAGCTTAATGCGGTAAGGGATTTTGTTCTAAAAGAAACGTCATTATTTTGTCTATTGGAAACTAAAATTAGAGAAGCAAATCTGAATAAACTAAGATGTTTGGGTAACAAATGAATGTTTTTCACAAACCACCAATATCATGGCTATGGAAGGATTATTATTATTTATGATGGTAATCTCTTAGAAGTGAAGGTTTTGGAAACCAATCAGCAACTTATCCACACAAAACTTACCTTCAAAATGGAAAACTCTTGTGCTTTAGCTACTTTTGTCTATGGTTTTATCACAGTGTTTCAAAGAAATGAGCTTTGGAATTCTCTCCGAAGACTCAAGGCATAAGTTAGCGTTCCATGTTTAGTTAGTGGGGACTTTAACACTACTCTTTTCAGATCAGAGGCGGAAGGCAACTATAACCTACTCAACTACACTTCTGATATGTTCGATTGTATGCAGAAGGTGGAACTAACAGATTTAAAATCTGAAGGTCATAGGTTTACTTGGTTCAACAAACAAAGATCTATTTGGCACATCAGGAAAAAGCTGGATAAGGCTATGGTTAATGTAGAATGGTTAAATATTTTCTCAGGAAGCACAACCAATTTCGTAGACCTACTAATTTTTGATCATACCCCTATAAAGGTTGATAACTTGTTTACAATTACCAGAATCGATCATCCATTTAGATCCAACAATTTTCTGGTTAGTATATAGGGCTTTCAAGAAGCAATTATGAAGGGTTTGAAGTATGGGATCTATGGTTCTAAGTAGTATATTTGCTTGCGTAAGCTCAAGACTATTAAACAGGAATTGAAGATGCTAAATTTAAAGAGAGGTCAGAACTCCTCAAAGGAGATTGATACAACAAGAAATAAGCTTTTAGTAATTCAGAAATCTTTGGCAACTAACCCCACGAATTGTACTCTAGGTATAGCTGAAAAGGAAGCCCTTAAGATCTATTTGCAAATGGTGGATAATCAATGTTCATTATTGAAGCAGAGAGTCATAACTAATTGGATTAAGGATGGGGACAGATGCACTAAGTTCTTCTTCAATTTAGTGTTAGCTCGAAGGAATTTAAACAAAATCACTTCCATAAAACCAAAGTTAGTGATATTGTATTTGGACAAAATGGAAGTGTAAAGGAAGCTATGAATTTCTATAAAAATATCCTAAGCTCAGATGGTTCCTCAGCAAGAATTGGAGTAGACCTTAGGCATTTGGTTACACCTAAGATCCCTGAACATGAGGCTTATTTGTTAATTAGACTAGCTACAGATCAGGAAATAGAGAAGGTGGTTTTTAATATGAATGGCTCTAAGGCTCCGAGACCAGGTGGATTGAATGAGGTTTTCTATCAAAAACCCTGGAGTAGCTTGGGGGATAGTCAAAGAGGCTGTGCAGGAGTTTTTTCAAAATGGTTTCTTGCTTATGGAGATCAACATGACCTTTCTTTGTTTGGTCCCTAAGAATTCCAACCCGTCCATATGGAGTGAATTCAAACCTATATCTTGTACTAATTTCCTCTATAAGATCATCTCTAAGATTTTGGCAAATAGGCTTAAGGAGGTTCTACACTTTCTCATAAGTGAGAATCAAGGTTCTTTTATGAGTGGTAGGGATATTGGGGACAATATTCTTTTAATGCAGGAGTTTTTGAAAGGTTACAATAGCAACAGAAGTCCTCATAACTGTACTATTAAGGTGGATCTACAAAAAGTTTTTGATATTGTGAATTGGGGGTTTCTGCTATAGACTATGAAGGTTATGAAATTTTCCCATAGGTTTATAAAGTGGATTCAAGAATGCATCACTACTGCCTCTTATAGCATTTTGATTAATGGAAAGCCCACAGAGATGTTTAAAGGCAAAAAAGGACTTAGGTAAGGGGATCCACTTTCTCCTTACCTATTCCTAATTTGCATGGAGGTTTTTACCCTAATGCTGAAGCACAACACTTCTAATAACCTAGATTCAGATACCATTCCAAATGTAAGAAGCTTTCTCTAACTAGCTTATTTTTTACAAATGATCTTATTCTTCTAAGCAAGGATAATGTTCATTCAGTCTCCCTACTGATGAGTACCCTTAACACTTTTAAGGAGATGTCTGGACTGAGTATCAAGCTTCACAAAAGTTATTTCATACTCTCCACAAGTGCTACTCACCTTTCAGATTCCTTGTCACTAGCTACGGGTATGGAAATCAAAGATCCTCCTCTTCTATATTTGGCCATTCCTATCTCATCCAGGAGGCTAAGATATTGTCAATGTATCCTTTTAATAGAAAAAAATTAGAAAAGATTAGGGTCTTGGACTAATGGAACCCTATCCTATAAAGGGAAACTTCAGCTTCTAAAGTCAGTAATTATGTCAATGCAAACTTACTGGTGTTCCTACTTATTCCTCTCCAAAGGACTTATTAAAACTATTGAAAAACTAATGAAACAATTTCTATGGGGGCAAGGAAATGGTCAGAAAGGAATCGCAAAAGTAAGTTGGAAGCATATCTGTCAACTGAGGGAGGCAGGTGGGTTAGGTTTGGAGTCAATTAGTAAGAAAAATGGCTTACTAATAACCAAGAGAATTTGGAGAATCTTAAGTGAGAAAGAATCTTTGTGGATCAAATGGATTCGTGTCTATATATTAAAAGGTGAGAGTCTTTGGGCTTTACGAATCAAAGACAGATACTCTTGGTTCTTCAACCAAATTCTCATATTGAGGGAAGAAGTTCAGCAGTACATAACTTGTTAAATAGGGGCAGGGGAAAGAATTTCTTTATGGTATGATAACTGGATAGTTCAAGGGGCTTTAATTCATAATCAGTTGGCAAGATCATTAATGTGGAGGTTCCCTACAAGAGCTAAGCTCCATGAAATAATTAGAAATGACAATTGGATGTTATCCTCTAAGGAAATTAGACTTTTGCCCATTCCACAAATATAGAAGCCTCGGGGAGAATGATATATACTTATGGGATGGGATTCCTGTTTCAGAAATTACTATAAAGGAAGCTAAAAAGCGAAGGGATGAGGCAGTTATAAGAGTATGATGGTATTCCCTAATTTGTAGCAAGGTTCTTAGACTAAATGTTAGTTTTCTCTTTCAGCTAGTTATGTTGAATAGACTCGGCACTTTGGATAGGCTGAAGTTCCTATCCTCTTCTAAGATTTGTATTCTTTACAACCTAAAGGATGAAACTAGGGATTATCTCTTCTTCAAGTACGTTTCCTCTAAGGAGGTTTGGGCTAAAATCTCTAGTCTATGTGGTCTTAGTTTTAATTATTGCAGACTCACGGATATATTACTGGAGATACCTCATCTGCTTATCTCTAAATTTGATAGGGATATTTTCATGATCATTGTAGCTACATGTATTCAAGCAGTTTGGAATGAGAGGAATAATAAGAGGTTTAAAGAGAGATCTAACTCTCTACTCTCTCTTATAAAATTCTCTATCGCTAACATTAGGGAATAACTGATTACAAATCAGCTGAACCAGTACTGTAACAAAGGAATGTCTGTCTCATGGAGAATATAGTCCTCAAAGTCTATTCCTAAATCATGATACTCTATAAAGTGTTCAAGTCAGCTGAGTTACTGAAAAGAAGAAAGTTCTCATGCATAGTTTTTATCTAGATTCAATTAGATTCTTCACCTATTCATGAAAGGAGGCTTTTGAAGAATAGGAAGAACAGGAAACTCCGGACTCACCTGTAGGAAACATAATGGATTAGGAGTACCTTCTTTAGATTTGATTCCTCTCCAGTCGAGACTTATGTGAAGAGAAACGAATATTAGAAACCACTTAGTCGCCACCGTAAAGCCGCGCTTCCAAAGTGTCTTCTTCTTCCTTTCTAAATTGAGAAAGTATATGAAGCTTCGAGAAAGAAGAGAATCGTTATACCCTGATCGCTAAATGTCATCGCATATTTTGAGTTTGAGTACGCATACCTGAGTTTAGAACTCTCTTTGTATGGAGAAACGAGCAGTAAAAACTTAATGTCGTCACTGCAGAGCCGTGCTTCCAGAGGGTCGTCTTCCTCCTTCTCAAATTGAGTAATTGTCTGAAGCTTCGAGAAAGGAGTCATTATACCCTAATTGCCAAACGTTTTCGCACGTTTTCCTCCCCCCCTTTTTTTTGGTTGCCCACAAGGTATCTTAGGAGAATCTCAATTATAGAAAAACACCTTTAAACCATCCACTCCCAAACTAATCCCCGCTCGAGCCGGATACATTTTTCCTTTTTTAATTTTTCTTGAATGTCACCGTTTGTCTCAACTGGGTATTTAATATTCCTACTTGTTTTATATCGCGTGAAAGAAGCCCTCTTCAAAGATGTACACTTCTATTTTTCTTTAATGAATATTTTAAATTCTAAGAAAAACTATTTTCTGTTTCCAAGAGATTCTGGCGGAATTCGGATTCCACAGGGATCGTTACTAAACCTAGACATTAAGAGACCAGATTATAGTGCAACAAGTTAATAAAAAGAAATACAATAACCACCAAGACCACCGGGAAATAATATTTAGAAACTCATCATGACCTTAAATTAACAGAAAGATTGGAAGCAATAAGATTGGAAGAAGGGGGAAGGAAGCACTCTTTACAAAATGGTTTCTTATGAAAAGATTACAACCTCACTCCAACGCTAAGACCCAACAATTTCCTCAAATTTCATTATTACAAAGGACAATGACCTACTCATTCGGAGACCATGTCCCTCCTAGGGAATCCCTTCAATGTCCATTTGAAGGCCGAAATACAGTATTATAGCCATTGACACCACATGCCAGATTTGAGTACTCAGGACCGTAGTACGGGGAGCCATCGCCCTCCAGATTCCTCATTCCTACTACAGAAAGGTCTGAACCACCTAATTGCCACTGGCTTTGAATCAAACCATCCATCTGCCCATTGGCGTAAGTTAGCGGACTTGCCTGCGGAACATATTCCCTAGCTGCATCAAAATGAGGTCCTGAAGAGCTGTAACAATGCTGAAACCCACCTTCATGATAACTCCTTGTACGCTCAAACCGGCAAGAGCTGTTGGGTGACGTACCCATGCTAGTTGACAAGCCTATGTCAGAAGGGAAAGAATACTGTCGATGTAAGATGTGTTGTCCATCGTTCAGAGACTGAAGACCTCTATTCGCTGCAACGCCCTTCCCATTAGCGTGTTCGTCATCAAGTAACTCGTTGATAATATCAAGATGTGGGAATTCATCTGTCACCATACCTTGAGTCTGACGATCAGATGTACAGGCAGGTAACTCCGTAGAGAAAAGTTCCCGAGATCCACTGCTTACTGGTGGGTATAACTCGAGGTTTTTAATCCCATTCCCAAGAATCGAAGGGTCACAATGCAAGCTTCTAGAAGTATCCCTTTGAGAATTTTCCACCCAGTGGGGTCCATTCTGTAAAATATCCCTAGCTACCATGCCAAAAGGAAAGCCAGATTGTACAGGGTTCAGCTCTACCCTTTCAGAGCTCTGGGGTAGAAAGATCCTGGGAGATACTATAGTGGATGACTGTGTGGGAACTGGGGACAGGTTCACTCCAGAGCTTGAATGGATGGTATGAGGAAAACTGGCAGAACTTGCACCAACAGCAGTACCTATTATCGCATTTCGATAGGATTGAGGGACATAACTTTGAGTAGCTTGTGATGGGTCAGGCCCAAGTCGCCCGGTAGCACTTACTGAACGAGCAAGCAATGGGGTGGTCTGAACCATGGAAGCAGTTGGAGCAGTGGGTCTGGGTGCAGGCACTAAAGGAGCACTAGAAGGCCTTGACATCACAGGCACTTGCTGGGGTATTGGCTTTTCACACAGCTTCAGGGTCGATGCATTATGGGGGTCAGCATTAATCACAACTACACTCTTGGGGGAGGTAATCGAGGTTGCTGCTTTATCACCCTGCTGTGGGCAATTTGAACCTCCTTTCTTACTTTGAGCAGAATCAACAATACCCAAACTCTTGTCTTCTGACTTCAATTGAGTAGGAGGGCTTCTGGGCGAGCTTCTTGGAGATGGCAATACAGTTGCTGTCTTCTCTTTAGAGGATCTTTCCACATCAACCAGATAGTGGGTGCTTAGTTTCTTGTGTGGTGAAATGCTGTCACCTTCCTGTATCATGAAAACAGAGATGCAATACGAGGGACCAGAGATTATCAACATAAACCAGTATAAATTTATTCACAGAAAAGCTTTCAAGATTCAACTGGTAAGACAACCGGGAGTAAGAAAAAGAATGACGCAGGAACTCGTTTGCTGAAATACTTGCAAGGTCATCACTCCGAGTTTATAACAACAAAAAATAAAATCAGGTTTCAACAAAAAATTTCAAATCAGTTTTGTGTTCCAATACAACAATAACAATACTACTCATTAGATAGCACGCGAGGTCTGGGAAGGTCTAATAGTACACAGTTTTATTCCTAATTAATAGAGAGGAAAGGGCAAACTTAGTGCACAAGACTCCCCACTTTGTGAGGGTTAGGTGCTCCCACTGTATTTTACAAAGAGGTTACTTGTATAACTCGAACCCATGAACTTCCGATCATCAACGAGTAACCTTACTAGTTGCTCCAAGGCTTGCCCTTAAATTCGTGTTCTAATACAGGAACTCAATTACAAATCATAAAACTCCAAGCAAAAGTTTAACTACCAACAATGACACTTCATTCATGGATGCAAATAAAGATGTTGGATAGTAGCAAAGCAAGTTTAAGAAACCAAGACATCTAATGTAAGACTATTATATAACCACTAGATAACAAAATGGGAGCTAAAAGAAGATTATGTTCATCAAATAATATCAATTTGAATTGAAAATGCAATCTAAATCAAGTAAAATTCTGAAATAAAGATAGAAAACTTGTTCCAACTCCACCTGCTGAACTACGTGCTGCTCAGAACTGATTACAACAACAGATTCAGGCTCACATTCATTATTGCTGCTACTTCCAGCAACACCATTGTGGTCTCCAGTATCTGCTGCAAGCCTGGATCGGTGATTTTCAATTTCCGTTGTCCAACTCCCATTGACTATCGCCTTACCCCGTTGACCCTTCCCTCTACAGAAATCAAGTACACAATAAATGTCATAAAAGTACAGATGTTAAGAGAATAAAACGCAATCCATTCACAACTTTACCTGCTAGGCAATCTTTCATTTTTGCAACTGGAATTACAGTTTCCCTTACAGGGACCATTCATAACTACTGAAGGAACTGAATCTGTCGAACATGTGGAGGAATTATCATCCATTGCTGAGGCATTTCTTTTTTCAGTCAAACCATTTGCTATGCAAGTCAACCCAATAACTTCACTGATAGAGGCTTCTGTTGGACGATGAACTTCTGAAGTGTCAGTATCCCAATTAACAGGACTTGAATCTCTGTCTTCTGAATCAGGCTGCAGCACTTCAGTAACACCATCCATGGAATCAGAAACATCAGATATGTCTTCCTGAACATCAAGCTTTTCCACCACAGGATGTAATTCGTCCACAACGGAGTCATCTTTCTCATTATTAGTGTTTTTGTCTTGGTGCTTTTCTGGTAAAATTGCAACTCGCTTTTCATCCCTTCCTTTATCCTTTCCTTTGCGATTGTTTCGTTTCTGCTTGGCCTGTACTTTGTAGGTAAGTATCAGTACTTGGAGCACGGTAAAATACACTAAAACCTCACTTATAACATCCACTTCCACTTCCCTTACATCCAAGCCCCCATCCCAACGAAATCAGAAAACAAGGAAAAAACAAAAAAAAAGGAGAAAAGTTTGCTCCATCTTGAACAGGTAAACAAAATATACTTATTACGTATTAGAATACCAAGAAAATAAAGATTGCATGATTGTGGATTCAGTACCCCAGTTACATTCTAGACTTGTATAATTTCCTGCACCTGAATTTAAGGACACAGCACTCCAAGCCTTCAGTTTTCAATGGAAAATAGATAAGATATATACCTGCTTTTTCTTTGATTTCTTGTCCCTCTCCAAAGCCCCACGTTTAGATTTCTGTTCACTTTCAGCCAGCCATGCAGCCTCTTCTTCACGAATTAGCTCTTCTTGCCTCTTCAAAGCAACCGCTTCCTGGTAGGCAACTTCAATTTTATGGCTACACGCAAAGGAAAATAATTAAGCCATTTACATAGGAACTAAAATATTCTGCAAGAACATAGACTCCACAGACATGCTTCCTGAAACAGAGTACTGCCAGTACCCCTAACACATTAACAAAATTGATCGATTCTGAAGGCTAACTGTTCCCATATGTCTCGAATATCCTTGTTAAAAATGTTCATTATTCCATTATCAAAAGTGATGGATGAAATAAACCAAACTAACATTCTAGATAATGAATGTATTCATGAAGATATACTAGGTTAAAAAGAAGTATAAACCTACAGGATTGAAAATCCTGCTTATTAGACCTCAAATTTCCAATTTGCACAAGACTCGCAACTTATATTCATCCAAAAAGAAATATTATAGGGCCAATAAATGGTCCTAAATACTTTCACAACACCCGGTAATAGGTCTGACAATAAAGTATTGCAGTAGTAGCTATTAGAAATAGCATTTAAGGATTATATATTACTTGAAGATATGTGAAAGGACAAATATTTCCACTGTCCTACGACCCAATTCTGTAAGACGTCTTTCATCGCGCTCAACGGAATCTTTGTTTAACTCTTCTCCAGAGTTTCCTTCCTGCATTTTTTGAGGCATGATAAGTTTCATCAATCCATTTATAATGTAATTGTATGAGAAAAGAGTGTAAAGGGGTCCAATCTAACTATTACAGTACTTCATAAGCATGTGCTTTCTTTAACCTAACCAGCAGGCATTCCCGAAGAGACTTCAAACCAAACAAGCATTTAGTTTCTCAGTTTTGTCTACAAATATTGCCACTTGATTATCCAAATACAGTTTAACACCATTTATAAACATTAACATCAGGAATTAAAACTACAGTAAAAGTTGACAATTAAGGGTAATATAAAGAGGACTAGTAATTGAAGATGTGAAAATTCTGAAACATATGTGCAGGCTACTTAGAGTCTTCCACAGCCAAAGCCACAATCTGCATATATATGCTAAAAATATACTGCAAAAGAAGCCCTAATAATGCAGCAACAATGAAGAATGAAGAAGAAATCCTACAACAATATAAGCTCATCAAAGAAAAAAAAATAAAAAAAAGAAAAACATCAAGAGCAACAGAAGTCAAGAATTCTAAGCGCAATATAATTAGATTGTTTTCACCATTGAAAGCTCACAAAGGAATTGCAGTAACCGCAGATTTCATAAAAAGGACAGTGACTCTCTTCTATTGGCATCAGCTGCCAATAAGAGCAGTACAAAACTCATAGAGAAGTAAATTGGTATGAATGTCACTGCAAGAAACCAAACAGCATTCCAACACCACCTGAGCTGAAACTATCAGTATCACAGTACTATCAGAGCCCAGTTGGTAACAGTCAACTGGAGAAATACAATCCAGTTTGACAACTTTTTTAAAAAAATTCTTTTTTCTCATTAAGCATCCAGAGTAAAACTGCAAAGTATAAAAGCTTAGACCTAAGCTTAAGACCAAAGCCGTGGAGATGGATGTTTCAATTATTATACAGCTAAAATTTGTACAAAAAATGTCAGAACAAAGATTACGAAGAGAAAGCAAGAAGAGAAATCACACCTACATCTGTAGCTAAAGGTTCATCATGAAATAATGACACAGTAAGCAACCCACCTTTGTACGATTCTGGGGACCCTTCTCATCTTTGGGAGGTAATGGTTCCATGGCAGCCCTCTCAAGCAGTAGCAGGACATCATCCACCAATACAAACATATCTTTGTCAACACAAATCATTGGTGGAGTCATTTCCTCATTGTCCAACAACTTTAACCTATTTTTCTTGCTCTTAGTTTGGCCTTCAAGAGCCTTCAAACCACTATATAAGGAGTCCATTACTAAAGTAGACGTCACTTCCTTCTCTATAAAGAAATGCTTTACAACTACTTTCAAAATTACATCTGTTTTCTCCCTAGACATACGGCGTCGAGTATTTTGATCCATTCCCAACCAGAATGCGCAAAAACTGAAAAGATATAGATATAAAAAAATCAAAACCAAAGAAGAATTAGACTTGAAATTACAAAATTACAGTCATCATAATTATTGATTAAGAAAATCAAACTTGGATAAGTTTTGCATTAAGTTTTCCAGGAACAAGTTACAAGACGAACTAAAATTCTCAAAATATTGTCACATCACTCCATATAATCTCATAAAGTAATAAACAAAGCACTACAAACCATCATCTACCGACAGTAATAGCAAGGGTAACTCAGAAATAAGAACAGACATTTTGAATTGCTAACAAATTTAGAGATAAAACATCACGTACCTTGACCACCTATTTTTGTCCTCTATCAACTTCCCAAGTTTGCCTCGCCTCTCTTCGACAAAACGTCGACAAGTCAACTCTACATTTGTCAAATATACCCTAACAAGTTCTCTCCTATAATGGCAATCAAGACACCGGAAAGGCCTATGGGCTTTCTCTCTGCAGACAAAATAAACAAGATGAGGATCAATTGTCATAATGGAAAACAACTATATCCTTTTCAAGCAGAAGAGTGATCCATTCAATCTATTTTGGTGATCCATTCAATCATATTAGGATCAAAATAGAAATCACCAACATCCAATCCCAAACACCAGAGTCTTAAATGCATAAACAAAATCCCTAAGAGATTAAAGAAAAATGACTAAATATGACCAATAAAAGTACATCCACCAAATTCCACAGCATTCATGACCTGGTAGACATAATTCATCGTAGAGATATGCATTTGCTTTCTTTATTAAAACTCGATAAGAGGAAAAATATTCCATCATTTGGCTTTATATCTAGAACGGACCCTATAGATAAATCCCTAAGAGTAAATTTCAGATAAATAGTACAATAAACACGATAAAAAGTAACTTAGAGGCTGTAAATTACCTAATTACTTGCACTTGAGCCTTAATAATCAGCGTATCAGCAGCATCTAAGAACCCATCTGAAACTTTTGATAGTTCCATGAACTTTTTCCATCCCCAGTCATGCTCCTTCTTCCAGAATCGATGTAATGTGTCTGCAGAACTTGGGTTTAGTCGAAAACACATGGTTCACTTAATTAGGCAAATACGCCAAAAGCCAATCAACTAACCAGAATATTTTGATTTTTTGGAATCTTTATTCACGACTGCAATGGTAAACTGCGCAAAGTGACTCCAACCTGTGTCACAATTGAAAATAAAGGAAAGGGTAACCACAGCAGCAAAGCAGCTAGAATAGTTATTACCAAAACAATGTTAATATGGTTAATACTGCCAAAACCTGGAAGAAGTTTGTCGTGGTTGGCAACACAGAGGAACAAAGATAGATGATTGCAAACATCACAGCCTTGTGGATAGATTAATATGTACCTGCCACAAAAAGAAACGTTTAAACCCAAACTAGTAATAGAGTGAGTGATTCAGCACATCCAAGCATGTATGGATGCTATATGAACGTACCAATCTCTAATAAACTGCATTGGTAAACCAAGGAATTAAAACATAATTTCATGGTATTCCTTTAGCTAATTTTTATTCAAAGTTGAAATTTGTTCATCATCTAGGATGGATTATGGAAATCAGGACACATTGAAGCACTCGTTGTGTTTGAAGAAGTCATAGATAAGAATAAGTTTGTTAGGAACACCATGATGATTGCTGGTCCTGCCACATCTCTTTGGAGTAAAGGAGGAGCTAGTGTCGAAGGAGAGAGGCATGGGATAAGAGGATACATGCACATACATACATACATAAATATATGTATATATATGTATACAAAAACATGATTGAGAAATCATCTTTTTTCTAAGAAGAAATATCCATCCTAAAAACCATTGGAACAAACAATTATGCAGATCATCTTTGTTCTAATAAGAAATTTGAAACAGAAACTTATTCCCAAAACAAGTTGCAAAACAAACCCTTTGAAGTAAATTTTCGAAGAAAAGGAATAAATAAATGACGACACAAATTAACATAAAATGCTGAACACTTGTTGATCACATCCTATAAAGAAACATTTGATTGTGAAATGGCCTTTTCCCTAGATATAAATAATTCAAAGTTTTCACAATGAAAAGCATCCCAAGATTTGTGTATCCAATTTTAGTCAAAGCAGACAACATGTTTGTTTGCAGGCATACAATACACAAAATATATGAAATGTCATCACATGTATAGCAACATACCATTTGTAACCGCCAACCTCAAATGCACTGCTGCGGAGCTCTCTTTTGTTAATCTGTGAAAACTTTTCTATCTTCCAGGTGTATTTTCCATACAATTGAGAGGGTTTGGGCCCTGCAAATTAGAAAAATTAGATTGCAGAATAATTAATCCCTAACCTTAAGTAAAGGAGAAAAAACTAGAAGTAATTACATAAACTGGTAGCAGACTTCAGCACCAAAAGCACCTATTTGACTTTAACCCAAGAGCATCTTTCATTGTATCATCTATTAGTGCAACTACTCATTCTTAATGTCTTAATCTAGACATTTTTGGTCAACACTGAATAGGTATGTATGTAAATATATATGGCAATAGCAATTCCTCCCTCCCTTTTCAACCAAAAAGAACAGGAAAGAGGAAGAAGAAAAACATGCTAAGCTGTTGAACAGGCATTAACACATTGAAGCATGGATACATCGAAATCAACTTCATGAATGATTTGTAATAATTGGTAGAGAGAGTTATGAGACGATCAGATAATCTTAACCACAATCACAAAGAAATTAATTGACTTTAGACATCAAAAACATGGTTTTCACTAGCTCACCATAATAGTTCTATACATCATAAACACCAAAGTTTACAGAAGATATTACGCTCAAGTAGCATATAGCTGTATCTGCTCGCCAATTTTTATACAAGTAAGGTTGAGATCTACATAACTTTGAAGACGTTAAAATTATTTTAACTTGCTCACCAGAGCACAACCACACATCTTATAAAACAACAAATGCAGAAAATATTTCTAACCAATAACATACTTCTTTTATCATTCCGCCATCAGTTGTTTATGCATTTGGTTCGTGCAAGTGGTTGGATAGAAGCGAAGCACAGAGAAAAACATGACTAAAAGTAAACTTCACTTTCTACTAACTGTTTATCTCCATTTGCTGACAATAAGCAAAAGACAAAGATACTACTTATTAGTGTTAAGAACTTGCAAAACCATCATAATTGTCTTGATGACTTTCACATAACTGGGTTCCATTTATGGGTCTCAAGGATGAATTGTAATTGCTCATTAAGTTTGCAATGACATATTTTCACTTAAATCAGATTATTAACTAGTCACTGAAAGAATCATGAATAGCATGTCTTGCATTACAAATCAATTGTAGTTGCATCTTCCTGGAAATACTCCCATTTATTGGCTGAATTCCTAAACGTTCATCTCTAGATTCCCTCAAAAAGAGGTTCTACAAGAAAGTAAAACTTTTTGCGTAAATGGATGACCTTCTCCTCTCACATATAAAGGGCAAAAAGCATGAGGAAATTTTTTTATATAAATATATCCCATTATCGAGCCATTTACTCAAAACGGAATTGTACTGATTGGATCTCCTTCAAAACATCTTCACTCCTTTCCTAAATTCAAGTATTGCATGCATTCTTCTAATATTGCACCTTGAAGAAAACAAAGCATTTTCATGACCTAGAGAATTGGCTGTTAACATATAAAAGGATAAAATAAAAAATTGAAAGATAGACCAGAATATACCTCCATCATCATCATCTTCATCATCAGTGTCCCAATAAGGAGGTGAAGTAGATGGAGTTCCATTTTCAACCTGCTCACAAGACCGGCATTCGGCCAATGCTTCACCAGATTGACAACGCTGCCCACTCGAAAACCCCTCCGCAGACCTTGCAACTCCAGTTTCCTCGCTCACAACCCCAGCCATTTCCCACTCTAAATTCTCCTCCCCCTAAGAAGCCTTCTACTGCAGTGACTATATAATAAAGCCCTACGTTAGGAATTTCGTAAGCATGTAAGTAAAACAACAAATTTTCTTCAACGTCTATTTGGCATCAAAAGCAACAGTAGTTATAACATAGCTTTTATCGAAGGGGAATATTGAAAAAAAGAATTTACACTTAATTGAAATTCAAGCCAAAGCTTTGCCTCAATAATGGAATTCACAAAACAATAAAATCAAAACACAACAGATTTACCTTATCCTCCCGCAATTTTATCCAAAAGAAAAAACAAAAACTCAACAATAGGAACACTCGGGAACAAAAACCCACAACCTAAAAACCAATTAAAATTAAACCCCAAAACCCAAAATACGAATCCAACACTCAAGGTTAAAAGAATTGAAGAAATTAAGGTTGAACATAATAATGAAAAACAAAAACATCTTCACGCGCCCAATTGCATTAAAGAGACGTTGAATAGAATCGTTTGACAACTGATAAAAGCAGCTTAAGATCGAACAGAAAACCCCGATCAAAACCAAACCTCGCCGAAGATCGAAGAGATGAGCAATTAAGAAACAATTAAAAAAAATCAAGGGCAATGGAAACAAAAGTGAAGAAGTAAACCTGCGCTTTATCAAATGGGGGTTATGGGCAAGTGATTTGAGATTCTAGAGAGAGAACGAGAGGGTGAAAGAGAGAAGATAGACAGAGAAAGAAGTCCGAGGAGCAGAAAAAAAATAAAAAGAAGAAAAGACCAAAGACGGAGCCCAAAAATAGAAATTTATTAATTTTTTACAATTTATTTTTTGCCATTATTTAGATTTTAATCTGATTTCCTTTAAGGCCTGTTTGGTTCAAAGAATGGAATAGATAAAGAATAGAATAACTTACCTCAATGGAACATTCCAACTTAACTTACCTGGAGCATGTAAATTCATAATCCTATTAACAAGATGCCTGCAACAAATGGATATCTAAAATATCAGTTTATGAACTTACTAATTGCTCTACTTACAAATGAATTATGATCAATAGTTTATGTAAGAGGATCTGAAATCAAGCACAGAAAAAAACTATACCATACACGTAATG
>JANIPM010000232.1:17819225-17829673 GCA_027478405.1 Erythroxylum cassinoides
ATCCAATTAGTCCTAATCACTCTCGACTTTTGCCAAATTACTATTTTACCCTTCCTGTCGGGGGTGGGATGTTACATCAATAAACCCATAGGCATTACTTACATATATAAACTCCTATTTTTGTCTAAGTCTCAATAAACTCACAGGCATTAGGACACTTAAGAATCCTTGTTTTGATGGATGTTCCAGTCATATACTATATTGCATAGTTGTGTTTTTTCATTGAACATTTTTTTAGGTAATGAAGTAAGTGAAAAGTACCACTTGTAGCTTAAGTAGAAATTATTTTCCATTATAATTATATTGAGCTTTTTTATTTTTTATTTGGTTCCTTCTTAGTCATGATATTCCATGTAGTAGACCATAGCTACTTTGCTTTATGTTAATTAATCTTTTATTCTTTATGAGAATTATAGATAGAAGATTAGAAATTATTAGTGTTATTATAATTAATGCATTAAAAATAAATAAATAATTTTATATAATCTGAATTAAAATAAATCATAACGATACAACTTTAATACATGATGAAAAAGAGAAGCTAAGCCTTAAGTGTCATAAAGTAACAACCATAAAACAAAAAGAAATATTTTGTGGTTATTTTCTTATATATGTTAGTACCCATCATACAGACCATACAGAGGACCCATCCATTAACATTGCAAATAATATCTCCACTGATCAAGCAAGCAATTGTTGATGCCTTAATTCTTTAGGGAATTAATAGGCCAACAACTTTTAGTACTTAAAAGGAGGAAGGGAATATATATAATATTTGACAATGATCAATTAGTTTTTAGGAACTGAAGGGTGATTGAAGGGCGATAGAACGGCGATTGAGCGGCGATCAAACAAGAGACGCCCATGGCCGGCATCTCGCCGGCCCCTCCACCGGCAGGCGTACGCTCCTTCGCCCAGGCTCTCACGGGTGCCAAGCCATCCCCCCGGATGATGTTGCAACCGCAGCCGTCTGCGGTCTCCATCAAATCTCGGCCCCGACTGTATAAAGGAGAACCGACGTTTTTTCTCACCAAGGCGGAGGAAGCTCAACTTGCTGCTCCGTTTAAGTTGGCGTTGGTTGGAAAATTTTCTAAAGGTAGGCCGAAGATGGATTTTCTTCGGACATCTAAGATCGGATTTCGGGGACATTTATCCCTGGGCATGATCGACTTCCGACATGTCCTCATCTGTTTTGATCTTGAGGAAGATTACCAGCGTTGCTGGTTGCGAGCTCTCTGGACCTTTGACAGACATATCATGCGAGTTTTTAAGTGGGCGCCAGATTTCCACCCAGATCACGAATCCTCTGTTGTTCCAATTTGGGTTTCTTTTGCGGGATTGTCGATTCACTACTTCAATGAACAATACCTACACTGGATGGCAACAATGATAGGGATCCCACTGGAAATCGATGTCCCAACGCTAAATCTATCTCGGCCCTCGATTGCTAGAGTGTGTATTGAAGTTGATCTGTTGAATGAGCTACCGTCTCGCTTGCGTTTGGGAACGGAAGACCACTCATACTTCCAATCGGTGCTGTATGAGAATCTGCCCTCCTACTGTCGCTACTGTCGGAAGGTAGGTCATAAGATCGATGATTGTCGCCATAAACACACGCCTTCTTCCTCTGCTACCAACTCAGTTACCGGACATGCCTTGGTTCCACCCACTGCTCCTGTTCAGGTTTGGAAGGCTAAGGATATTGCTGGTATTGGGCCATCTGGCCTGCCCGAGCCAACCCAGGAGGTATCTCCTCGCAACCCCTCCGGTTCTCCAACTCTCCCTGTTATTGAGCCAGCGGCGTCCGCTGCACCTCCTGAGATGACCGCAGCTAACGCTTCCGCCACACCCTGTTCTCAATTTGTGACTTTGCCTGATCCCGACGAGACCACTGGCCATTCTGTTCACCATGTTCTTTCTACTTCACTCTCCCGTGATGAATTTATTGAAATGGCTGATGCCACAGTGAATGATACGGCAAATGCCTGCGCCAAATTTACTGAACCCTTCGTCCCTGATATTATGCCCTCTGCATTTTGCCCTGAATCTACAAAAATGCTTGAACATACGGACGTAGTAATGGAGGATATTTCTGGGGTTTCTAATCAGGACGCCACAATTGATAAGGCTTTACCTGCACGCATCCATACTTCCTCTGCTGCAGTTCTGCTCCCATCGATCAACTCCGACGTGGGTAATTCGCCACCTACAGTCCAAGATGATTTCTGGCTTGGCACAGATTCCGGTCAACTGAATGTGGAAATTTCCAGACTGGTGCAATCTGAAGGAGAAACAACTCTACCGAAACGGGCCCGTCCTCTGGGCTCGAAGAATAAGAAAGTAACCTTTGATGCTGAATCTCTTCGTCGATCGGCGAGAGCTCCGCAGACTACTTACTCCGCTAATTAATCATGATTAATAGCCTCATTTGGAACATACGTGGGGTGGGTAACCGGGCCACCCAACGTCGTTTAAATTCTCTAACTGCAATGCACAAATTATCTGCGGTCTTCGTGATTGAGCCAATGGTGCAACCTGCCTTTTTAGATAGTCTGCTGCGGAAGTTACACTTCACATCAGGCTATGTCTCCGACACTAATAAAATCTGGGCCCTTTTTTCCAATGCCTTTTCTGCTACGCAACTTAATGGTACCGAACAAGTTATGCACTTGCAACTAACCCATGTTACTGTGCCAACAGTTTTTTATGTCTTTGTAGTCTATACGAAGTCGACCAGATGGGATCGTTTTGCTTTGTGGTCTGAATTATGTGCTTTTCGAGCTACTCATGCTAATGCACCATGGTTATTGGGGGGAGATTTTAATGTCATCCGCAGCCTTGATGAATATAATGGTCTTGGATCTCCTGAGCTTGCATCCATTGATGATTTCAACTCCTTTATCACCTCATGCAACCTTCTGGAACTTCCGACGCAAGGCGTTGAATTTACTGGGGTTAGAAATAGATCCAACGGTCGGGCTATGAAAAAGTTGGATCGGATATTGGTAACTTCCGAGTGGGCAGACTTGTTTCCGATCTGTACAGTTCATAACTTAAACCGCACAGGGTCTGATCATAGTCCAATGTTGTGTCAATTCAACACGGAGCAAATTTCCCGTCCACGACTATTCCGTTTTCAGCGGATGTGGCTACGTCGTTCTGATTTCCTCCACACGGTGCAATGCAATTGGGATCAACAACTAGCCTGTTATGGTATGCTCCGGTTCTCCCTAAAGCTTCGTCGCCTTAAATCCTGCCTGAGATTGTGGAACAAGGAGAAATTTGGGGATGTTTTTCTTAATCTGAAATTGGCAGAGACTGCTGTGATGCAGTTGGAACGGGAGTTTGAAGAATCTGGGACAACAGATATACTGATGAAGCTAAATAAATCCAAAGCTGAACTGTTGCTCAGGCTTCACGAACAAGAGGATTTTATGCTACAAAAGATGAGATTGAAATGGCTCAAGGAGGGAGATGCTAACACCGCATATTTTCACGCTTCTCTGGCGGAGAAACGAACGCGATTAGGAATTCATAAGATTCGAGATGGTAACGGGCAATGGTTGACGGACCCGACACACATTGAACTTGAAGCGGTTAGATTTTTTCAATCCCTCCTGTTAAAGGAGGAAGTTGATGATGAGGAGGAGGCGACCTCTAGGCTGTTAAGTTATATACCGAGGCTTGTTGAAGATGTCGACAATGTTACGTTGCTACAACCGGTTACAATGGGGGAGGTTAAACAAGCAGTCATGAGTTTATCGTCTACTAGTGCGCTAGAGTTGATGGATATTGTGGAGCATTTTATCATACTTGTTGGGACATCATTTGCCATAATCTCTTTGATGCCTGTACCGAATTTATGTCCGGAGTTCCAGCTCCACGTGCAGTAAGCAGTACGCTGATTACTCTTTTACCGAAAAAGCTACATGTCAATTCTTTCTCTGACTTTAGACCAATCAGTCTTTGTACCTTCCTGAACAAAATATTCACGAAGATACTCACAGAACGGTTGAAACTTGTTTTACCCAAGTTGATATCCCCTGAGCAGTCGGCTTTTTTATCTGGGCGGGACATTGTAGACAACATTTTGATGGCTCAGGACTTGTGCCAATTTCTTGATTACCATACTCGAGGTGGCAATATTATACTCAAACTGGATATGATGAAAGCCTTTGACCGTGTTTCTTGGTCCTTCCTCTCCCGTATAATGGCGGCCTTTGGTTTCACTGGTGGGATTATCAAGCTGATTATTAGGACCCTTCAATCCAGCTGGTTTTCAATATTGGTGAATGGTTGTCCAGTGGGTTTCTTTCAATCGTCCCGCGGCATTAAACAAGGAGACCCATTGTCCCCTTACTTGTTTCTTTTAGTCTCGGAGGCTTTGACCCGCTCCATGCAATCTTTTGTGTTGCAAGGCCGGATAATGCCTTATGGTGTCCCTTCTCGCTCGAAAGCAGCCTCTCATCTATGCTTTGCCGATGATTTAATTATCTTTATCCGGAGTGATAAACGCTCTCTAACTCAACTAAATCTCTTGCTTGCAGACTATGAGGCAGCCACGGGACAAAAGGTAAATAAACACAAAAGTTGTTTTCTATTATCGGCAGGTGCGACTCCCAATCATAAAAGAGATGTTCTGCAGCTCCTGCACATGGCCTATGGCTCTTTCCCATTGCAATATTTGGGTTGTCGCCTGTTTCAGGGTAGGAAGACAGAACGTCAGTTCACTCACTTAGTCGAGGCAATTGAGAATCGTGTTTGTAGCTGGAAGAACAAGTGGTTATCCCCTGCAGCTCGGATGATTTTGATCAAACATGTTTTATCTTCCATCCCACAACACTTTTTCACTGCTATTGAACCCCCCAAGTCCATCCTACGAAAAATGGAGAAGGTATTCCAACAGTTTTTATGGGGAAGCTATTTTGAAGATACAAAACGCCATTGGCGGTCATGGGATCGTCTCTCCTTTCCGACGGATGAGAATGGGTTAGGATTTCGAAAATTGGAGGATATTGTTGCTGCCTATTCGATTAAATTGTGGTGGAAGGTCAAGAACCAAGTGGGTCTATGGGCTAAATTTGTCACCTCTCTATCCCCAACTGCACGACGCAAAACGCATTGGCAGAGAATTACTAAAGTTGATCGAATTGCACAGGAACATGAGTATATTTCTATCCACTCTGGTTTGGTATCATTCTGGACAGATAACTGGTCTGGTCTTGGAGCTTTTTCTCCACTGGATCAAGTACAACACCTTCCTCTCCCACAACTCACTGTCCGGGATTTCTATACTCAGCGGGAGGAGTTGTTGAGCTGTATTGTACCACTCTTGCAACCTGACCACGCCGCATTTATAAATTCTCATTTGCAGCAGTTTTCTTATGGTCCTGATCGGCGACTTTGGAAGCCCACTGTTACCGGCCAATTCAACCTTTCCTCGGCTTATGACTTGGTACGCTCTCGTAACCCTATCAATGCCTCTCTTCACCAAGCCTGGAATAAGTTTATGCTAAAGCGGATATCAATCTTTGTGTGGCGTCTCTATAACTCCATTCTTCCTTTTTCGGAAACATTGAACAAATTAGGTTTTGTTCTCAATCCATCGAAATGTCAATTTTGCTCCTTGGCAGCCGACAGTATGCAGCATACTTTTTATGATTGTCCCTCGGTTAAACTGATCTGGAATCATTTTTCAGCACTGTTAAATATTCACTTATCTTGCCCACCTGATCTCTGGTTGTTTATTCGGGAGTGGTCCAATCTTGGACGGGGAAACACTGCTAGGAAAGTGATTATTTCGGTCATACCTTACTTCATTCTTTGGGAAATCTGGAAAATGCGCAACCTGTTTATGTATGAGAATAAATCCACCACGGCCTCCTCTTTGTTTATTTCGATAAAACAGCATGTTTCCTCCATGGTGAGAGTTCACAATTTATTTCCAACGAATAGACAGGAAATGGTAGACCTATCCAGATCCTTTCACTGCAACTTTCGATTGCCTCGCAAACCGGTGATTGTGACGTTGTGTTGGAGACCCCCGGATGATTGTGACTTTGTTCTTAATACAGATGGCTCATCGATCGGATGCCCCGGACCTTCTGGTTTGGGATTTGTGATACGCAATGCCACTGGTGCTTTCTTGTTTGCTGAGTGTCGATATTATGACTTGAATGTTAGCTTTGCCATGGAACTAGCAGCCATTGTATGTGGCCTTCGGTATTGTATTGCCAGTGGTTTCCGGAAAATACAGGTTCAAACAGACAACCAGAGCATTGTGCAGCTATTGAATCAAAATCCAGACTCTTGGCCATGGAGATATGAAACAGCACTTGCAGATATTCGTCATCTACTTTCTGTTTCGATGTCGTACATTATTCATGTTTATCGGGAGGTTAATAGCTTTGCAGATTATTTAGCAAAGTTAGCATCGGGTGGTACTTCCACACAGTTCGCGACAGACACAACTTTACCTCCTGCATTACGGAAAATCCTGCGCATGGAACAACTCTTTGTCCCATACATTCGGTATAAACCATGAGCATCACATCTTCTCTTTACATGGTTTTTGTATTGCACTTTAAATATTTTTGTAAGCCATCTTATGAATAAAATTCCCCTTATTTGAAAAAAAAAATCATAATTCTACCATTAGATATAATTTATATATTATATATAATTATGTTAGCCAAAGGTGAAGCCAAATGGTAATGGGATACCATTTGGTGATGGGTTTTTGAATCCTCACCAAATGGTATATTTCTTCCAACTTAATCGAAAATGATGTTGTTTAACTTAACAACAAACGACTTTGTTTTCTACTAGGTTATTAACACAAAAATGAAGTCACAACTTCATTTTTGTGTTAGCCGTTGTATTTCCTCTTAGTAATCCGTCGAAGAAGCGTTGTCTCATCTTTTGTGGTCGTCGTTGTTGAAAAAACATTGTGTCCTGTGTTAGTACGTATTGTTCTTCTTTTCTATTACCAAGAACCTTCCTTGTTGTGCTCTATTTTTTTGCTTCATTTTGGAGTTTATGTGGGCTTTATGTTCTGCAAATGGTGTGTGGGTTCTTCTTTGTGTTTGTGCTTGGAAGATGATGAATTGTGTTTCTGTGTTGCATGTGTATAGGTTGACAATTTTTTTCCATCTTCCATGCTTGTTTGAGGAAACTTTGCTAACTGTTTGATGAAAGGTCTGTTAGAGAATCAAGGCTTCTTCTACAATAGATGTTTATGTACATATTAACCATATAATTGCTTTTACACCAAATTTGTACCATTTATAGTATACACATGTATCCATCATAAGGACTTTATTTCAACATGTTGTGAGGCTATGATTAGACATAACAATTAAAAGTTGAATGGTCAAAATTAGAAATATTAGCAAGGAATCAAAACATATATAGGTAACAAACATGTAAGTTCGAATATTTCATTAAACTCACTTCATATGAAGAACAATTCATATCATATTGAGTTTTCTTGTTGCTACCTTTCTTACTTTTTCTTTTTTATACTTCTTTTACGAATACATATATCAATAAACCAAAATTTTTTGAACCATAACACAATAAGAAATGTTTAAATAGAGAATTTGGATTGTAATAATAAAAGAATAAGGTTATGGCTCAAAGAAGCTAAATGGGGATATAGAATTGGGGTTGGTTTCTAAGTTAACACTTTTAAAGCAATGAAAGCTTTTTTAAATTCTTATAGCCTTTTTTATTCTTATATATGCATATATCGATTAGGTCTTCAAATATTCCAGGAAAGTTCTAGAGAAATATGCCAATATAACACAATACACTTCAAAGGAAATACATATTAATTTGAGTGTTTCAATCTTTTACAACTCAAAATCTTAAAATTTGATTGAAATCACTTCAACTTTGCATGATGCCTTATCATTTGATCATCAAAGTTTATAAAAGTGCATAATGAATGCTAATTTAACTGTTCGACATATTTCTACTCTTATTCTTAAAACACCAAATCTTTTAATATACACACATTTTAATTTATTGAAAGTATATTTGATAAAACCATATATATAATGGACTAGCTCAAAACTAACCAGCTAATTATTAAGATAAATTACAGCTAAATCAGAATTACATAAATATTTACATTAGAGGATTCTGCAAGAGATGTTTATGTACATAGAAGCAATCATATTTCGGAGCTGCAAGAGATGTTTATATGTCCCTTAAACATAGTCCATACACATTAACATTCTCAACCTTATCATATAAAGTAGTCTCACTGGATAGATCACAAAATTAACATTGATAGAGTGTTGGAACATTCAAATAAGAAGTCTTCTATTGACTTTTCATAATAAAATTGTCATTATTAATTCATTACAAAATGTCAATGTGGTGCCTAGTTTTTTATGGTGAAAATGAGCTCCGTTAAGAGGAATGTTGCAAAATTGTCCCTAAGGAAAAGCAAATTGATGCAGAACAAATCTTCTCATCAAGTACTAATTACCCCTTATCTTCCATGGTTGATTTTCTTCTTCAAGGTTTTTAGTATCATCTGAATTACCACTCTTTCTTTATTATTTATATCTCATTTTCTATTAGAAAGCTATTATATGAACATCTAATTGTATATACTGTATGTACATAGATGGAAATGGAGGCAATAGTGATGTCCTTATGGTTCGTACAGCATTAGAAAAATCAGTTGTTTTGGAACGATGGTTACTTGTAAAAATTATGTCTGCTCATTATGACGATGATGGAGTTTATCAGTTGAGTATGCATATGTTCAAATTTGGGTTCCTAATGATTTAGCTTTGATTGTTCTATACTGTTTGCTTATTAGGTGAAATGCAAGGTACGTGTGGTTCATTTAATACCGTCATCCATACTACATCTGGGAAATCTTTCACTGTATCTTCTGCAAATTTAGTTAAAACAAAAAAGTTGTTAAAAGAGGGTGTCAATAAACCAGACCCTGAGAGAAGATCTTTAACTATCTCAATTAATGGCTTGGAACGTGTAAGGAGCCTTCTTGGGAATCCAAACATTAGCAACCCTTTTACGTTTTCTACATATATCATTATAGTATATCACTTACCATATTTCAATATTTATATGTATTATTATTTTATTTTTAATAAATATTAATGATTAAAAATAGTAGTCAACTTAAATTTATGATATTTTGATCTTATTAACATTAAAATTTTAGATATGACTATCTTTTTATGTCAAAAAAATATTTACTTTTTAAAATTTAAATTACCTACCATGTGTTTTTCAACAATATCTTTAAAACTTTGAAAACATTTTACAGGTTTTAGATGCTCCATTATATTTTCATGAAATTTTTATACGAATGAAGGTGTAGTACTATATACAATAAGCATCATTAAAGAATCATTTGTATAAAGCCATAGATTTAAACGAATTTATAGAGTTCAAATGCATTAGCTATTTAAACAAATTTATAAAGAAGGCAAATGAAAAAATATGAAAAATCATATTAATGTCAATTATAATTAACCTTAGGATTATAAGTACACTTAGCATTAAAAAAATTATTTTTTAAACATTATTATTTTTAAGAATACTATCACATACAAAAATTCATCAAAATTCCCCTGAGAAATACATAAGATATAAAATATTTAACATCAACTTTTGATGATGATTTTACAATTCATCACCAAAAGCACAATTTTTTCAACGATTCAACTTTTTGCAATGATTTGGCTCACCATCTAACAATGAAATTTTTAACCCATTGCAAAATGTAGCTCCTTTTTTAATGATTCTCATTAATCGTCGCAAAATGTATTCATTTACAGACGATTTTAGAAAACAATGTGAAAGGTTGGACTTATGGCGACAAATTGGTAAATCGTCATCAATAGTTGACTTTTAATAGCTATTTTTAATTCATTGCCAAAACATGTAGCCATAAGTCCCTTTTATTGTAGGAGTGCTTGGTCGATGTATTTCCAATTCAATTAATGCCTCTCCAGACACCTTTAATAGATTCCAAACATTTCTTAATAAACATACAAAACAATACAATCAAGAAAAAGAAGAAGTAAAACATCTTTATCAACGATTTCAAGAACATTATAAAACTCATCCTTGAATAATTGTTGTATTATTTGTAATCAACTATGTATAGAATTTATGCATTTGGAAAATTTAAGTACATAATAGAAAAAGATTATTATGGAAGAAGATATAACTATTTATAATTTTGCATTAATAATAATGGGTTAATACCTATTAAAGAAAGATTAGATATTGCCACTACTCTTTATAATCTATCTAATCAAGATTTAATATATAAACACAACAAAATAACAAAATATCAAAGACTTTTCCATTAATATGACCGAAATAACTACAGATCTGAATACTAATAATATTTTAGACGTAGATACCTTAGAATGAACCAAATCTATTGGCATTTT
>JANIPM010000232.1:17852243-17865233 GCA_027478405.1 Erythroxylum cassinoides
CTAGTAGCATCATGTGTATATAGTATCTCTCAAAACTAGCTTAGGATGTTATTAATACATAAAAGCATGTGAAACATCTGCTATATTGATTCTGGTTTCGTACCTAATTATGTTTGTGTACTTTTCATAGGCTGCCTGAGACTATAATGTAGTTTGGACAACCTTGGGAATCCTAATGATGATTGAGAATTGTTAACTGGAATGTAAAAGCTCATATTATCCGCTTATGGATATTGTCTACTTTAAATCTTAGCCAGTCAAGCCCTCACGATTTAATGCTAGGACAAAAGTAGTTTTAGGATGAGTGACCTCCTGGAAAGCTCTCGGGAAAAGCAAAATTGTGAGAATTTGACTAGGCTAAGACCCAAAGCGAACAATATCTAAGAGCGAGTGATTTGAGCTATTATAGGGTTACAAGTGGTATCAAAGCCTGTACCTGAACAGTTGTACCAGTTAGGCTGGACCCCAAAAAAGGCTGGGCTTTAAGAGGAGTAGAAAGTGAGAGATCTCATATCGATTGGAGAGGAGAACGAAGTACACCTTATGAGGGTACGAATATCTCTCCCTTACAGACACATTTTCCATGACTTAATGCATCGGATCCCATCAGAATTTCGAAGTTAAATGTGCTTGAGTGAGAGTAGTACTAAGATGGGTGACCTCTTTGAAAAATCTCGGGAAAAGTAAAGTCGTGAGAACTTGGCTAGATCAAGGCTCAAAATGGATAATATTTATGAGCAGATGATCTGGACTGTTATAGAAAATATTTCATGCTATTAAGGTATTGGATTTTTGGATGAGACATATGTAGGTCCTGTTGATTTCCTTAAGAAGATTAGGAGAGTGAAAAAAATTCCTAGACTGCTTCCACCACCAAATCAAGTTTAATCTTCCAATCTTTTGAAAGAAATAAGCGTTAAAACCATATGGCCCGGAGCTTTAAAAGGATTCAAATTAAACAAGGTGCTTTTAATTTCTAGCACTAAAATTGGACTAATTAGTGCTTCCCTGGCTTCTTGGCTAATTGTCTCGTTAATAACCCGAGAGAGATTATGTGTTCTTCCCATTTCAGGTGTACTCATCAGCCCCTTTAAGAAGTTCGTTGCAATATTCTCCATCTTAACCTGACTAGTACATAAATTGCCCCTCTGATCATTAAAGGAATTACTTCATTAAATTTAAAAATTTTATTAAACTTGAAAGTAGTTGTCTTTAATATTAAAAGATAGTTTTCTAATTAATGAAAGTTATATTAGAAACGATTTCTTAATTGGATTTCAATGTTTCAGTTGTTAAATTTTGAAAAAAGAGTTTTCCTAAATTATAATAAGTAATTAGAGTAATTTGTTAAAAACTTTTATTGAATTTTATTATAGGAGTTAAGATAATTAGATATGTTATAATTAAATTTATTTTAAATAATATTTTGTTTTTATTTAAATAGATATTTAAAAATTTAGGAGTAAATGGTTTAATCTAATTAATTATCCAAGAAGTTGAAAAATATTATTTTAAATTATGAAGATTAATACCTAGAATACATATAAAGCTAGATTATGTCATTCATATAATTTGATTATAATTGCACGGGAACTTGTATGACCTTATGTGTACGCTTGATATATTTGTTATGCATATTAAATTGCATATTTTATTTTATGATATTTATACATATAATTTTTTGTTTTTTGAGACCATTGAAATTAAATCCCTCATTAAAATATTAAATATATGTTGATAATATGAATGTTATCTTCAATTTGTTAAATAAAAAGTATAGTTATTTTTATTGTAAGATTTATTGAGTGATTTAAGGTCCTTCGACCCGAATATAATTTATCTTAAATTAATGGTCCTACTAAGTTAAATTTGTATGATTTGAATGAGTGACTCGTGTGAATTTAGAGATAGAGTTAAGAATAACATACAAAATATGTTTTGACAATAGTTGTTTCCTAATAGATGTATAAGTGATCACATAAGATATGATTGATAAGGATGTTATTTACTTAATTTATGTTCAGTTGGTTTATTAGATGCTAGGCTATTAGAGAGATTAAAGTAATCTTCTCATGATAGTAGTGAAGGTCATTATTTCAAATAAAATATTCAGAGTAACTAAATAAATAATTAAAGTTCTAGTCTTATTTAGATTTCATTATATATAACTAATTACTTGCTTTTCTTTTATTTACATCTAGTTATGAGTTAACTTACCTTTGTTTAATATAATTAATACTTATTATTAATGAACTTAATTTCTTGGACATAAGTTAGGTTTGAGAAATGTTCTCAAAGATAGAAAAGAAAATTGTATATCTATTATGCAATTTTGCTATTAATCTTTATTGAAGATTTAGTGATAAAGTTTTAGAGATATGTCAATATCATATAGATGACAAAATGTAATAATATTTTGAGCTTACTAACATCCTATAAACTTCAATGTTAACGTGTAAGATATACGTCAACACTATGAAAGTACGAGACAAGACGTTACAAAAAATAGAACTAAGAAGTATAGTACATTAATGGAATTGTCCCACTCAAATAGCTATTAAAATCATAAACATAGATGATAATTAAAGCCGGTTGCTATTGTATGATAATAGTTATTATTAGAAGAAAATTTGATTACATGATTTTTTTACCTATGCAAAATATGATGCATATATTTTATTTTTGATTTTAAGTATTTAGTACTAAAATTGGATTTTACATTATTATAATGTTCAAAATATGACAATAAATAGATTGTTGAGTAAAAATAATTGATCCAAGTTTATATAAATAGTTTGTATGTGTTGGATCAGAGAAGATTTAACATAAGTGGCAAGAATAAAAAGTTAGGTATGTGAGACTATCATTTTATGCTATAACGGTTAAATCATCATAATGAAAATTATGAAGCTACATACTATGAAACGTATGAAACTTATCAAGTTGAAGAATAATCAAATCAACCTTTAATGAAAAGATAATGATGGTAATAAATTGTTAAATATTATACATATAATATATGGGATAAATAATAATTCATAAAGGAATGATACTTATACTTCATTAAATTTACTAATGCAAGCATACATATATACATACAAACATACATAATATGTACTTACATAATAAAATACTGGTTTAAATTTTTAAAAAATTCAAGTTATTTACTAAGTAGAAATTAAGTATTAAAATATTGAAGCACTTTGATGAGATTAATACGGTGAGATATAAAATTCTTTGGTAAATACCTTCATAATTAAATTCTATAATAGTATATATTTGTATAAAAAGAAAAAAAATAACATAAGATATTATATGATGCAATATTTATTTCTTCTATAATTATGCTTAGTATAATGATTTATCTTGTATTGTTCTAATGAAATCAATTAACAAGATTTTATATTAGATATAGAATGGTAAAAATAATTGAGTCTCGAGTCAGTCTAAACTTGAGCTTAGTCTATGAGTCAGTTTATTTAAAACACCTTAATTTGAATTCATGAGTCAGCATATTGTAATCCTTAATTTTAAGTGGATGATGTCCCATCGTGATTATTCAACAATGACCAGTTTATTCATTAAAGCTTACTGTGAATGAGATTTTTCTGGTGAACTAAGAAGATAATACATGATAAAAACTAATCAAAAGGGTCCCAATATATCTCACTTCAGGTGACTGATTTATGCAAATTTATCAGAACTAAGAAGATAATACATGATAAAAACCAATCAAAAGGGTCCATTATATCGCACTTCAGGTGACTGATTTATGCAAATTTATCTCTTAGCCAGCCTCCGGCCTGCCTTCCGCAAGCACACGAGACGAAAGCTATCTTGACTATATATATATATGTAGGTGAGGTCTGAGGTGACAAAAGTAGACTGCTAAAGTACATAATTGGGTGGGGATTGACTTGGCCCTACTGAAGCCATCAATCATAATTCCAGTACACTGGAAACTAAACTGAATTGACCGTGTAGCCAAAGTTTTGAGAATTATACTAAAACCCATTACCAGCAACTGCAAAGGAAACTACGTGCCTGCCTGACTCGTAAAATAATGGGTACCGGAATGCTTGTCTTTTTTGCATTTGGAATGGTCCACAAAAAGCACCTCCCACAAGATAATATATCTTTTAAAAGTTGATTAAAACGTTAAAAAGATGGGTATTGGTGGTGGCTCATGAAGCACCACTCCTGTCGTGCAAAATAATTTGAAAATAAATATGATGATCAAAAGGTTCAAGCATGATCAACTTTTACCATATTACAACAATATCAATCTAATAAGAATTTCGTCCGAGACGTGACGCCAGAGAAAGTCTACTATTACAATGGTTCAAAGATCTTGTTAAGAAGCCCCTAACTAGGGCTGCAAATCGACTCAGGATTAGGAAGGATCATTAAGGATTTGTGCTATACTTGAGACTACAACCTCGTTTGGGCTCAATTTCAAGTCCATTTAAGGCCTGGCAAAAATCTCAAAACTTTTCTGCAATTACGTACTCGCTTTCTAATCCAAATCCAAATCCAAATTATGTTTTACGTCTAATTAATAGAGAAATCTGAGTTACAACTCAACACTTGCTTGTATTGTATTTTTCTTCGGCGACATCGAAGAAAAGATTAACAAAAGGCATCCAATCCAAATCAAAAACAGGTTACTCACGCTTCTTTACTCTCTATCTACAAGTGTCTACACTTGCGCATTTGTAAATGGAGAGTTTTGTTCCACAAACCTCACTGGATTTGCTCCAACTTTGTCAGCTTCCAAGCACAGATTTTGATGACACCCCAGTTGATTTTTTTTTTCCCTGTGGGAGCACTCTGATATAGATCTATTTATTTAATTAACTTCCGCAAGTTTTGAGGAAGAAAGATGACAACTTTTGCTGAATGGCTCTTTTGAATGCTTCACTCCAGTTTCATTTGAAGCTTATCCGTAGTACATTATCATAAAGTCGTTTTCTTGGTTTTGTTTCTGCAGAAAAAGGAAGGAAACTTAGATAGAAAAACATCTTTTGCGGAATTTGAAGCATGGTTTTGGCTGCGCTGGCACTGATATTGGGGGTATTATTGGGTGGTCTTCTTCTAATTCCACGATATCGTAAACTTGGTACTTCTGCTCTCCTTTTCTTGTTTCTTCCTTAGCAATTTGATATACTGGTTCGCTTTAAAGTTTCAGAACCCTAGAAAAATGAGACACTTTTTCAGCTTCTGACTAGTATAAGTATGTTCAATGCAGCTCACACAGAGAAGGCTTCCTCTAATTCAGGCGGAGTTAAGGTACGTGTAATACTTGGAACCTGTAAAACATCCCTAAATTTCACTAGTCATTGTCATAGAGTTGTTATGTCCAGTGCTGAGAGAACTTGAAAGTCAAAGCTTCTTCTGGTGTGTGTATGAAATGGACTGATGGCTCTTGCTTTCTTGTAAACTTAGGTAACTAAGAATTGGACCTTGAGATCTGAATGGTTTATGAAATTTGGAAATTTTGAAAGAAAGTTGACCCTTTCCCTCATTTCGATGTGATACTTTTAAGATACTCTTTGTTGCAGGGTGTCAAAAGAGTATTCAGTTCCTCTTAGCTATCTGATTAAATTATTTTGTGAAGCATAGTTCTGCGTTGGAAATTATGGACTGTAGGAGCTCGCTTGGTGCTAAGCATTGTTATATGCTTATACCTATCTTTCCTCTTTGAATTAAGTTGATTGAATTGTTTGACTTAAATGCTTTAGCACTGATAGCAGCACTCTTCTTGGTATTTGTTGTATCTAATGTGTTGATTATTGCATGGTTATGATCCAATTGAAATAGGATGTAGATAATGAAAATTTTTATCAAGCCCTACCTAAGAGCATTTCGAGCGAAACTGCTTTTCCCTTCAGTTCACATGTCTGATGAATGGTTAAATTGGGGAAGTTTTACCTGTTTGTGTGAATGCGTAAATGTTATGTAAAAAGTAGGTGTTCTTTGCAGATAGTCAATTAAAAGAATCTTGTTGCCAAGAAATGTAAAAAGGGATAGAAAGACTTCAAGCTTAGGATAATGGTTGGAGCCATTGGTGGCTATATATAAAGTTCATTTTTCATGATAGAGTTACTGACCAGCTTTAATGTGTATTTGAAAGAGTCTGCTTTCCGTCCTAATTGCTTCTCATTAGTCGTCTCCTTGTCATTGATGAATGGACTTAGGACCATGGAATTAAGATCTTATACCATTACAATTTTCCATATGTTTTCCGTGTGTGATTCAAACTATTGTTCTTCCCATCTGGTGATTTAATTAATTCTTGTATAATTATCTGCGTCAAACTGCCAATTAACTCTCGCTGATATTTCTACTGGGCTGCTTGTTGCACTTAGGTAACGAAAACTTACAGCAAAGCTGAAGTCTCGTTGCATAACAGGAGAACCGACTGCTGGATTATTATAAAGGACAAGGTACTAGTTTTAGTTAATCTTCCATACAGTGCTTTGAATCATCTATGATACTGATATGATGTAAAAGAATTATCTACTTTGTTTCATACTCGATGTCTTCAACATTGTTTTCTCTATCTACAGGTCTATGATGTTACTTCTTATGTAGAAGAACATCCAGGTGGTGACGCCATTCTAGCACATGCTGGGGATGATTCAACTGAAGGATTTTATGGGTATGCACCTGTCAGCCGACTGCATAAAGTTCATAAGAATTTATATGTTTCTTGTTTCTGCAAAGATGGATCACTGCATGGACAAGATTACAATTAGGATTTGCAATGTTCCAATTGCTTACAATTGAGTGATATTTCTCAAAAGAAAAAAGGAAAAAAAAATGGTCAGCTCTCTGTTTATCAGGCTTCAATCTCAGCATATAGGAAAACTAGTGGCTATGGTAGATACAATCCAGTGGGTCTGATCTAATCGATTTTGTCTCTTAGGCCCCAGCATGCAACCCGAGTCTTCGATATGATTGATGACTTCTACATTGGAGATCTACAGCAGTAGGTCACTGCAGGCATTGGCTAAGGAAATTGTTCAGGAAATTCTACTCAAAAGAGGCCAGGTCTCCTGTCAGGTTTTCTGCTTTCCATGCAACAACATTGTCTTGTATCATTAGCATACTTCGTCTTTATTTAACTTTTGACAGTAGGTTCGACATCAGGATATATGAAGGACAGGAAATAAATATTGCTTCAGACGTGTATCTGGATGGTTTCATTTCTAATTTTTCAATCTTTTGGGTTTTAAATAACTTCAGTATGTGCAATTATTCTGAAACCTGTTTTCAAGTGCGATGTAATGAAACCAAAGAAATGAATTGCTGGTAGCAAGTTCTCGTGATTAGGATACTACTTGAATTGCTTTCCACTGATCCAACCATTGACAATTTCAAATGGAGGAGTTGAAGATGAAGTGGCTTTTGATTTTGAAATTAGTGGAGATTATGCGGCTGAGAAAATAACACATATTTATATATCTATATATATATATTGATGAAGCCCTTTGAGAAAGAATTAGAATTCTACTCAAGTGATCCAGATAAGCAGGCAATCTCAATTTTAATTAACCCCAAACTTGAAAAAAAAGTACTTAAACCATTTCTTAATTGCAGAGAATGAACAATGCCCTACTGCAGCCTCACATTTGACTATTTTAGACTATAAAGAGTGGCGTAAATTACAGAACGAATTGTTGCAGATTACAAAATCAACCCTGGTTGCAAGGAGGGTTGACTCCAGGAATCAAATTGAATAAATTGAGACTAAAATGCCTAAATCACTTGAATCAATCAACAATGGCCTAATGCAAAACCTATTCCAAGAGATATATCCAACCAAGAAAATGAATCCTAGTTACCCATTGAATCTTAATAGCCTGGCTAGAAAATGACCAACATCATCTCTAGACGTCATATTTCTTAGGTTGTCTCCACTGATCCAAACTTCTCATCAGTCTGCCAAGGAACGTGGCTTTAGGAGGAGCTCCTTTCTTTCCTAAATGTTTGCCTCCCAAGTCTGTGTAGATAGGACCCATATCCTTTGTTCTCTCAATCTGCATAATTGTTTACCAAAATAGATGCTGCTAAGTAGTTATAAGATCGTATGATTTATTAAAAGCACTGAAAATGAAGCGGATCTTCTCATACTCCCGGTGTAATTCGGTGCTTCATGTTATATATAAACCATTAAGGTAGACTGTCTGTTACGAGTTTTGATACAGCTTTTTCTAAATTATACACGGTTTTTAGATGGAGATACAATATGGATATCTATGACTGGGCATAAGGTCCAAACTGACATACCTTGCTTATCTTCCCACCCTTCAAGTGGTATCTTATACCAGACCAATTGATGGACTGAGAAAAATGTGAACGGAAAGCAGATACGGGATATAAAAAGTTATCCACCAGCATTGCTATGAACACCTGCACCAATGTAAATTATATTTTTTTGATAAGTGCAAGTCATCATCATAATATTTAAACGCCTAACATAACATATTTCGGCTCCTATTTCCATTATTTCATTCCAAGGTTGAACCTTGTATTCTGATCTCAACCCTTTTGAGCATTGCTTTTTTATAAAAGTTATTATCCTAATTTTAAGGCAAGGTGTCCAAGAAGACACTGAACCCACATTCAACATTAAAAACAATAAAATCAAAGTCAGTTGTTGTGACTACAATTACAGAGAACAGTTTTTCTGGAAATAAAAGATGCATGGACAATTTAACAGGAATAGGGATCTTGATATCAAACATGAATCTTCCAAAGAAGTGCAACCATATACACTCGGTGAAAAAAAAATGATAAAGTGAAATACTCACAAGGACCCAGTTATATGTGGCTAATGATAATTGAGGTGCCTCAGGGGATAGCATGTTGCACAGCTCAACTTCTATCCTAGTCAAGTTCCACATTGAGAACAGTTCCGTAAAGGTACATATTGCTTGGCAGGTGACGAGTAACAAACCTGTGGACGTAATTTGCTAAGCTCTAAGCATAAGAAATCAAATTTAAAAGATGCAAATTATTGATGTCAAAGTTGAGCTCTAGTTTTATCATTTTGGCCAGAAAATGCAAAACATTTTTCGGAGTTAAATTCTAACTCCATAAGATAAAGCAAAGTAGAAAATGATCATGGACACATGAGTAACATACAAACGATGAAAAGAGCATTTGCTAACTCAGGTATCTTAAGACATTATCGGGTCTTGAAACACAACTGCCAATCCACTCACGGTAGTATCACATCTACTCACTGAAATCCTAGAAAAATGTGGAGAATAAAGGATAATCCTAATCGCAATGTTTTTACTGAAAAAATGAAAAGTTTCTTTCAAACATGATTATTGAGGAAAAAAAAGGCACAAGCCTGGTTTTCCAATGTAATGGGATAGAGCTGATATGCTTTCCTGCCAATCCACTAAAAAGTGAATATTTTAAATAGGGTCAAGAGCACCTGTCCTCAAGGACAACACGAATGTTTTGAATGAATATTCTTTACTATATCAGGGTAATGGCCCTTTTTATAATTTTGACCTGCAAAGGAATAATGTAATATTGCTCCATCTAACCAACCAAAATAACGGTTCTCCAGTCATAATGGACTCACCATTAGATATAAAGGCTGTCTCGCCTTGTGCATATCCTCGAATATATATGCATAGTGCAGCTACAACATGTGCCATGGACATAAGATATGGCCAAACAAAACCCCATGACAAATAGCAGTGAGATGCAAACAATCCCTTATTCATCCACCAGTTAACATTTGACATGTAGGACTCCAAAACAAATGTTTGTTTCCTCAAGTAATTCCAGTACCTAGAATAGAAGTACACGAAGACAATTTGAGATAAAATTGTGTGCAATTTAGTCTAAGCAAGTGACGATCACAAACCTTGAGAAACTTAGGTCACTAGCAAGAGGATGTGGGAAGACTGCAACTGGAGGCGATGTAATAAGTCTCTTGTGAGCCCCTGGGAAGAGATTGCAAAGTCAAACGTAAAAAAGAACGATGGCTTATCACATGAAAAAATTAAAGTGCAAGAGACAAAGACGGAGATTGCTATTGCCAAACAATTTCATTTACCAGCTATAGCTGCAAGAGTCATATCATCAGAGTATCCTCCATCGCGAAGTCCCGAGACCACACCATAGCGGTCATATCTAAATTCATTAGCATGCATCTGAAAAGAAACTAAAACAATTAGATAAATTTCAACCCTCTAGACAAAATCAAAAGTACAGCCTTGAATACCAACCATCATGCATCCTCCCCAAAGAAAGAATGTTTTCCCACCAGTGGCAAAACCCATTGAACAAGGCTGTAAACAAAAGAAGTCCACATGGTTATTTGCAGTATACACCACCAGCACAATTATACCCAAGAATATAGCTCAAAGTTTCAATTCAATTTTCTGGAAACATAACTGCACCAGCAAATTCAAGTGAAAGTAAGAATAACAACGTAGATACTGAGAAAAAGAGGAACATGAATCCTATTATTCAGAGAAAATTTATCATCCAAGACAAATGCAACTTGAATACAAGCAGTTTAAACATGAACTTGCAAACTTTTTAAACGATTGGTAATTCGAGATTTCCGCATGATCTCTAACTGTGATTCAAGAAAATGTTCTCTATAGTCTAAGATGCTTGAGAAAGGTATTTTTTTCATCCACTATCCAAGTATGGCCCCATTACAACCACAAGTTGATCCACAACTGCACAGTGATTACAAAAGGATGAAAAGCATTAAAAAAAAAAGGAGTGCAAGATACAACAAAATGTCCACCTTCTACACGGAGTTCATAAGACTAATAATGATGAAGGAAAATATCAGGGAATCTCATAAAAGTTTTTGTACCATATGATATTCATAGATGCAGTAACTTCCTAAGCTCCCAGAAGGCAGATCAAGAGGGTATCCAGTTTGAATATATATCTGCAGACATTACTAGATATTAAAATCATAAAATCTATTTAGTAATTTTGAGCAATATACCAGCAAGTATCATCACAACAATAATAACCAGACCTCAGGATTCTTTTCCATCTCAGCAGTGAGGGCTCCAATTGACCCAGGATGCAGCCTAACATCGTCATCCAAAAACAATACGTACTTGCTCTCCTTATGCATTTGCTCCACCCCAATCTTGATAAGAACACAATTATAAATGTATCAGAATGCTAGCATGCTTCTTGAAGTGAGAATACAAAGGATACCATGTCATAACAAGGTCCTAGATATGAAAATAACAAAAAGTATGAGTTCACTACATCTTTTAAGTGAAGTAGACTAAAACTTGGAAAAAAGAAAAAGTTTACTAATGTTGGTTAAAATACAAAGCAATAATTAAAAGAAGTAGGCTGCTAAGTACCAACTGATTATGAATCTTCTGACTACATGTTGTTGACAAACCAGCAACAACAATTTTAGCTTCAACTTCATCCTGCCAGGTAACAAATGATTAAGGGTCAGGAAAGAAGTTGTTTAGGCAAATACTCCAGATGCCAATAGAAGTATGAGGATAGCAATGCCAATGACATACTCAGAGATTTACAAAGAATATGAACACATTCTTCGGTAATGAAAGCAATCACCATTATTTTCAGAAAGGTGAAAGCAGTTCATATAACAGTAGAAGCAAACAGAGTGTAGTAAACTCCAATAGAAAGATAAGCTGCTAGAACAGATAATGAATTTGAAATACAGGACCATCTTATGCTCTGCATAAACCATGAACACATGACTTGTTACATTCGAGATCATCTGTTAGTTATCCTGAATAACCAGTATTTTCAACACAAAAATACATTAATCCTTCAAATCTACCTTGAAATCAGCTAACAAGCGAGATACAGCATGATAAGCAGGGTCTTCTTCACTTTCCACTACAAAAAGGAATTCCAATGGACCGCCATATAGTGATGTAATCTGCATTTATGCACAAGTCATTAATAGCTGAAAACACTCATAGGAGAATAGCTTCTAAGGACCAATAAATTAAGCTCAAATATTAGAAACAAATAAGATTATCATTAGAGATATATTGTACTTATCTTCTTGATGAAGGAAATTACAGGGGGAAAAAAATAATGAAGCAGTCTTAGCTGATAATTCTTTAAATATATAGTCCAGATGTGTAAACTTTATCTTGAAGACAAAACTAACACTCATCATCAAAGAGTTTAGAGATCCAGGAAACAAACAACATCAGTAAAATCATATAACCTGTGGCTGATAAAGAACATTGAGAACAGGAAACTGAAAATAATAAAGACAAATGGCACGCTGATTTTCCTCAATTTCCTTTTCCTCGAACAAGGATGAAAAATAAGCAGAAACAAGAAATGTGGAAAACAACTTCAAGAAAACAAAACTGCTTTACCTGACTTCTCCAGTTATGTAGATTGTGTTCTCCAAATCCCTTTAAAGGCATAACAACAGACACTCTAGGTAGATTGACCTGGTTAGAGTGCTCCAGTTCATGAATATCAGAATAAAGAAATGCAAAACTATTGCCAGCTTTCATGTTGTCCTTCATCCGCTTGATCTCTCTATTCCTATTCAAAAGGAAAATGAAAATTTCTGTGATATCTTACAACAGTCAATTCTAGCAAAATGATGCCCAAAGACGGGAAAGGTACATTGATCAAATCTTGGTACCTTACAAAGGCAGCAAAAGCCCACCCAATAGCAAGACATAAGCAAATTACACATCCCTGCAGCACAACCAAAACTTCATTTTCTTTTAAAGCCTCATAAAATTCTAGTTAAGATTGACAAAACAAAAAACAGAAAACAAGTCAATGAAAAGTGAATGCTATTGAAAAGACAATGTTCAGGCGATAGGTATCTCTTTGGGCAACTAAAGAACAGAAACCACCAATGGCCAGCAGGAAAAGATGTTATTGCTGCAACAACTCATACCACTGCCTTTCCTACAGAACTCAGTATGTGACCATGAACCCAAAAAAGACCTCAGATAACTT
>JANIPM010000232.1:17896539-17907520 GCA_027478405.1 Erythroxylum cassinoides
ACCTTCAAACAAACGATGGAAGTATATTACGTTCCATTCCATTCCATCCCTAACCATCGAAACAAACAGAGCCTTAAAAGCTCAAGTTGAGCCACATCTATGCCTCTTTAGGGAGGATATTTCTTGCGAGGTAGGCATTTGCTGGGTTTTCTTCCTCGGATACTACTATTTACGAGTTTAGGTTGATGAAAGGATTTGGTCTTAGTGGGTTCTTAGAGAAGAATAGAAATAGGTGTAGCCATTGACGAAAGTTTCAAAACAAAACAAATAAACCGCAAGAAATTTGTAACCTAAGACAAAAGAGAGATGAAGAACATGGGTATAATGATACTGGTAAAGGACTTATGGGATTTTTGTGAGAGAGAGATGACTAAAAAATGGCCAGAGGAGAGGTGAGGGAAGGGAAGTGGCAAAAAAGAACGTGAGTTTTTGCTATTCTCTTCACCCATTAATATATTTCCAGATTCTTGAAAACGAAAGGAGAAGCAAGACAGCTGAGGTTCCCAAAAAAACCCAGTCAGCTCATCTCTGGTTAATTTTTATATAGAGAGGTTATCAAATGAAACTAAACTAATTAATACTATTTTAAGTCAAATCTATTACTTCAGTTCGGTTTTTGTTGTTTGAAGTAGAAATCATTGTTACATTGCATATATGATCATAGTTTCAATAGACAGACATTTCACCAAAGCTTTTGGACGGTAACAACTTAAATACTTCCATGACAAGTTTGGCATTCAGTGCATGTGCCAACTTAAGGGCAATTATTTGAAATACAATTATAAATAGAAATCACTTTATTTTAGTTAGAAGTTAAAATTTTAATTTAATTAGGAGTAGTGTTAATTAGGGATTAATGTTTTATATTAATTACGAGTTAATGTTTTACATTATTTAGAAGTAGTGTTGATTATACATACATATCTTTCACTAATTAAAGGGAATACTTTCTCTTTAGTATTTCTCCAATTTTACAAAATTAGCATCAACAGTATATTATACAAAAAATAAGCATAAACTTGATCAAATAAATATGAACGGTTACCCAAAAATTGATTTAATTGTTGACAAGTAAGAGCACATTCTTATTTAATAGAGTTTAAATTCCCGTAGATAAAAATGCATCATGTGAATGGGAGATGGTAGCACTCAAGCTAAGGAAGGCTTGTTCTCTGAGGAAAATTGCAGAGCTGAACAACATAAACAGTCTGCTAATTGTTTGACATGTAGCAATATTACACTTCCAATCCAATGGCATTATATCAATTAGGTGCCTCGAACTCACATGGTTTTGCCAGCTTTTGCTTCCAAGACAAGAATATCCCAAAATTTTGACCCAAGATGCTCGTGGAGTCATGTCATGTGGCCTGGCCATGTTCAAAAAACCAATTATGCAAAAATGAAAATGCATCATTCAGCCAAACCTACCAGCCCTCCTTTGACTCTTGCATCTGCCTCTCCCACCCGACGAGTGTTCCTCACCTCCCATCCCATGCTTAACACACAAGATATCAAAAGCAATAAGAATGGTCCAAGAAGTTAATCTCTTTAACAAGTTGAGATATCGCTGAAATGACTTGGAATGTTTGAAACTTGAATTTCTTATTCCCGGAGAAATTGACCTAGTAGAGAAGAAAAATGACGGGGAACCCAATTCACCATTGCACAATGCTTTCATCACACAACATGGTATGGTAATGGTAGACATAGTCAACTTTGACTTTATAGGTCATTCTAATTTTGTTCGATTGTATTCTGTCCATTTTTGGCTCTTTGCTATTTTCTTTCTGTCCCTCCTTTTATTGTTTAGCAATACCACATATCCCGTATTTATTTGCATGATTATTAGGAATATAAATTTTGAAACATCCCACCTCATGCAATTTACATATAAAATAGAAGAGACACTTTTAAAGAATTCAATTAGTTTTTTCTTTTTCTAATCTGATTGTCATTGAAAATTTGGTTATAATTAGGTATTGCACATGATACATTTTTATTAGGCTAAGTTTATAATAGAGTTGAAAACAAACACATTATTAGTTAAGAATCGTGTACTATTGAATCTTTTCAAATTCTGGGTGACATTAAATTTTTTATAAAGTGTTATTATTCATATAGAATAGGGATATTAGCCACATTGTTTTTCTTCTTTTATTTTTACCTTCATAAATCTTGCGGTAGTGAAAAGTGGAGAATATAATGGAATGAGAAGTTACTAACTCCAATCTTTAATTTTTAGGCCATTTGAAAAAATTGCCTTACGTCAACTTCCAACATATTAATCCTATTTTCTGTAAAGAAAAAAGAGCAAATGTTTACACTTATGATTTATCCGGAGGAATTAAGAAAAATTACATATGCGTTCCTTTATTTTCATTAAATTAAAGACCAAGTGCCGTTGTTGATGGCGGGATACAGAATTAGGCCTTGGCCGTATTGAGTCAGGCCCTATTCCAGCAAATGTTAGACATAACATAGATAAATCAATTAGGATTGGACTCGTAATTTGAAGTCGCCTACATTGAGAGAATGATCAAATATGGGGCGTTTCAGCTTTGACTGGGCTTGGAATCGCTACGGTTCCATGTGGAATGTTCAATTGTATTTTGAATCTGCGAACTTTCTTCTCATTTTTCTTAGGAAAAACAGTTACAGCAATCGTGCAATGCAGTGAAAAACGATCTCCTTGGTATCTAAATACCACCATCTCATGTAGTATGGAGACATCCCAGAATCAAAACCATATAATCATACACACATCCCAAAATGCATACATGCTCATACCGATACTCTTGTTCATGGTGGCTTGGAAATGATATGTTTTGCATAGTTGGTGTCTGTTAACAATAACTTAATTACTGAGAAAATGAATCTAATAAGATTACTTGGATCTCAAATATATGTACCAGCCTGTAACTTATATGAAGAATCCCCATCCAAACTAGAACGTTAAATAACAATAAATAATCCAAGACCAACCGTAAGCCTTAGGCACAGGTGATTGACACCTTTCATCCCTTCCAAACCAATATCATGAAAAATAATCTCTAGGATAAAGTTGGTCTGACTAATAAAAATGCCATGATCGACCGACCAAAAAGTATTTAACATCACTAACTTCTTAAATAGTAAACTGTTTATCCAAAGCCTGTTTAATCAACTCAGTGGATGCCTCATCGTTTCCTGTTAATATCCCGTCACCAACGTAGATGAGTAGAGCAAGGAAAGCATCTCCGTCGGTCTTTGTAAAAAGGCAAAAGCTTTATATGCAGGACAAAGATCGTGTTTTTGTACACTTATCAGTTAGAAATATGGAGAAAAAGAACAAGAAGGAAGTTTTTTTTTGGAATTTTAAAATATATGTAATTACCAAAGAAACATCATTTACATTGTACAAGGAAAATCAGAAGCAAACCTAAACAGGTAAGAAAAGAAAGTAGCCGTTCAAGCCACTATCACTCATGCCACTGAGGCAAGAAAACAAGTCGAAGCAAAATACATAATAATACTAGCCTCAATCCACAGCTAAATATGCCAGCGTCTTCTCATAGCCAGATAAAAACGATCCTGCAGCCCATGCCCAAGAATGATTTCCCTGATCAAGTTAATAATGTAATCCGCTAACTCGTATTTACTCCTTTCTATTTGCTTATAAATTTGCCGATTTCGCTCTCACCAAATGTGGTAAAGAATCATCTAGAAAGAGGTCTGGAGAATGAGACTATCTTGCCTTCCTTGTTAGACTACACAAATAACCTCAGCTAGAACAACGTTCCACTCATAGGTAAAGTTCAAGGTTCTAACCATAGATAATAGACGATTCCAAACTGCTTTGACATACTCATATTCAAAAAACAAATGATTTTTACTTTCATCGACTAACTTACACAGCACACAAATGGGATCATAATTGCCGAACCACCTGTTCTTAGTTCTTAATCGGTTTTTGATGGTCAACCAAAGGAAAAAAGCTGCTTTAGGACATAATACCTGATTCCAAATGAGCGCAGCCCATGGAATCGTATCCATTAGCCCTCTCCCCATGTCACGGGCAGATGGGGTTGTGAAGTCCCCATTTTGGGTAAGAGTCCATATCATCCGATCCGGAGAGTTATGAAGGGAGATACCTTGCATATAACTGGAAAGAAGAAATCTGAACTTGTGCCTAAATAGTCGGTCGCTCTCCCGAACAACCCATGCTAGATTAGCATTCTAAGGAATACGAGGCCAAACTCCATTTAGGTCATTACGTAGCCAAAGCGGGCTCAACGTATGCCAATTATCAAACCAAAAAGATATGTCTTCTCCATCCCCAATTCCACTTCGAATCAAAGGGTAAATCAAAGATATGTCTTCCAACTTACCTGATGCTTTTATATCTCTACTCATCTCTTTTATTTTCAATGAGCTGGGTTGGGTTTTTTTAATAAAGTTTAGATTTTAAAGGCTTTACAGTTCTTCCCCTTAAAAGAATTTTATCCTCAAAATTAAATTACGTACTTGAGGATTTAGAAAAATAAGGATACTATCGTCGAACTTCATCTCCTATTTCCCAGTTAGCCTCTCTCGGAGAATCATGATGACTCCACAAAACTCCTACCGTCAGAATCTTCTGTCTGTTTAATTTCATCATTAGTCTATCCAAGATCTCCACTAGCTCCTTTTTGTAAGTCATATCCTTTGTAACTTTGATCTCATACCTCGATATAGCATGGATAGGAACTAATTGGTATCGTCTCAACATTGACATATAGAACACATCATTAATCTATGATAACTTCGAAGGTAAGGCTAATATGCAAGTTAATGACCCCACACATTATACAATCTTACATGGCCTCTCTCTCCTACCAAACCTTTAAATCCTTCTATAAGATGATACTTATAGAAATACCATAGCTCCAATATCGTACTTTATCTCCCAATGATGTTGATCAACATATCTCTTTTCTCAATCCTAAGATTACTTCAAGCATCACCTAACTATCCCTATTATGGTCCTTCCAACAATATGGCACCCTTTACATCCTAACATATCAAATCTCTATACCACCTACCATAAAATGCCCTAAATTTTGTCGTATCGATGTTAGACTAATGATTGTTATTATGTGCAAAATACATCAAAGGTAGATATCTATCCTAATCACCCTTAAAATTCAACACACAAGCTCGTATTAAGTTCTCTAACATCAGAATCATATGCTCTGACTGTCCATCTGAATAAGGGTCAAACTGTATTACTCAATTTTAACCTAGTCCCAAAGTTATCTATAAATTCATCCGAAACTGGGAAGATGGACACTATAACCTCATATAACCTCACAATCTTATCAACGTACAACTTGGTGAGCTTGTCCAAGGAGGTTGTCTGTTGTACATGTAAGAAATGAGTTGATTTAGTCAACCTATCTACAATTACTAAAATTGAATCATGTTTACGTCTAGTCTTCAGTAACATTACTGTAAAATCCATTCCCACTTTTATGATGGAATGATATAGGTCTTAGTTTCCTTAATGGAGCCTAATGCTCTGCCTTGATTTGCTGATAGGTTAAACACCTCAACACAAATTCTACCACATCTCTCGTCATTGTCAACCACTAGTAATAAGGTCTCAAGTTCTGATACATTTTTGTAGTAACAGGATGCATAGTATATAGTGCACCATGAGCTTCCCTCAGACTCTCCTCTTGTAGTCCTTTAATATTTGGCATACAAGCTCATCTCCCACTCAACAACTCTCCATCTACTCTCACTCAAAATTTAATCTCCTTTCTTTTTTACACACACTCTCTCATTCGCATTAGATAAGAATCCTAAACTTATGCCTATCTGATTCTATTTGTTAAATCCATCTAAGATTATAATGTTATTAATAAACCACTATATAATTAATCTTCAATCTCATGTCTAGTGCCTTCAACTCCAAAAATGGTGTCATACTATGTCTGCTTAAACTAACCATCACGATTGAGCTTTTCCTACTCAATGCATCTGTCACTACACTAACCTTCCTTGGATGGTAATCAATAATATAATAACAATCCTTCAACAGTTTGATCCATCTTCTCTGCCTAAAGTTTAGCTCCCTCTGAGTCAAGATATAATTGAGGATCTTGTGATCTATAAAGATACGAAATGTTTCCCGATACAAATAATATATGCAAATCTTAAGAACATGCACAACTGCCGCTAACTCCTAATTATGGGTGGGATAGTTCAACTTATATGATCTGAATTGACGAGAAGCATACAATATCACTTTCTTTTATTACATCAATACAGACCTCAAACCTACCCTCAAAGCACTAGTATACACCTCAAAACCTCCTCTATTTGATGGTAGCACCAAAATTAGGCTAAAATTCAATCTCCACTAAAGCTCCTCATAACTTTACTAAAATTTCTTGGTCTACTTAATCTAGACTCCTTTCTTCGGAAACTTGGTCAAAGGGTTAGCTATCATAAAAAATCCTTCTACAAATCTTTGATAATACCTAAAAATTCACGAAAAAAACTCCTTATCTCTAATGTATTTTTAGGTGGCTCCTAATCTAAAATTGCCTTTACCTTAGCATTATCAGGTATCTCTCCCTCTCGAGATACCAAGTGTCTAAAGAAAACTAGTTGCTCCATCCAGAATTCACACTTACTCAACTTGACATACAAATATCTCTCTTTAAGAATATGTAATACAATACTTAAATATTATTCATGCTCCTCTTTACTCCTTGAATATACTAATTTATCATCAATGAACATTATCACAAACTGATTTAGATACTTTTGAAAAGTCTTGTTAATCAATGTCATGAATGCAGATGATGCATTAGTCAACTTGAAAGGCATTAATAAGAACTTATTATAGCCATATCAAGTATGAAAAGCTATCTTGGAATTACTTAACACAACTATCCTCAACTGCTAATATCCTGATCTCAAGTCAAATTTGAAAAATATGATAGCTCACCTCAGCTGATCTATCTCCTATTGAGGTGGCAAACCTAGTAAATCATCTAAGAATACCTTTAAAAATTCCCTTACCATAGGAGTATCCTCTAATTCGGAACTCTTCTCCCTCGTATCTGTAATATAAGCAAGATATGCGTCACATTCATTAAATATTAGTCATCTAACAGTCATGGCTGAGATGGTATATGCTAGAACTACTATACTATTATCCACAAATATCACCTTCAGTCTACCCGAAGACTCTGTGTTTACCTTGTTTCCATAATTGTTTACTATAATATGATGTAATGCTAACCAATCCATCCCAAGAATGACATCAAACTCCCTCAAATCCATCACTATCAAGTTAGCTAGTGGCTTAACTCCACTAATCCTGACTGGTATGCCCCTCCTTACACTATTCACTTCCGTATAGTCTCCCACTAGCAATCATACTCTCAAGTCATATCCTAATAGACTAACCTCCCCCAAAACTATAGAGGCAAATATTAAAAGGATTTAGGAATGTGTAAATCATTGCTCTACTAACATGTAGGCCTCAATTCAAATAATGAAATTGTACCTAAAATGATGTTGTTTGTTGTGGGTGCCTCCTCTCTCGTTATATGGTATATCCTCATCTAAGTCTGACCTTGTGTTTAGGATGTCCCATTAGTACATGTAACCGCTATTGGTCCACATTAACTCCTCTACCACTACCTCTACTACCAACTCTACCTTAACCAAAAGCACTACTCTGACCGCATACTGTCTCCTATGCTCTCACTCCTAAATTCCTTCCTATTGTTAGATAACTGCTCTATAAATGCCTCTGCCCTTTACAAATATAGCATGCCTGACTGATCCTAGTGGGTTACCAATATGATCCTATGTGAACTCTCCTGCACTTAGCATACTCCTCCAGATCCTTTATTAAAAGGTCCTCCGAACCTTTGACTAGCCCCGTTATCTAATCTAACTGATAGTGTACTAGTAGTGCTATAGTGTCTTGAATCCTCACTAGCTTTTTGGTCTTAGAAACTACCACTCCTGCTTGAAGTAATACTAGTTCTATTAGATCCCCCTGCACTATTAGATCATGAATGACTAACTTTCCTCTTAATAGACTGGTTCCCCTCTCTATAGAGACTCTTTGGTCGCCTCTTCAACTCTCCTCTCCTTTTACACTATTCTATCACATCCTTTGCTCTAAGTGTAATCTCCAATAAATTCTTGAAATTAGAATTAGCAGCTTCCAAATCCAAATGAATCTTGATCCTTAGATCTTGCTCAAATCAACAACATTTGTCTTTTGGATTTGCCACAACCTTCAATGCATACTTAGATAAAGTCCTAAAATAAGCCTCATACTCTGCCACCAACATCTCATTTGTCTAAACTAGATTTATAAACTCTATCTTTTTTTCGATCTTGATATATTCACATAGTGTATTCATCTCTAAACTCTCTTTGGAACTCTTGACAAGTCATCTCCCATGACATAAGATCTCTCCACTGACTTATATTAAGTCAGTGTGTTGCCTTAGAATAATGAAACATTATACTGTAACCTTCTTTCTAAGGTGTACTCCAAACGGTCTAATACTATCTCTGTCTCCTCCTAACATACCTTGGCTTCCTCAAGATCAGTAACGCCTCAAAACTTCACTATACCCATCTTACAAATATGTTTATAGTAATGGTCCACCCCATAATCACCTTGGGCTAGGCCCGCAATAATAGCATGTTGTATCATCTTAAAGAACCACATCATCTGAGGTGGCACTAACATCTCTCTTCTTACTTGATCTGCTCTAACATCCCCTTGATCATGCACATTTGAAACATAGATCAAATTACTAAATTTCGCAGTCAACTCTAAGACAGTAATATCATCTCTTAACGTCATCCTAGATAAGACAAGAATATATTATCATATTTACTCAATTTGTCCTTAGAAACATAAACCCACTCTGATACTATGTAAATGTTATGCTCCAAAAATCTTAAACCATAATTTATCTAAATTGTTTTGCAATTACATCATCAATTACCTTTTCTCTAATTTGTTTTTTTTCCTTCCAATTTCATTAAAATTGTTATCATAAACAATCACAATATAATTCCAACTAGCAACTAGTTTAGGATCAATGAAAAGGTCTAATAAATGGGATGAAATTTAACTGACAATCTTACCTATATAAAGTTCTGTGCCATTCTAAAAGATTTTTAATTTATTAATCACCACAATTTCCTGTCTAATCTAATATAAAACAGACAATAAGGAAGTATATGATAAAGCTTCACATGTAGAAAAAAAGATAGTATTTTGTACACTTACCTATTGAAAATATGGAGAACAAGATTTGTACACTTTCCAGTTCAAAATATGGAGAAGAAGAACAAGAAAGAAATTATTTTTGTTGGTTTTTCCCAACTTACCTGTTGCTTTTATATCTTTACTCTCCTCTTTTATTTTCAATGGAATGAGTTGAATTTTTATTAAAGTTTGGGTTTATCACTACAATAGAACATACTGTTAGCTACATATTTTTGGCGATGTAGACTTTTAGCGATGATATTCAATTTCAATGTCAAAATTCTCAAATTTGGCGACGTTAAAGTAAATCATCAAAAGAGTAGATTAATTGGTGATGATTTTCAAGAATTGCTGCTAAAAGTGGTTAATTTTGCAACGATTTAATTAACGGCGATAATGTAAAACATTGGTAAGTATTCATACTTTTTGTGACAAAATGTATAATTCATCGTCAAATGTAAACTTTTGACGAATAAACCATGAAACATCGCAAAAAGTGTAGATTAAAGAATTATGTATTAATAATGTTAATTTATTAAAATTTTAATGATAAGTGTGCTTAATAATCTTAAGGTTAATTACAATTGACATTTATATATGATTTTTCATATTTTTGACTTATGTTTTCTTTTTAAATTTGTTTAAATATATAGTTAATGCATAAAAACTCTATAAATTCTCTTTTTAGATATTAAAAGATAAACATACCTAAAATTTTACATATTAATAAGATTAAAATTTATTAAATTTAAGTTGACTATTATTCTTAATCATTAATATTTATTAGTAATAAAATAATAACACATAAAAATTGAAAATTGTAATCAATATAATATAATGATGTTTGTAGATAAGTAGTACAAGATTGCAATTAGAAGTTTAACAATTCTTACAGACATAGAACAACAATAACAATAACAACTTCAACACCTAGTATGAATCCCACTGATATATGGGGTCTGGAGAGGTACAATAGTATGTGGCCTTACCCTTAACTGGTAGAGAGGATATTTCCAAAATTCTTATAGACACAACATAAATAAAGTTTCACGTTTATTCCATTGGAAAGGAAATGAAATGATTATTTTTTTGGATTCCAAGCGACCTGAGAGTCAGTAAAGGTAAATGAGTTCACTATGTCTGGATTCCCAAGAAGAGTCCTTACATATTCAAAGGCATCAATTAAAAATGTCAAAGATCTTACCTTAGGTGTTGGGTTATTAACACCTTTGTCTAACAACTTATTGGCTATAGTTAAACTTGTAAAGGTTACAGTGAATGAATCCCCAGATGTAGCATGGATCATTGAATTAGATGAACTATCAGTGTGATGCATTTCACCTAAGACACAATTAGTATCGAAGTAAAATAGCTAGTTAAGTCAAACTGTAGTACGAATCCAAATTTGAACACATTCATACTTGATTAAACAGACATAGTAATTTGAAACAACAATTGATAAAAAAATAACTAATTGCCCTAATCCTGTACCAGCCTTGAGGATATTGCCATCGCTTCTATTTTCGTCTATGTTCTTTTGAAGATTGGAGTAAGCTTTACACAAGATAATATATACAATCAAATGTTCATCTAATAGCTTATTATGATGCAAATAAGATACAAATAATTAAGGAAGAGAGATAATTCAGATGATACTAAAAATCTTGAAGAAGAAGATTGATCATGGAAGCCAAACATTGATTA
>JANIPM010000232.1:18118836-18129371 GCA_027478405.1 Erythroxylum cassinoides
AGAGAAGAAATCATGGAGATGTGGGGAATGATTGAGTTTGTGACCCAATTTGGTTGCCAATCTGTGAGCGGCAACCGGTACTTGTCAAAACCACAAATGGAGATGTGGGGAAGAATGACTTACCTCCACCAAAAGACACTCCGACTGGAGAAGACCGGCCACGCAAATGTCAGCAACGAGAAGACAAAATAAAGGTAGAAAGTGGCTTGAGAGAGAGGGAAAAGGCGACATCAAGTTGGGGGTAGTCGGACGTTTTAACAAAAGCAAGGGGGAAGGTGGCTCGACGGAGAGGGCAGGTGGCACGATGGAGAGCTAAACGTGGGAGAGAGATGAAGCTAGCTTTTTTTTCATTTACTAGAAGTTACACGACGTCGTCTCATCGGCTTGGAGGGCGGGAGTTGAAAATAAAAAAAACGACGTCGTGTTGTACTGGTGGGCCAAACGGGAGAATGATTTTTAGCTAGCCTTTCCCGACGTCTAACTCTCCCCAACGTCGGGCTAAGTTTTTTGCAACGTCTAACTATCCAAACGATGCTAAACACTTAGTTTTTCCACGACGTCTGCATACAACGTCGTTAAATCTTGGCTCCTTTCGTGACGTTTGGGAACACGTCACTAAATCCTCCTACATTTCGTGACGTCTACTGGGAAGCCGACGTGAAATGCATATTTTTGTTGTAGTGTATGACGGATTTCCACTGAGGGTCTGATTTGGGATTGCAATAGGGAATGGCGAGGCGGGTTCCTACAAAATCTCGATAAGGGTTCGCCGCTAGCTACGGAGATGTGGGGGCTACGCTCAGGTCTTCAACTAGCTTGGGACCTGGGCTATCGCCAAGTGGTGATAGAAGTAGACTCCCTTGAGGTTATCAATCTTTTTTCTGCTCCGTTCGTGGTTTTGACTGAGCTTTCGGAACATTGATTTTGTTTTTCCGTACAAGCGTTGATCAAAACATATGTCCGAAGATAATTTCATGAGTAATACTCCATCCTCTAGAGGAAAATGCTTAAATTAAAAATTAATTAACCATATATATCTAATAAAGAACAATAAGCTAAATTTGCTAAAAGGTAACTTATGCATGCATAGATGACGAACTATATATTAAGTATTAACCAATTTATGCGAATTAAGTTCTTCCGACTGGTCATGTGCCGTCCATCAAATGGCCATCTCTAACAATTGGCTGCCTGCCACACCTTTGAACACAGAAAAAAATATGTAGGATATGAAGAAACCTTTTTCGACGTGGAATAGACTCATCTACTACCCTTTAGAATTTAAATATTACTCCTTATGCCAAAGCCTATATATGATTTTTGTTAATAATACTTCTTTATGTGTTGCAGTTTGTACTAAAATGTATGTAACCTGAAAGTTCAAAACCATGGTTATAAAGGGCTGAAATGAATCAAGTAAGGTAGAGGTCAAAACTGGTATTCGCTTCCAAAAAAATTAAATCTAAAAATCTCCTTCTTTGTTTATAAGAAAAAAAGGAATGAAATGATGTAAAAATATGTTCAGAGCGTAAATGTGAAAAGAGAGGTTCATGGCCATGGGAAACGGAACGGAGCATGTATAGTGAGGAGAGAGAGAGAGTGAGGGAAACACGTTCCCGTAATAGAAACACGGGAGAAAGAAGTGGTTCTCAGCAGAAGTAAGTGTCAGATAGACTTAAAGCAAAGAGTAAGTGTGTGTGTGTGGGTCATAGTCATTCAGTCACAACTCACAAGATTGGCTCTGTCTTCACTCCCTGCTACGCGTCTGAGCCAACAGGCACCAGCAGAGCAAAGCGAAGTAAATTAAGCAAAGCTCTCACTCACACCCACACCACTTTGGGAACAACAATGACATCCCCCTTGGAAAACTACAACCAACAGTCAATTACACCCAACTCAACACGACAGAGACACATTTGTTTAGAGTTTAAGTATCTGCTGTAGGGTTAAAGATATGTGATAAGCAAAATTCCAGCGCTCATGACTCTCTCTCAATCCTCCATTGGAGCCGTACTAGTACTTCCTCTCCTTTGATTATTTACGTTAGCCAACATTCTCAAGTCTCATTCCTTTATTTTTTACTTTCATCTTCCCCCTTGCATGTGGCTGTCCTTTTAAGTGTCCTTCTCTGTGAACCCTACTTACATATACAAATGAAATGAAATTAAGACAGCATCATCTCAGACCATAATGTTTCTCACATGGCTACTCTCTTGAGACTGCCCCCATTCCTTTCCTTCACATCTCTCTCTCTTTTGTCCCCTTATCTTAAATTTGCTTCATTATATTTAAAATTAAAGATAACTTCTTAAAGCCCTCACTAAAATTTCTTCGTCACACACAAACCACCCCGTTATGCTTATAGTTATCCTATCCATGGGCAAGCAAGTAATTAACCCCTTTAGCTCTTACTATATGCTATATAACTGCTGTCTTTTGTAGAGGCCATTGAGCTAGGTTCAGTATATAGCCTCTTGTCCACCATACCTTCGTCAACTTGCAAAACATTTACACCTTTGAATATTCTTCTCTAGAGAACCTCTGCATGAGTAGCAGCTAGGGTTAGTTCCATTATTTGTTAAATTTTCACTGTTTATTTAATTCCTCCAATTGTCATGACATGTTTCCCCCTGCGGGTGCTTATATCTCTCTCTCAGTTATAGAAAGAAATCCTTTTGAGTGAGTGGTCTTGATGAGAGTATCTCTCAGGTGTGAAAAGAGGAGCCAAGAGAACCTATATACATATATATATATATAGACACACACCATCATTACCTTCTGTTGTTGTTGTTGTTCTTCATCATGTGTAATCAGAATACCAACAACACACTTCCCATCTTGCCATTGAGCAACGAACCAGTAAAAGAGCAACAATTCTTTCAATTCCTACCGCTTCCCATCACCACCATCAAAGACCCTGAAAATCCCATTTCAGACAGCATCAGTACGTGTGCTTCAGAGATATTATACCCCAGTTTGTCAGCTATCATCTTTGAAACAAAATCACTCTTTAGACTCGCATTCCCTATTGCCCTAACCGCTCTCATTCTGTACTCTCGCTCCATCACTTCCATGCTCTTCCTCGGCCATCTCGGTGATCTTGAACTCGCCGCTGGCTCTCTTGCTATTGCCTTCGCTAACATCACCGGCTACTCTGTACTCTCTGGTCTCGCTTTAGGTATGGAACCTCTCTGCTCTCAAGCCTTCGGCGCTCAACGTCCAAAACTTCTGTCTGTAACCCTTCATCGTTCAGTCATTTTCCTGCTAGTCTCATCAATACCCATCTCTCTTCTATGGTTTAACGTGTCCAAGATCCTTCTCTATCTTCACCAAGATCCCAATATCATAGCTCTGGCACATAAATATCTATTCTTCTCTCTACCTGAGCTATTAGCCAACTCTTTTATCCACCCAATCCGCATTTACCTGCGCTCTCAAGGTATCACCCACCCGTTAACATTAGCGTCCTTCACCGGTGCCATTCTTCATTTACCGATCAACTTCTTACTTGTCCACCACTTTAAGCTAGGTGTGGCTGGAGTCGCCGTCTCTGCGGTCGCGTCCAACCTCATCGTAGTCACGTTTCTAGTTGCTTACATATGGATTTCGGGTTTGCATGAGCCAACATGGACAAGACCGAGCCAAGAGTGCCTCACAGGCTGGAAACCTTTGATCAAGCTGGCAGCGCCGAGCTGCGTATCGGTTTGCTTGGAGTGGTGGTGGTATGAGATCATGATCGTGCTGTGTGGGCTTTTAGTCGACCCAAAGTCAACAGTTGCATCCATGGGGATTTTGATTCAAACGACGTCGCTAATCTATATTTTCCCGAGTTCACTAGGATTTGCTGTATCGACTCGGGTGGGCAACGAACTCGGAGCAAAACGTCCTGACAAGGCGAAGTTATCAGCTGTGGTGGCGGTCTTTGTCGCCGCCACGATGGGCCTATCAGCTTCGGTTTTCGCATCGAAAATGAAGGACATGTGGGGTCGAATGTTCACGAGTGATCCTGAGATCCTACGGCTGACATCAGCAGCTCTGCCGATCCTAGGGCTGTGCGAACTGGGTAACTGTCCGCAAACAGTGGGGTGTGGGGTCCTTAGAGGAAGTGCAAGGCCATCCAACGCAGCGAATATCAATCTCGGAGCGTTCTATTTGGTGGGCATGCCAGTTGCAGTAGGCCTCGGATTCTATCTCAAAGTGGGGTTTTGTGGGCTTTGGATCGGGTTGTTAGCAGCCCAGATATGTTGTGCTGGGCTAATGTTGTATGTGGTGGGGGCCACCGACTGGGATCTTCAAGCCACAAGAGCTCAATTGCTGACGCGCGTTGTGTATAATAGTGATAAGCAGCAGTCATGAGTTGGCTCTTCAATGCAGTATAGTGATAGCCTAACATTGTACTTGTCGTGTTTCCTGTTTCCTGTTCCTGTTTCTTTTCTCCTTTTCTTCTGGCTTAAGTTTGGTGAATTATTGAACATTTTTTGGGGGTTTCAGTCATGAGTTTCAGATATAGTATGGGTACATCAGAGGAGGAGGAACATTCTTTTCCCCATTATCGTAGTTCTAATTATGCCTGTTATCTACCGAAGTCAATCATTTTAACGAACACAATTCACCAAAACTTTAGATATCTGATTTTGGAATCTTCTTTAGCTGAAATACGGCACATAGTAGTGAGAATAAACACCCCAGTGGCAGTACGGTACAAATGCTGTATGCATTAATTGTTGACGGCAGTGTCTCAAAGATTCAGACATGCCCAAGTTTTGACTCCTTAGAAGAGCTCCGTTGTGGTTAGACAGGTCATTTAAGAAAAAAAGTACCGGAGTACCTCCAGATCAGATCAGGTTTTGACACTTGTAGGGGTTTGGGTTGATGGCCATAAATTTCTGACGACTGAGAGTGACCTTACTCAAGATTACAAAATTCGGCTGATGTATATAGAACATAAAAGCAAATATTGGGTGGTGGAAGAGTTGCAAGCTATGGCTAAGATGGAGGGTAGAGTGTCGCCGTCATGCCTAATATCTAAGATTTACATGGTCCAGGCTTTAGCTATGCTATGTTTACAATTTTAAGATATTATTGGTAGTTAAAAAAATATAAGATGGAAGCATAATATGGATATTATGTCACTTGAATCTGTTCATGCCAAACTATCACGTGGTCGTCCCTACTGTGTACAACTGTTACAAAGAGTACTCCATGATTAAGAACCCAAGGTCGACTCAGAAAATAGTACACTAATTTTGTCAATGAATTTTTTGGGATCTCAAGGGTGTTGGGACTCCAGGTATTTCTCTTGAAGAAAAAAGTTGGAATATATATTTTTCTGAAAGCACGATACATTCCCTGAAAGAGAGATTTCCACCACATTCATACTGTTCTATATCTGTTAATTCAGCTCTGCAAAATTGATGAATATGTTTTCCTATTAATGACATCTCAACAATAAACATATAAAAATATTCATCACTTTATTTACCAAAATTTTCTATTAATTAATCAGTAATTACTAATTAGGCCAAGTCAGTGGGCTCCAAAATTTTCACGTCTGACAATGCTTGTAGGACATAGCAAACTTTTTATGTGGGGATAAATTTAAGTACGCTCCAAAATAATGCAATTCAGGTTGGTTTCAGTCTGGTTTCTCATACTAGGCATATGTGACACGGATAAAAGAACCAGTAGGAAAAACAATGGCAGTAATGAAAGAAGGCCCTCTTTACGTAGCAGACGGGCACCATTATCCATGGCTGAACAACTGAGAGAGTTAAAAACAAAACAGGGAGTTGTCTGTATGCAGGTAATAGTTTAGCAGGATACGCACGAGGGGATATCTGCCATTTCCCGTCATTCAGATAGTACAAATTTGTTGCTTTTATCGGGTACGAACTTTATAAGAACTACTGTTCTACACTCATACATCACTATCTCAACTGGAGTAGTGGAGCAAGAAAATTGAATTCCACTGTTCCCCGTTAAATCACCGTGCCAACAAATCATGATCGCGACTTTGCCTTGCACATGCAATGAATCTGAAATTTAATCTGGTCCCAATTACTGTTTTGTGGGTTCTAAACCGTCATCAAGTCCATTAATATTTTCTTGGTTAGATATGTATCGCACATGCAATTTGAAGTTATCTGTCTCTCCAATGTTCATATGTTTGCCAAGATATGAATCCATTTTACTATACATATATAGTAATACACAGTAGTTATACAATGGTGCTTAAGTTCTAATTCGCCAAGATATGCATCCATTCTACTATAGACATATCGTAATACTAGTCAATACAAAGGTCAAATAGAGATATCTAACTTTTGGTCTAACAAGTTTGTAATATATACAGTGACAAAATTAGAAATTTAAGATAAAAAGGCCTAAATATTTAAGTTTTTTAAATCTTGGGGATCCAATATATCACTGGTTTTCAAATAGCTTCATCCTTATATACATATATATAAATATATATAATATTTTTTAAAATCTTAGGGGGGCCAGTGGTGATATGGATACGCCCTTGAATATATATAATTTCCGAAATATATAAAGTGCTTTTGCTCCTTTCTACGCTAGAAACCCAAAACATGTAAAAATATAATATCAACGATATTATAATGAACATGCTGACACATAAAGTAGTGATCAACATAAAGTAGTGATCAATCTTAATTTTTTTGTGCGTTCATGAAAAGCATCAATACGAGTAACCTGCATAGTACTTCGATTATCACAATAAAAAAGAGTGACAAATGGAAACAAAGTGTTGATACTCTGAAGTAACTAGCAAAGTCAAGGAAGCTTGGAAGTAATTTTAGAAATAACTTGATATTCATATTACTTGATATTCAACTTCGTACTAGGAGAAAACAATAGTTTGCTTTTTATTGCACTATGAGATAAGTGAATTACCAAGAAAGAATTAGTAATCAGTAGTAAACCAATGATATTTGGAAACACCAGCCTAATAAGCATTTAAATAATGTTGCAGTTGAAGAGAACATGGGCTAGAGTATAAAGACCATAGAACATCCTGACAATAAAATAAATTACACTACTAACAAGCTGATGATATAAAGCAAAGCCAGGAAGAGGAGAGCCATTGTAAGCAGAAAAATAAGCATTAGTTTCAATAGGAGTATTGGCAATTTTATCATCAATAATATATGCATGAAAGCTAAGATTAGTAGCATTCTTAGCCTGAGATAAATAATATCTTGTAAAATCAAAAGTTACCTCAAGATCCAAGAAATAGCTTAAATTCTTAAGATCTTTCATCTCAAATTGGCAGCTAAAAAAGTTCTTAAGATTATGAAATGTATTATCACTAGTAAAGATTAGCCTATCCACATATGATAGTAACATGATGATACCTTGCTCTATCTTTCAAAGAAAGAATGCATAATCATAAGGATTAGACTAAAAACCGAGCTAACAAATGGTAGAACTAAATGTATTAAACTAAGTATGAGGAGCTTGTTTAAGTTCGTACAAAGTCTTTTGAAAAAGATATACTTTAATTGCAGAATGATTATAGTTAGGAAGAGGTTGCATATAAATCTCGTTAGTAAGATCTTCATTTAAGAAGGCATTCAACAAAAGTGATGTGGGTTACATAAGCAATAGTCTCCTCATTATCAATTATGTATTTCTAAGTAAAACCTTTAGCTACAAGTTGAGTCTTGTACAGTTCTACTGAACCATCAACTTTGGTCTTGATTTTATAGTCCCATTTATAACTAACCACATATTTACTTGTAGGTAAATTAGCCAAATCTCACATATGAGTAAAAGTAAGTGGATTGATTTCTTCTTCTATTACTTTCTACCATGAATGATTAGTACTAGCCTCACGATAAGTGTAAGGCTCATAAAGAGAAACAATAGCATAATAACAATGATAATCAAAAAGAGTGACAATATGTTGACTTATAAAAGAAGAGCAACAATGTGGAGGATCATAAGAAGACTAAAAAATATAAGAAGGTTGATGATTTATAAGAGAAAGATCATCAAGTGTGCACAGAGGTGGATCAAATTTGGTTCAGTCATCTGTACTTGCTGAATAATCATCAAGAAATAAAGTAATAATAAGATCAACAAGTAAAGTATGAGTATACGTGACTTTAAAGGCAAATAAGGAAGAACACATCTTATGTTCCCAAATAGTAATATGATAGAAAATATGCAGATGTTGAGAAAGACGATCCCAACACCACTAACCTTTATATTCAATGTTATATCATAAGAAACATTAACACAATCAAGCTCCATGTTCTAATTTGATGTATTCATATGACCAAAGCTGGAAAAAACAAACAAATCTAAAAACTCAAAGATTGTAATCAAGATAACAACTATAGAGACATTCATAAGGGCAAATATTATTGAATATAGGAGAAGTGATATAATTAATTGTATAAATTACTGTAAGAGTTGCTTCACCACAAAAAGACTTAGAATAAGAAGATTACATAAGGAGAGATAGAACAATGTCCAGAATATGCTTATGCTTACATTCTATATGACCATTCTGTTAATAGGTACCAACACAAGAACGTTGTAAAATAGTGATGTGAGTAGAAAAAAACTTAGAAAAGGATAACTTTTCGGTATTCTATAGCATTATATGTATGAAAAATTTTGTTATTATAAGAACATTAAGTTTTAATCATATTAGCAAACTTAAAATAAATGTCATGCAACTTAGAACAACTTTTTCATAGGATAACTTAATGTATACCAAGAATAATCATCAATTAAAACAATAAATTATAGAGAACCACTTATAGTAATAATAGGAGCAGAACCTTAAGTATTAGAATAAATAAGATCAAAGGACATAAAGAAGTAGAGTCATTAAAATTAAATGGCAAAACATGATGTTTTGAAAGTTGATATGAAATATAATCAAATTGATCATTTAATAGATCTTAAACATCCATTGAATATCAAAGGTCTAATATATAAGAGAAAGCATGACTAATACAATAAGTGCCAAATATTGGAAGAGGTAATAGCGATAATAACTCTAGATGGCAAATGGAGAGAGACAATCTCAAGTAGATGACAAACCTCACACCTCATCCTAAGAATTATTCCCTTCTATGAATCCTACATAATAAAACTATGACTTGGAAAAGTTATATTAACTCCAAATTCACGTAACTCAACAAAAAATAAGATCAAATGATAGTTTAGGCACTTAAAAGGCATCGGTAAGGATAAGTCAGATTAAAAAATATTTCCTTTATGTTGAATGTGTAAAATATATTATTAGTAGCTTGAGCAAGTGGTGTATGAGAGGGAGTAGAAATAGAACTAAATAACTTAGAGTTAGAGGAATTATGATAACAATGTACAAAATTAAAGAACTAAAAAGTATATTTACCTAAAATGGACAAGATAGGTGAAGTAAGAGTACACAAATTAGGTTGTATCTAATAACCTAAATTCTTTCAAAGGAAAATAAGGAGAAATATCCTCAGAAGTAGAACCCTTAATGGGAGTAGCAGTGGTAGAAGTATTCAAAGATTGAGACATATTATAAGATTATGTTCGATTAACTTGGCTAGAATTCTTGTACTTAACTTCATGTTTGGGACAAGAAAAAATATATTGCCTAAATTTTTGCAATAATTGTAAAATCCGTTAGAAGAAGTAAAGGTGGCTGAAGTACCAGAAGGAGCAACAAGAACCACATCTATAAAAAGGGTGAGATCACATCACCTAGTATGAAGAGTATTAAGTCAAGTTTTCTTAAAAATTCCTCTCAAATGACAGTGTTGAGTTTACGTAGTAGATCTAGTGTAAAAGAGAAACATAAATTAATCCAAACTTAGTATTAAGAGTCATAAGTCAGTGTCATACATACTAGTGATCAAGAAGAGCAACATAAGTTTTTTTTGTAGAAGCTAATAAGTTCGAACTAGATCTCAAGCTAACAATTGATCCCATAAAGTTTCCATATCAAAAACATAATTGTGAATGGTTTAATCAACCTATTGATGCATACAATGAAGGTGATGATAAAGCTAAAATTAGTGAAAATTATCTTAAACTACTTAATGTGTCAATAAAAAACTTCAAACATCTTTAACATAGTTAAACACCATAATTCTAGATTAATAATAGGTTGACAAGTAGGACAAAACTAAGTTAAAATATGAAATGATAATTTTTACTATCCCATTGATCGAGCCTCTCATTGAACTTAGTTTCTGACTGATCATCTTATTTAGTAGACTTGATAATCTCATCAATGACAATTTGCTAAAGAAGTCTTCCTTTAAAAAAATTACACATCTCTTGAAAGCATAAATTATAATTAGTATCACCAAAAATCACAATTATAGTATAGGTGACAATGTAAGAATTATCTGAAGCAATCATAAAAGATTAAAATAAAAAACCTTTAAAAAATTTTAAAGACAAACTTTTCCTGCAGTTTAAAAAACCTTTAAAAAATTTCCTGATTTTAAAAATCCTTTTTAAAAAACTCTTTATAATTTTTAGTCCTTTAGAAAATTTAT
>JANIPM010000232.1:18135970-18146575 GCA_027478405.1 Erythroxylum cassinoides
CATGGTTCAAACACCAAAATATTTATGCATGTTCCATGTTTGTCCAACGTTCTTCAATGGCCAGTTATGGTTATTCCTCCAACATCAACCAGGATGCCTAGCCAAGTTTGCATCAATCTCAATCAGTATAAAAACAAATTACAAGAATGATGCAGAAATTGAATTGTAAACTCGAAAATTTTTTGAACATTTCCCCACTTCCCACATTTGTAGAGGATTTCTGGGATCTAACTTTTACCTGGTGTAAGGATAAAACATTTACACTAAGAAAAGAATAGTTGAAAATTCACAAATTCAAAGCTCTCAGATTTACATTCTTGCTGTGAGCTGCTGTGCAATTTAGAAATGGAAGATGCCTGCAGATATTTTTTCTTCACCTATTTGACATACTACATGCCTACAGTTTTTAGCTATAAATCTGAATGAAAGAGAACCAAAATAAAATTCCTTTACTGTTAGAAAGTCTATGTAGAAAGTCTTATTGAGTAAGCAAATTTGGCGACTGTTTTCTGATAAACAAGCGATGTAGTCTAAATGGATTCATAAATTCTACCTTAAGGATAGCAGTTTAGCAATTTCTGGCAACTAGAACGTTCTTCTCATTTCTCTACGATATTCAACCATCTGTTGAAGCTTAGACGGCCACTCTACGTACATATTAAACATAGGGTGAATGGAAGAAGCAATATCATTTTCTAGTTTGATAACTGGCTTGAAGCCAGTCCCCTAATTTGAAATCAACCTTTTGTGCAGTTGAGGACCGTATACTAATTGAGGCCCGAGTGTCTATCCTCGTTAGATATTATGCTAAATTGTTGTTTTTATATTATATTTTAAATGTTAGGAGCTTTTTAGAAAAGTATACCAAAAAGATAGCAATCTGAAAGAATGGTCAATTCTTCAACGTATCGATAAGCAGCTGGGAGAAGATGGGACAAACGACAACACATGAAGCAAAACAAGACAGCAGCAAGACAGATGGGAACTAGTTAAAAGAAAAGAAAAAAAAAGACAGCACCACATGCACAAAACGCAATACACTAACAGCAAATTGAAGACTATGCATATGTGAAACGCAACGTACAAAGGAGAGGACCTAGCTTTTTGAAAAATTAAAAAAGAAGGCATCAACTCCTCACTTGGTACATACGACACAACTTCCACTGAAAAAGAACGCAGCGAAGCAAAGGAGAGGGGAGAGCACGCTATTCGGATGGGAGCTAACACAAAGCTTTGAGGATTCCCCCTCCAAACCACAATTTTACTGCAGAAATTTTGTAGTAGTTTGAAGTCGTTTTCTTCATTTCTATTTAATTCTTAAGAATTTGATGTTTTTGTGATGCTTTAAAATTGAATTTTACTGAAATTCATAATTGAATATTTATATACTTGTTGATTTTTCTTGGATTTATTTGTCCTTTCTTTGATTATTGGAAGTTTACTTGATATAAATTCACCTTTAAAAAAATGAGGTTTTGTTAGAAGATTGAAAGAAATTTTAGCTAGGATTTTTTTTGTGAGTTGAGAGACTCAAGAAATTTAGGAGGTAAAAATAAAAGGTTGGGTTTGGAACTTAAAAAACTCTAGCAAGAACTTAAGTAAGTGATTATTAAGTGATGTCTAGAGTGGATAGATTAATTCACCTTTAAAAGAAGAGGATTAATTACTCTTAAAATTCACATACAAGGTTAGAATTTTTCATTTATGGAGGATAGCTAAATCAATATTAGAAGAAAACTGAAGACTCCATTGGTGATGAACTACTAGCTATTACTTAAGAGAGTGAAGATCTCAGCAGAGAGTGAATCTTCGACTCTAGATGTGCCATGCATGTTACTCCTCACAGAGACTGGTTTACTATATTTGAATTAGTCACTGTCAAAGTAAAGATGGCAGATTCTGGATAGCAAAAGGTGGAAGGTATTGGGAATGTCTTAATCAACATATTTAATGGGAAGAGGAGAACCTTAACCAATGTCAAGTGAGGAGAAATCTCATCTCAGAAAGTATGTTTGACAAACAAGGCTTTCACATAAGATCAAAGAATGGACTTAGAGAAATTTTAAAGGATAAAAGAGTGATCATAAAGGGAGTTGAAAGAGGAGGGCTCTACTATGTGATAGGTACTATTGAAGTAAATATAACCACAGGAAATGAAGAGCCAAATTCAACTAAGTTATGGTACTCTAAACTAGGACATGCAGGGAACAAGAGTTTGATGCATCTTTCTAAACAAGGGATGATTCACATAAAAGACTTAAGGAAGATGGAATTATGTGAATCATGTGTGCTAGGAAAGCACAACCGAACTAGTTTTCATAAAGGATCTAAGAGAGCCAAAGAAATTATGGAGTATGCCCATAGTGATCTCTGGGGCCCAACAAAAGTGCCCACTGCAGGAGGAAACAAATATTTCATGTCCACAATAGACGACAATTCTAGGAAATGTTGGGTCTATCCTATGAAAAGGAAAAATGAAGCACTAGAAATCTTCATCAAGTGGCATACACTCATGGAAAATCAAACAAGAAAAAAGTTAAAATGCCTAAGGACTGAAAATGACCTTGATTACTGCAATAAAGAATTTGAAGATTACTGCAGCAAGAAAGGCATTCAGAGGCATAAGACTGTTGCTCTTAGTAGAATGATGTAGCTGAAAGGCTAAATAGGACACTCCTAGAAAAGACCAGATACATGCTCTTATCCTCAGGATGCTCACAATCATTATGGGGTGAAGCCATCAAGACTGTTGCCTATCTAGTAAACAAACTACCTACTTTAGCAAATGACTGCAAAACACCTCAACAAATCTGGAATGAGAAGAAGCTTAGCCTGGCTCACTTAAAGACCTTCGGTTGTACTGCTTATGTACACCAAAAGGAGGGAAAATTGGAACTTATAGTAGCTAAAGGAGTCTTCCTAGGCTATCCAGATGGGGTTAGAGGATACAAAATCCTACTGCTTTAATAGGGAGGTTTTAAAACCCTTATTAGTAGAGATGTAATATTCAAAGAACATGAATTTCCTTTACTATGCAGAAATTATACAGAAAATGACCTACAGAAAGAAATTCAAGAGCAGTTGGGATCCCTAAGCACTTCAGTTCCTTTTATGTGCTACCAGCATCTGAAACAAAAGCAGATGGCACACAATATCATGATGGGGAGCCTGAACAAAGCTCTACCCACTATAAACAAGGAGCTGAGGAAACAGAAGGTGAAAATGAGGAGGGAACTACAAAACCAGTTGACACAAACAATTCTCTACTTAACTATGAGCTCACCAGAGATAGGCAACCAAGACAAAGGATACCTGACAGGAGGTATTATGACTCTAACCTAGTTGAATATGCTTGTCTGGTTGCAGAGTCTATTAATTACAGGGCATCTAAAACTTATGAAGAAGCAATGAGCAAAAAGGATGCTGAACAGTGAAAATTGGCTAGCAAGAATGAATACTCTTCTTTAATATTGAAGAATATAAACTGGGTTCTAGTGCCTAAACCATTTATAACAAAGTTGATTGAAAATAGATGGTTGTTTAAACTTAAAGAGGCAGAGGTAGAACCTAAGATATAAAAGGCAAGGTTTGTAGCTAAGGGATATAGACAGAAGGAGGGAGTTGACTATAAGGAGATCTTCTTACTAGTTGTGAAGTTCAAGACTATAAGGCTTATCCTTGTACTAGCAACTGTCTATGATTGGGAAATCCATCAAATGGATGTAAAAACAGCCTTCCTATATGGAAAGCTTGAGGAAACTATCTACATGAAACAACTGGTCGGTTTTGTATATAAAGATAAGCCTGATCATTTTTGCTTACTTCAGAAATCTCTATACGGGCTGAAACAAGCACCTAGATAGTGGAACAAGAAATTCCATGAGGTAGCAACTGGTATGAAGTTCACTAGGTTGCATATGACTATTGCCTTTACTACAAGGATCTAGGAGAGTAGAGGCTGTCTATATACTAATCTATGTAGATGATTTAGTCATTACTAGAAAGGACCTAAGCAGAATAGTAGAAGTGAAGAATGCTTTATGTAAGCATTTTGAGATGAAGCATATGGGAGAAGCACAAAAGCTCCTAGGGATGCAGATTATAAGGAATAGGAGGGAAAGGAAGCTATGGTTGAGTCAGAAGAACTACATTAGAAAGTTTCTTGCTCAGTTCAACATGGAACAAGCAAAACTCAACCCTATTCTTATAGGCTCACATCTACAGATGGTTGCTAGTAAGAGCCCCCCAACTGAGGAAGAGAAGAAAGCTATAGGGAACTACCCCTATGATGTTGGAGTTGGTAGTATTATGTATGTACAAGACCTGACCTAGCCTATACAATCAGTATTCTACTCAAGTTCATTGCTAACCTAGGACTTGAGTATTGGCAAGGGCTAAAGAATGTTCTTAGATACCTAAATGGAACCTTCAACTACGGTTTGTGTTTCTCTAAAGCTAAATTAGCTAAATACAATAATATATGCATACATAGTTTTGTAAATGTAGATTATGCAGCAGATATAGACACAAGAAAATTAGTGTCAGTATATTTTTTCACATTAGCAGGAAACACAATCAATTGGAAAGTTTAGCAACAATCAATAGTATCACTAACAACTAAAGAGGCAAAATACTACGAAATCACAGAGGGAGTGAAAGAGCTGACAAGGTTGGTAGGTATCTTAAAGGAAATTCAAGCTAACCTAGCTACTTCAACAATATACATAAATAGTCAAAGTGCACTCTATTTTAGCAAAGATTCTGTCTTGCACGAAAGATCAAAGCACATCGACGTTCGAGTTCCACTTCGTCTGAGACAAAATCTTATAGGGCTTCTTCACTGTGGAGAAGATCACAGGTGACCTAAACCCATCAGACTTCAGTACGAAGATTGTCACAACAAGGAAGTTCACATTTTGTAGAGATTATCTACATATCTGTGAGGTCCCTAGATGACAACAACCATCGAAGAACCGATCTTTCAATCTCACGCATAATGAGTCTACTAGGGTTTGCTCTCGTAAATCTCTCACAAATCTATAACCAGAGTCAAAAATTAGTTGAGAAGGAGGCAATAAATGTGAAGTAATTCACGTTTCTCCACCAATTTCTAACAAAAATTATATATTTGATCTCATAAGGTATGGGTCTGAAATTTGGTGATTTTGGGAATTTTGGATGTGTACAGTGTCGAGATAGTCTTTTGCCTTAATAGATGACAAAACCCGAAGGTGGACGAATGCTAGATTACAATAATAACAACAAAGGAACAAGTCAAAATGCAGAGTGAAGAAGTTTTTAAGTGATGCACGTGAGAGGCACGTGGAGCTACCTCTAATCTCCTTAACTCTAACTGTGAAGGCATTAAGGAAGCAACTTCTACATGTAGCCTATATAAGACAGAAACTATCATCAGTCAAATACACATAGCATTTCATTGTTACTCAAATAATCTGAGAGAGGCTTACGAAAAGAAGACTAGAAGTTAGAGAGTTGCTGGAGTACTAACAAGGAGTTACTAGTGAGTTCATAGGGAACTCTTGCAAGTATTTTGAAAACACTTTATCTCTTGTAACTTGTTTCATTTTTGTTGATATTAGTGGAACCACCTACGTGAGACCCTTAGATGTAGATAGCAATTAAGCTATCGAAGCAAGTAAATTGTTGTGTACTCTTTTTACTTTCCTACAAACACAACAAATATGCAAAAGCAAACTCTTCTCTCATCAGTATTTTGTAAAAGAAGATAACACATCTAAAGGCAAATCCTAACAACTATTGATAAAACAGAGATGACAGAGAAGATGGGATAACAAAAGGAAATTTATTGCTATCTTTCATTATCAAAATACATAATGCAAATGCTCTTTATAAGAGCTTATAGCTAACAACCAAGCTAGAAACTCGAAAACAGGAAAAAAAACACTTAGTAACAAACCATCTGTAGAAATGGACTCCACTACTCCACTATTAACTATTTCTAAAGACTTGGTCAAATCACTTAAGACTAAAATTCCTAACAACAACTAATTACAAGAAAATAGTTAGGAGTTTGCAATACTTGACTACTATGAAGCCAGATATCATGTATGATGTTGGGATAATTAGGAGATTTATGGAAAGTCCATGTCAATCTCACTTGCAGGCAATTAAGCATATCTTGAGATACATTAAAGTTACACTTAGTGATGGTATTTTCTATTCCAATAGTAATGATGTGGAGCTTGTCGGATATATAAATAGTGATTGAGCAGGTGATGTTAAGATGGGAAAAAGTACTTCTGGTTTTGTTTTTTTTTATTATCTTAGCACTAGAATGTTTTCATGGTCGTCTAAAAAGCAACAAGTGGTTGCTCTCTCAACCATAGAAGTAGAGTATATTGTAGCAACAAGTTGTGCTACTCAAGCAGTCTGATTGTGAATAATGCTCAATGAGTTGAAGCATTAACAAGTCAAGCCTACAAAAAAATTGTAAGAAAATTGATGCTTTTAATTGGTGTCAGCCAATGTTAAAGACCGATGTAACCGAGTCTTTAGAAAAAATAGTACATATACTAGATAGAAGTGATTTAGTATACAATGCTAAAAACATTTATTATAATTTGTCAAATAAATACATGTTCTTTTGTTATTTTTTAATCAAAATTTTAAATAGAATTATGTCAAAAACTTTTAATGAAGTCATTATATTTAATAAAATACGATAATTGGGAAAAATTTAATCATAAAGTAAATTGTAAATAATCAAATAAATATTTGTAAAAAGATGTTAGATATCATAAAATAAATTGTAAGTATTATTTTATATGATTTAGATATCGAATTTTTAAAAATTAAAATTCTTTAGGATAAATGCTACCAATTTATTTTAAAGTAAATTATTTTAATAAATATGTACTAAATTTTTATTTAAGTTATTTTTCCTTATCTAAATTTTGTGTTTCACTTTGTATAGTGCTTCTAATACTTTATTGAACTAAATATACTTCTTTTTTTGGAATTAACTATATATGAACCTATTTATAAAAAGTAATATTTATTAGGTTTTGATAATAATTTTTTTGGATAACTACTCGAACATATTAAGATAAAGCTGCATCACACATTAAAGAGTCAATCAAAAACTCAGGCAGCATGTCCCAACTAAACCTATTGGGAAAATCAGTAGCTGATTTAGATAACAAAATGGTCACTTTCCTTGGAATACAGTTAAAAGCAAAGGATTGAAAGGCTCTAGCTGTTAATTTGCACTCGTCTAGTATTGCTCCGAGCTCATTGATACTATTTCATGATCTGTTGAACCGCTGCACTAATTGAAGACAATCGGTTTCCACCTCCGCAGAAGTAAAGCCATAATGTATCAACCAAGATAAAGCTTCTTTAAAGGCAATAGCTTTAGCAATGAGAGGAGGATAATTGGAAGGAGAGAAACCCGAGAGAAATTTAACGAACTGACCTCTCGCTCATCTGATTACTACACCATATGACATAGTCCTTTGAGCCGATTGAAGTGCAGCATCAAAATTGCATTTTATAGCTCCATCAGTTGGACCTGACCAGCGAACAACATGTTGATCAGTTGCTGCTGGTGCACCAAAAGTACTAGCCTGAGCTTTAGTATTATTCCACTTTTCCAAAAACATGTTTGAAGCTGCCACGATAACACTGGGATCTTGTCTTTTTTGCTGGCAGATGAAAGAATTTCGGGCTTTCCACAAATGCCACAGCAATACACAAGCTCGACTTACCGCGTCTATCTGGCTAGTCAAGGGATCCTGAAAAAAAAAGTAATGATATTTGGAGCTATAGGAGAAAATTTCATTAAAGCCCAACATGCTCGAGCTTGGTCACAGTTTCACAAAGCATGAGAAATAGTTTCAGCCTTATCACGTTATGGGCAGTGTTCCGCTATGTTCATTCCCCGTCTTTTAAGAACCTCTCGCACCGGAATAATCCCTCAACATGCTCCCCACAGAAATTCCTTTGTTTTGGGAGGAATTGGTAACTACCACAATTTCTTCTATGGGCCAGCTATCCCTTCAAAACCTGTGGTACTTAACCATTTAAGGGCTACTCTATAACCTGATCGAACTGAGTAGAAACCATCTTTAGTAAAGTGCCATACCAGCTGATCCTAATGGTTTGTCCTTTGTAAAGGAATAGAAAGAATTTTCTCCACATCAATATTACAAAAGAGACCGTGTATAAATTTTAGATCCCATGCTTTCTTATATGCTAGCATTAAGTCATTCACTTGCAAACCTTCAAGGCCCTCTACCATGGGTGACTATACAAAAAAATCTGCATCGTCCGATAACCAAGGATCATTCCATATGGAGAGGGTCTCCATTTGTGACTGTCCACCGGGTTCCAAGAGCTAGCAAATCTCTAGCTTGTAACATACCCCTCCAAAGAAAACTAGGATTGCATCCATTCGTTGCTTCTAAGAAAGAATTCCTGGGAAAGTATTTAGCTTTGAGAATTTGTGCGAGGAGGGAAGAAGGATTTTGGAGTAGAGTCCATCTCTGCTTAGCTAGCATTTCCAAATTGAACCAGTGCAACAGTTGAAAACCAAGACCACCCTCTAGTTTTGACTCACACATTCTATCCCATATTAACCAGTGTATTCTTCCTCCTCCAGCGGTTTTACTACCCCACTAGAAGGAATTCATCATCTTTTGAAGTTCATCACAGGTTGTGATTGGTATCAGAAACACATTCATACAGTAGTTGGGCAAAGTTTGGGCAACTGTTTTGGGAAGAATTTCCTTCCCCGCTCTAGAGAGAAAATGGTTTTTTCAACCACAAAGCCTCCCTTTCAGTCTCTCCTTAAGGAAAGAGAAGATCTGTTTCTTATTTATGCCTATAAGAGAGGGTAAGCCAAGATATCTTTCATGATCAAGAGGATTAGACACTCCGAGAATCTCTTTCATATCACTACCCAACCGTGAGCCAACATTAGAGGAGAAAAAGATGCCAAATTTTTTATAGTTAACAGCCTGCCCGGAAGCATTTTCATAATCTTCTAGTATTTTTGTAATAGATAGACAATCAGGTATAGTTGCCCTAAAGAAGAAAAGGCTATCATCTGCAAATAGTAAATGAGAAACCGACGGGGCTCTTCTAACAACCCTCAGCCTATGTAAATGACTCTCTGCTTCTGCCTTCGTAGTAAAAACATAAGGCCTTCCACACAAAGACTAAAAAGATATGGGGAGAGGGGATCTCCTTGACGAAGTCCCCTTTTCAGGACTATTGGCCCCACTTCCCTTCCATTGAATAGAACACTGTAATGCACTGACGTGACACACATCATGATTAGCTCAATCTACTTTCTGTCAAAGCCCATTTTCTCCCTAATGAATGCCAAATATTTCCAGTCAAGGCGATCATAATCTTTGCTTATATCCAGCTTTAAAGCCACAGCCCCAGATTTCCCACTCAATTTCCGCTTCATACAGTGAATAAGTTCAAAGGCCACAATGACATTATCATGAATTGATCTCCCAGGAACAAAGGCAGATTGTGCATCAGAGACAACGTGAGGCGGGATATTTTTTAATCTGTTAGCCAGAACTTTTGGTAAAATGCTGCATTAAGTCCATCAATGTATAAGGTCAAGATTTTTTTTAATTCAATAAAACTTAACCCTAAATTTAATTTGAACTTGATTGTTCGAAACGTCTCCCAATTGGGGCTCGACTATTGGTAAAGCAGTCATACTTTCTTCACTTAAACGAGATTTCAATTTAGCAGCTCTTTCCAAAAGGCATGAATGCAAATAAAAAAATCTCCTAGATAAGCCTCACGACCCTATGATCTTCATAATAGAAGAGGCATTTGTCAATAAGCTTGCATTAGTTTAAAAAGATCATCATAAATGATTAAAGTGTGTCGTTCATGGTACATAAAATATTCAACCAAAGCTGCTCGGAGCGAGATATGGGAATGTAGCTGGAGAATCCGCCGTTTCAGTGTCATTTTTAATATTTTAGTTACTAGGTTCGGGCTAGCCTATCATTCAAAAAAAATGCTCTAACTTCATATCTTTAACAATTTTACTTTTATATAAAAAATAATATACATATTAGTAGATATTTTGGAAACAATCTCTTTAATAATTAAAGGTAGATATCTATATTATTAGATTTCTCTAAATTTTACATTAAAAAGTAATGAAACTTTGATTGAGTCTCCGAACCTTTATGCAATAGTAAAGAGAGTCATTAATCACCAAAAAGTAAAAGGGATAATTCACTTTAATGGCTGTCATTTAGGTAACAACATATCTTTAAGACAAATTCCACGTGTACTATCCACAAATCTCCTCGCATCACATCACAGATAGGGGTGTTCATAGTAGGGTAACCTGACCCGTTCATAAATAACCTGAACCTGAACCTGAATGTCAAGTTCGACAATTTCACAAACCTGAACCTGAACCTAAACCTAAACCTAAAGAACCTACAGGATCAGTTAACCTATTTTCAGGTTCGGTTCTCGGGGTAACCAGAACCTATTCATATCAATATATGACAAAAAATTATAAAAATAATTGATGAAAACAAATACAAATTATTCATAAAAGTATGCATATAAAATCCA
>JANIPM010000232.1:18357866-18377114 GCA_027478405.1 Erythroxylum cassinoides
GCTCCTATTTTGTTCTATTAGTATAATATACTTAAATTAAATCTACATGTCTTTGTTGCATACTCAAAATAGATATGTTCACAAATAAATAGGAAAAATTTGAAACATAAATTAAATAAATATTATTTTAAATAAAAACAATTTCTAATTGATGTTACGATGATAATAAAATAAAAGTACTAATACTGAGTTTACTATTTTGATGGAAGTAATATAAAAACAAGGTGTAGCTATAATTCAAAAGGATAGTTCATGAAGATGATAAGGAAAAGTTGAAGTGTGCAACCCTTCAAGTGAAGTACAAGTCAAGAATAAAAGAAAATCAAGTATATCAAGGTCATTCTATATTTTGTAATATCAATTATAATCTTATTTAGTCACTTTGTAGATCTTAAAGGCTCTCCATGCATAAATATTTCATCTTACCTTATTACATAAGTCTTTTTTCTATTAAAAAGTGTTCAAGCTTTTTTTAACAAAGAAAAGTCTTTTAATCTTTCAAACACTCTTGAGGAGAACATTTTTTAAGTTATTTTTAATTATAATTTTATTAAATTAACAAAATTTGAGCATTTGAAATGGTTTAAATTATATTTTTAGGGGAGATTGGACAATCAACATAAGAAAGTGGTCAACCAATGCACTTTAAATGTGTAACTGGAGTGTTAACACATTGGTCAACCAATATGGTGATATAGTCAACCTATATCCCTCTAGGAAATCCATTAGTTAACCAATATAGCCTAGTGGTTGACTAATAAGCATCAACCAATTGATTATATGCATTGAATACACATTAATTGATTAATATGATCTAGTAGGTGTCTTAAAATTCTATAAATATATGTTTTTTGATTAGTTCTTACATCGAAAAGTAATTCGCTGTCTTTTACACACATTTCTAAGTATTTATCAAGCATTTGAGCATTCCATATCTATAACATCCCATCACCTGTAGGGAGGTTAGAATAGTAAATATGAATTATTAATGAGAGCTTATAAATGCATTTTTCATGCTTCTGCATAATGTGACATACACATACACGTGAATAGTAAAAATTTACAGATGAAAATAATTGTACATGCATTCATTGATGTTCCAGGTATAATTGTGTTTAAATGTGAGTATATTGAGAAATATTGGCCCTCAAACATTCTTCTTGATGAATAAGTATGATATACATTGATTAAGAGGTCTTTATGAAATTTTGTAGAAGTTAATTATTATGTTGATGTTAGAAAGATCATATGATATAGGTTGATTGAAATAAAGTGTAAAAGTTATAAGAATGTTCAAGGGGTATTTTTGGCAAGACACTTAAGGTTAAAAGAACATAAGCCTATAAGGAAGGGTAAAAGGGGCTTTCTGGGTCATTAAAGGTAGAAATGGAAGAAAGAAATGTAGTCTTGCTTTTTAAGAAGGGGGGAAATGTGAATTGGGAGAGAAGAAGAGAAATTAAGAAAGAAAAAGAAGAGAATTTCGATGGTTAAGAGAAAAGAAAAGAGTTGAGTTAGGGTTTCAGCATTTCTTAGTCTTGAGAGAGATTTTGAAGTGGTTCAAGGAGAGAAAAAGGAAGAGGAAGAGAAGAGCTTCTAATTGAGCCAAAGATCTCTTCATTTGGTTAAGAATCAAGAGGAGCAACTGGAACGTTAACCTCCAGACATTGTCAGAACTTCCAGGCATTAACTTCGGGAGCAACTAGTGAGTAACCTAGATGGTTTCTATCAATTATTGTTTGCTTAAATTATGTTTTGACTGATAAATAGATGTGAATTGAGTTGTGTTGATTTCCAGACAGAAGGTCTGATGAATGTGAAATGTGGAGTGTGTATTGAAGTGCTGCTTAAATGTGAATGTGAAGAACTACATGTTTCATAATATGATCGATTGCGATAAATGCATTCTATACATGAGAGCACAATCAGATAATGGCAGTTATGACTAGAGCAGCCACCGATCAGAGCTTAAAGCTCAAAGTGTGAAAAGACCCTCAAGCTCAGACAGTGATTAAGAGCCTAGGGCTCACTATGTAAAATGAGCCCTGTATCCTCATCGGATAAGGGATAGTTATTAATGAGCCCGATATCCAAAATGGATGCAGGACAGTTTAGGCACTCAATCACAATAACGAAATAATGGGAAACGAGTCTCATGAGCATTTCATGTGCATTTTTAGCAAGTATGTGGATTGTTTCAAATGCCAAATTGATTTGTTCTTAAATGTGAATGTGATAGGTGTCCATTAAGAAAAGTTGTGAATTATAAGTTATGTGATTTGTTATGTTGCATGAATTGAGTGAATCATCGATGATAGTTACCTCATTAAGTTTGCAAAACTCACCAAAATTACAACGTTGTCTTTTCAGGATCAAGAGACGACTCTAGTTACTGAGAGGCTCTACTAGCCGTGTGAATTGTGAATTGGTAAGAGAAGTTATGGCTCAGAGGTCAGTCAGCTAGGATTTTTGGATGGCTTAGACAGATTTTATATATTTTCCTCTTTCATGTAGTACTTTTGTATTAGGTTTTGATAATGCATATGTAGTAAAGGTTGAAAGATACAACGTAGACTTTCAGTTTTATGCAAGGAAATGAGGAAAAAGTTGGTTTTTAAAATCTTGTGATTTCCTTTTGATGTCTATAAGGGATTAATGTTATAATGCCTTGTGAAGTGAATGTAGTGATCGAACGTAGCGTACCGTTATCATAGGATACATACCGGAATGACCTCCGGGTATCCCAATATGTACCCTGGTGTAAGGGGACGCTACATTGTTGAGCACACCCAAGATCAACATGGACAGGGGCAAAGTTAGGCAGTGTATATTAGATGTACACGTGTCAATAGTTGATAGCCCAATGAGTATGCACACATCAACAGTTGATAGCACTGATTCGATAATTGCACTAGAAATGTAATTTGTATGATCGATATTTATTAGGAAAACCCAAGGTCATTTTTAGGAAAATTGGATATCGAACTACTAGGATAATTTCTCTATGAGTTCTCTCGGATTTATATTGAGGGTTATAAATTCCTGAAAAAAAGTAGGATCCATAATGCGTGTTATTAAAGTTCTTATAGACATGCATTTAAGTATGTTCTAATTTTTCACTCTTTGACAAAAGATTGCTACTGCCCGAGTCAACACCAAGAATACTAGTGTGAGTCTAAGATCATTGATGGAAGCTAACAAGATAACTGGACCAAACTTTCTTGACTGGCTCAGGAACTTGAGAATAGTTCTCAAGTTCGAAAAGCTTAGTTATATCTTAGAAGAACCACTTCCCGATCCCCCTACTGCTGATGTCTCTGATGATCATCAGTGGGCATACATAAAGCTTCTTGATAATAGCGAGATGATTAGTTGTATTATGCTAGCCATTATATCACCGGAGCTATAAAAGTAGCACAAGGTTATGAATGCTCATACCATAGTTTATCATCTTAGGGAGCTCTTTGATCAGCAAGCAAGGTCCGAAAGGTTTGAGACATCGAAATTTCTCTTCCGCTCCAAGATGGTTGAGGGAACATCTCTAGTGTAGTATGTACTAAAGATGAATGGCTACATTGAGTGGTTGGCCTCTTTGGGTTTTGTTTTGGATCATGAATTAAGTATTAACTTAATTCTGATGGGTTTAACTGATAGTTACTAACAATTTGTGCTTAACTATCGGATTCCCAAGCTGGTGAATATGCTTAAGGCAATTGAATCATCTGTCAGCAAGGACAAGGTTGTGATGCTGGTGGACTCTTCTATTCAAAGAAAAAGAGCCAAAAGAAGAAGAAGTCTGTAAGGCCTAAGGGAGGTGTCAAGAAAGCAGAGAAGACTGCATCAAAGGGAACTTACCTGCACTGTGGCAAGGATGGCTACTGGAAGAGAAACTATAAGGCCTATCTGGAGTCCTTGAAGTAAAAGAAGGCATCTGATGACTTTTAGTCCTAATACATACTGTTGTATATGGTCTGATGTTCATACATGCCAAAGATGGTTTTGTATACTTCATTACCTTTATCAATGATCATTATAGATATGGGTATGTGTATCCTAAGAAATGCAAGTCTAAAGCCTTTGAAAGATTAAAAGAATTCATAAATGAAGTTGATAAACAACTTAGGAGAAGTATTAAATCACTTCGATCAGATCGAGGTGATGAATACTTAAGCTAAGAGTTTTTAGATTATCTTAAGGATAATGGAATATTGCCTCAGTGGACTCCACTTTACACTCTACAACACAATGGTGTGGATGAGAGGAGAAACCGAACCTTGTTACATATAATGAGGTTAGTGATGGCTTTAGGAGATTTATCAAAAAAATTTTGGGGGTATACACTCAAAACTTCTATTTATGTATTAAACAGAGTCCCATCCAAGTCAATTGATGCTACTCCATATGAGATATAGACTAACAAGCAACCCTATCTTTCTTATATGAAAGTTTAGGGTTGTCCTGCTTATGTGAAGTAGATTCAGTTAGATAAGCTTGAAGTCAAATATGATAAGTGTCTGTTTGTAGGATATCTTAAGGAAACTATAGGATATCAGTTTTACCATGTTTCGGAACAAAAGGTGATTGTTTTAAAACATGTTGCCTTTTTAGAGAAAGAGTTTCTTCTAAGAGAAGACAATGGGAGCACAATTGAACTTGTTGAAGTACAAGATTCTCAAAGAGAGGCAGGTCAACTACCTGAACCCTAGTCTATTGTTCATAAAGATGAAAAAATAGTTCAATCTTCTGACACACAAGAAGTTTGTAGGTCAGGTAGGATATGTCATGTTCCCAAGAGATATGGATTTCTCATAAGTGAACTAACGATGTATTGCTCTGATAAGATGATGAGTCTACTACCTATGAAGAGTTCTTGAAGAGTTCAGAATTTGACAAATGACTTCAAGCTATGAAATTCAAAATGGATTCCAACCCACTAGGATCATTTCTCTACGAGTTCTCTTGGATTTATATTGAGGGTTATGAATTCATGAAAAAAGTGGGAGCTATAATGCGTGTTATTAAAGTTATTATAGACATACATTTAAGTACATTTTAATTTTTCTCTCTTTAACAAAAGGTTGCTATTGTTCGAGTCAACACCATGAGTACTAGTGTGAATCTAAGATCATTGATGGAAGCTAACAAGTTAACCGGACCAAACATTCTTAACTGGCTCAGGAACTTAAGAATAGTTTTCAAATGCGAAAAGATTGATTATATCTTAGAAGAACCACTTCCCAATCGCCCTACTGCTGATGCCTTTAATGATGATCGGAGGGCATATAGAAAGCTTCTCGATAATAGTAAGATGACTAGTTGTATTATGCTAACCATTATATCACTGGAGCTATAAAAGTAGAACGAGGCTATGAATGCTCATACCATAGTTTATAATCTTAGGGAGCTCTTTGATGAGCAAGCAAGGTCCGAAAGGTTCGAGACTTCACGATTGTTCTTCCACTCTAAGATGGTTGAGGGGACATCTCTAGTATAGTATGTACTAAAGATGAATGGATGCATCGAGTTGTTGTCCTCCTTGGGTTTTGTTTTGGATCATAAATTAAGTATTAACTTAATTCTGTTGGGTTTAACTGATAGTTACTCACAATCTGTGCTTAACTATCGGATAAACAATATATCTAACACAATTCCCGAGCTGGTGAATATGCTCAAGGCAGTTGAGTCATCTGTCAACAAGGACAAGGTTGTGATGCTGGGGAACTCTTCTGTTCGAAGAAAAAGAGCCAAAAGAAGAAGAAGTCTGCAAGGCCTAAGGGAGGTGTCAAGAAAGCAGAGAAGACTGCATTGAAGGGAACTTACTTCCACTGTGGCAAGGATGGCTACTGGAAGAGAAACTATAAGGCCTATCTGGAGTCCTTGAAGTAAAAGAAGGCATCTAATGACTTTTAGACCTAATACATACTGACGTATATAGTCTGATGTCCATACATGCCAAAGATGGTTTCGTATACTTTATTACCTTTATCGATGATTATTCTAGATATGGGTATGTGTATCTTAAGAGATGCAAGTCTGAAGCCTTTGGAAGATTAAAAGAATTCATAAATGAAGTTGAGAAATAACTTAGGAGAAGTATTAAATCACTTCAATCAGATCGAGGTACTGAATACTTTAGCCAAGAGCTTTTAGATTATCTCAGGGATAATGGAATATTGCCTCAGTGGACTCCACTTTACACGTCACAATACAATAGTGTGGCTGAGAGGAGAAACCGAACTTTGTTACATATAGTGAGGTCATTGATGGGTTTAGGAGATTTATCAAAATTCTTTTGGGGGCATGCACTCGAAACTTCTATTTATATATTAAACAGATTCCCATCTAAGTCAATTAATGATATTCCATATGAGATATAGACTAACAAGCAACCCTATCTTTCTTATATGAAAGTTTGGGGTTGTCCTACTTATGTGAAGTGGATTCAGTTAGATAAGCTTAAAGTTAAATTTGATAAGTGTCTGTTTGTAGGATATCCTAAAGAAACTATAGGATATCAGTTTTACGATGTTTTGAAACAAAACATATTTGTTTCAAAACATGTTGTCTTTTTAGGGAAAGAGTTTCTTCTAAGAGAAGACAGTGGGAGCAGTCGAAGAGAGGTTATCTTCCCATTGTACATAAGACTACACTCTCTAAATATATGTGTCCAAAGACACAAGATGAGAGGACTTGCATAAGTTTGATTCCTTATGCTTCGGCTATAGGATCAATCATGTATGCTATGTTATGTACTAGACCTGATGTATCGTATGCTCTAAGTGTTACAAGCAAATACCAGTCAGACCCTGGTGAGGGTCACTAGGTGGTTGTCAAGACTGTCCTTAAGTACTTGAGAAGAACTGAGGATGTATTCTTGGTTTATGAAGAAGGTGATCTTATGGTAAATGGGTATACTGATGCCAATTTCCAATCCGATAAGGATGACTACAGATCCCAGTCCGGATATGTATTCACACTAAATGGTGGCGCAATCAGTTGGAAAAGTTCCAAACAAGAGACGACCATAGATTCAACCATAGAGGCAGAGTACATTGCAGCTTCAAAGGCGGCAAAGGAAGCGATTTCGATCAAGAAGTTCATCATGGAACTTGGTGTGGTCCTGAGCATTACTAACCTAGTGTACTTACATTATGAAAATAACGGGGCTATAGCACTAGCGAAGGAATCGAGGTCTCATTAGAAATCTAAACATATACTCAAGCGTTATCATTTGATTAGAGAAATCATTGGTAGAAATGATGTCAAGATAGAGAAAGTTCCCACCGATTAGAATATAACTGATCTATTGACTGAGCCTATTTTTCAAAAGAGTTTTGTGTCACATGTTCACACCTATGGTATTAGATATCAAAGTCATTGGCTTTAATGCAAGTAAGAGTTTGTTAGAGAAGTATTCTAAAGGTAATCACCTTTAACACTTATTGTACAAATCAATTTATGACTAATAAAGACATTTTTCATTATTTCGATGCTCATACATTTAGGGATTTGATGTTGATCTTAAATTGATTTAATGAAGTCCTTGATACAAAACATAACAAAGAGGAAATCATGATGAGATCATGATAATAAGATTCCTATCATACTTAATCATGTTAGTATCTAAACTTTCCCTAGTCATAGGATTAATAAGATGGGCTATCATTAATCTAAATAGACTAACACATGTTATACTTTTGGATTGAATCAAGCAATGGATCTCTATATGAGTTGTTTAGAGTTAACATGTGGATGCTTACTAAGGATAGTAAGTACATTTGATTGACCTAATATGAGACAATCATATAGATATTATATTCCAGTGTCAATGATAGTATCATCATAGCAATGGTGCAAGTATCCTTTGACTGGAGATGCTCAATGATATCTCGGATACTAATCCTATGCTTTGACTCCATTCATCGATGCCTTTCAGGGGTTACTCATAGGGTGGTGATTAGGTACGACTTAAGGTATTTGGAGGTAATTGAGTAGCCAATAAAGGAGTCACCACTCCTAATAGAAGGAGATGATACCCACAGCCTCTTATCGGGGTCATTAGTCGAGAGTCTCTAGCCAGAGCAGATATGTGTCATGAAGAGAGTCTTTAATGATACATAGAGTAATAAGATCCTTAGGACAAGATCTAATATCATTTGGACTAGATATGACGTAGTCAGTCAAGTGGGAGTTGACACTTTGGCAATACTTTAAACCAAGTGGGGTATAGATGGTGAAAGAACGAATTGCATGGCAACATTGCATATCGAAGGGTTCATAGTCAAACCATTGACTTTTAGGTCAGTTGACGGTCATGACATTTTGTTAGACACCGCTCTTTAATTACTTGAATTAAGTGTTAATTCAAGTAGCCAACATGATTAGGAACCTAATGGGTTAGACACATAGGAGATCTGAAGGATGATTAAAATGGTCTTAAATGGTGATTCAAGATATGAGAGAGTGTTTCAGGATTGTATTGCGACGTGATTATGGTAGAAAACGTTGGATGGAATGTATTAGAAACAAGTGTTATTGGCTGCCAATTTAATCATTAACTTCCCAAAACTTCCAGTAATGCATGCTATTCATGGTCATTAACTTCCCATAACTTCCATTAATACATGTTATTCATGTTCATTAACTTCCCATAACTTCCATTAATACATGCTATTCATGACCATTAACTTCCTATAACTTTCCATTAGTGATGGGAGTTATGGAAGGCCAAATGGTGTAGAAAATATAGATGATTTTTGTGCATCTTGTTTAAGAAAAAAATTAAATAAAGGTTCTTTCTTACACATACACTCTTTTTCTCTCTAACTCCTAGTGAGGTTTCATCTTTCTATCTTTGTGTAGACTTTCATTAGAGACGGTCTATGTTGATCATTATGGTTTACGACAAACCAACACGGAGAATATTAAAGAACGAAAGAGATCTCAGAAAGGTATGTAAACATCTTACATTTCATGTTTTTATTTCCTATATCTATATACATGAGTAGATTTGATTTTTGAGGTTTCATTTTATTTTTCGCTACATATATTTGATATATATTATGTATAAGATGCATGACCGAAACCTTACAGAGAGTACTTCCCCTATCAATCTCTAATGAATATTCTCATCTATAATGTAAGAGGAGTTAATAGTCCTCTTAAAAAATAGAGCATAAAAGATATTATTTTGAAAAAAAAATTGTTTGCCTTACTTAAAACGTAGAAAAGGCAAATAACTTGAAGTAGGAACTTAGTTTCTTAGGAAATAAATGGTGCTACATCACTAACCATACACGTCACTACAACGTGAGAATTATAGTTAACTTCAAACCTTTAGAATAGTGATTGAATTATTTTCCTTTAAGAAGATGATCTATCTAAGCTACCAACCAAGTAGCTAGAGCATTACTTTCATATTTGATGCCATATATATAACTAGATTAAGCTTATAGAGAGCTTTACTCTCGAACAACTTAAATACAATCAATAGTAATGGCAATATACCTTGGATGTGAGGTGGAGATTCCACATATATGATTAAGGATGAAGAAGTTGAAGGCTTATCCATAAGCAAGAGTACCAATGCAAATGAATTCTTTAAATATCATATCTATAATGGAAACTATAGATTTGAGTTTTTATAACCAATTGTTCATATGGTCTGATAAACAGGTCGGGGTTAGATTTATGAGGAAGCAGCTTGATCATTTCCTAGTTAACAATATTTTTTAACTACTTTTCCTAATATCCATGCATATTTTAAGCCCCCATTATCTTCTAATCATTCTTTTTTAGAGGTTCAAAGCTTCCATATTAACATTAACCGTAGCTCTCCGTTTAGGTTTTACAACAAAATGCTATAGATTGAAGGATTTCATAAGGCGATGAAAAGAGGTATAAATTGTTTTGTTTTAGGTTGTAAAATTAATGGTTAAACATAAAAAGATCAAAGAGACACAACTCAGAAATCCAAAAATTCAACTACAATACTACTAAGCTAGTTATACAATTCCTCTAACAACAATAAGAAACGAGGTTTAAAGAGCATGCTTTATAGGACTACATCTATAGTTTGATGTCTTTGGATATCCACAACACCCGTTATCCATACCCATAGAAAATGTGCAGGCTTAACACAGAAAGGAAACCTAACAGTCATAAAAAAATACAATATGACAACAAAAATAATTGGCATTGATGAGCATTTGTATTGGTTGTAATGATGAATTGTAAGGATGTGCAATTGTATTAATTGATAATTTGTATCAATTAGTGTTGAATATCAATAATTTGCTTATAAATGCTCATTTTTAGTATATGGATAATATATTGTCATACTATATTTCAGTAAGAAACATAAATAATCGATATATGAATAAGCATTTGCATTTGTATTGATAATTTGCATCATTGAGTGATGAATATCAATGTTTGAGTTTTGAACATGAATTTATAGAATGTGAACAAAATATTGAAGCATATTTGCATTATGTAATTTGCTTAAGTATGCCATCGTTGTTTACATAAGCATTGAATATCAATGTTTAGTTTATGAATGTGAATTTATGGTATATGAGTTGTGATATTTATAAATGTGTGCTTAGCGGATGATTGCTATGAGTAGTCTTCTAAACTAAGTGTTTTCCCTACTAAGTATTCAAGCTTAGCATAGGTGTTAATCCGTGTAGGTCCAAATCATAGGAATGGGGTACAAGAAACATTTGTACGGACCAAGGCCAATAGATAAAAGAAAAATCACTTTTGGAATATGTTTTTAGTTACAAATGATTGTAGATGTAATGAAGAAAGGAAATTGTAAGTCTTATTTTGGATTACCATGTAAATGTAAAGATGTATTACAACTATTAAATGATAATGTTAAGCATTGGGGAGTTTTGTAATGTGTATATGTATATCATTAAATAAAATTGTATACCTTGAATGTGTATATAGGAATTTGATTGCTATGTGTGTGGATGATTGTAGGTTCTAAATAGCGTGTGTTACATTTTGTGATATCAGAGCACAATTTAGGTAGTTTTAACCAATAAGATTCTAGTAATGTGTGATATAGTTTGGTTTTAGTGTTGGCCTAATGTTGATGTCCCTATTTTCTTATAAATAATAGAGATGCAAAGACATCGTGAAGCTAATGAGGATTCAACTGATAGTGTGGCAAGGAGAGATCAATTAGTTTTGGGTCCTTCTAAGCCTTCAAAGAATGTGTGATAGAATGTTACTAGTAGATCGACTAGCCTATGATTTGCATGTGATTAGTCCATTGGGCCATAATGTATATGTGAATAAAATGTGTAGAGATTTCCTATTTTAGTCCATGGGAAACAATTTGTAGCTAATTCAATAGAGTTACTCGTCCATAAATTGAATGGATCTTAGGCATGAATTGGTTGTCCAAACACCAAGCTATAGTTGATTGTGGGTTGAAAATAGTTGTGCTTAAAGATTCTGATGGTTTAGAAATGGTGGTGCATGGTATTATGTCTAATCATTTGAATAACATAATATCAGCCATCCTAGCAAGACAAGTTCTTAGAAAAGGTTGTGAGACATATTTAAGTTTAGTACTTGATTCAAAAAGGGAGAAGGTGAACTTACGAGACATACTGGTAGTAAATGAGTTTCCCAACATGTTCCCAAAAGAGTTACCGGGTTTGCCATCTAAGAGGGAGGTAGAACTATCTATTGAGATTGTGTCTAATACTGCTCCTGTTTTAAGGGCACCTTATATAATAGACCCTATAGAGTTAAAAGAGATGAAGATTCAATTACAGGAGTTTTTGGAGTTTTTGGACGTGGTTTTTATCTAGCCTAGTGTGTCACCATGGGGATACAAGTATGAATTTCGATGACGAAATTCTTTTTAATGAGGAGAGAAATGTAACACCCCAACATATACACCGGAAGTATTATAGCATGTCTAGGGTGTATTAATAAGTGAACATAATGAATTAAGTACATCTAAGTATAGTAAGAGATATTATGGTACTTAATGTAAAAGACAAGTGTAAATGGATAACTTGTTCACTACAGCAAGGACATACATACTTAGACGTGAAATATGTATAGAAATTTTTTATATGTTTGCTTGGATTTATGAATGAGATGTTAGGGGAATTGATAAAAAAAATTATTCCATAAGTTCATGGGACGTTTTTGGTTAAATTGGATGTATTTTTGTGTTAATCTTGCATGATAACATCGAAGTTTGTTGATTTGGGATGTGTACCTTATTGAATGGATAGGTTCCACTAAAAAGATTTATATTATTTGGCTATATCTCGGCTTCTAGCCCCCCAAATTGGAAAGTTTCAATTGGAGATTAAATTAGAGACATAGTTCTAAAAAGTTCATGAAGGAAACGAAATCTGATTCTACCTCTAAGAGTTTTGAATTCTATTTTGAAGTTGAGTTCTAGCTAATGTCCTTGTTTTCGAGCAACCTATAGTTTTCGGGGTAAATTAACCAAATTGCATGAAATTTATGCCATTAGAAACTTAAGACATAGGAGAATGAAAAAGATTGATAATATTATAAGCCAATATGGGAATTAAAGGAAGCAGAAGGACCAATATGTAATTTCCCTAAAGTCAACTCATGGACTAATAAGATTAAAGCATATGTGTCTAATAGAATTGTAACACTTAGTCCAATAGAATTGTAACACATGGTCTAATAGAATTGTAACACATGGTCCAATATAATTTTAACACTTCATCTAATAGAAATATAGCACATGTTCCAATGAGATTATAACACATGGTCTAATATGATTGTGACATATGGTCCAATGGGATTGAAACATGTGTCTAATTTAGAAAATTTATGAAAAGGCATATGAAGAGGGAAGATAGACAACACTTTGATGGGTTAAGTTCAGAATTTTTCTCCTCTCCATTTCACCTTCTTCATCCCATTATTTTTCACTTGGTGATTCAAGCAAAGCTAAAGAGGAGTGCTATTTTGGTGTTATCTTGTATAGAATTGGTTGAATATGACAAGAAATTATCGTGTAGTGGAACTATTGGACCCCAATTTTGGAGCCCAACTGAGATGTCCTAAAATGTGTGCTTGTACTTGTTACCATGCATGGTTATTCTAATTAACCCTCATTAGCCACCCTCGGTTCATCCTCATTCTCTGATACCATAAGTGTCAGGCCCTATTTTCCGAATCATTCTTACATTGAAGCAATTATTCTATACTCAACTTCCATCTAAAGTTTGAACATCTTAGAGGCTGAATTAAAATTCAACCTCTCATATAATTTGTAAACCTACATCTCTAGTTTACTCCACATTGGAAATCATCTCAGTTGAAGCCCTACAGATCCAGATATATTCAAATGCTGAAGCATGTTTAGTAAAATAACATCAGTTCATACTATTCAACAAATTCCTTTACTTTTCTTTAATCAAAACCTTTTCCCAATCAATTCATAATGCTGCCAATTTTTTTTTTTTTAGAGATAGCACAATGTGTGTTGGGATCTATTCCTTCAAGACTCACTTCATTTGGAGGTCAGGAAACAAAGATTGGGCCGAAGGAATCAAACAAGGTTCCGTCCTCAATCATAATGAACCTGGTTGGGGACAATGGAATAACTTGCTCTAGGGATATCAGATCAAGGTCATTCTTAGAGAGTTTGAAAGAGGACTTCAATAACTACAACTTTTATGAAGACATTGAAGCGAGATTTTGTCATCTAAAGGGTCAGAATTGGACCAGACGATACATTATAAACAGTGACCAGAAGAAGGTTATGAATAATACACAGAAGATATCTTGCAATTAGCGTAGTTTTTTCTAAAGATATCAGATTTAGGTCTTCTTTAGTTATTTTGAAAGAGGAATTCAAGATATACAACCTTCATGAAGACCTTGAAGACAAATTCTATCATTTTCATGGTCAAAAGTGGGACTAGACGATAGGATCAGATGAACCTAGATGAAGGGTTAGATGAATTGGAAACATGGTCATAACTTTCTCTAGAGAACTTGGATTGAGGTGTTCTTTAGATGAATCGAAAGAGGACTTCAATATCTACAACTTTCATGAAGACCTTGATGACAAATTTGGTAATCTACAGGGTCAAGATGGGGTCAAACGATAGGATTAGAGGAATAGTGCACCGGACGATATGACGTCATCACCAAATGATATGGCGTCACCAGATGATACATCATCATCAGACGAAGCGTCCTCAACAAACGAAGCGCCCTTACTAGACGAGATTCCCTCACCAGATGAAGCGTCCTCACCAGATGATACGTTCTCACCAGACGAAGCGTCCTCACTAGACGATACGTCATCATCAGATGATACGTCTTCACCAAACGATACGTCCTCACCAGATGATGCGTCCTCACCAGATAACACGTCATCACCAGACGATACGTCCTATACTCCTAAGCATCTCCACTTAAAAGGACCATAACTTTTGACTCCAATATCCAAAAATTTCATACTTTATAGCGTTGGGAAGCTAGAAAGACAAGCTACAACTTCCATGATGACAACTTGTCAAATTCATCATAGATCAATCCAGATTTTTCCCTAAAGTCAGAATATGAATTTTTCCCTTATGGAAGACTTGAAATTTTGCACTATGCAAATTTGGAATGTTCTCAGCATAACCATTCAGCTACCAAAATGATTTTATTAAATTCTCAAATCTCAATTCATTTGTCTCATCACCTTCAACTACATCTGATCAGTTATAATTCCTATCTTCCTTTCCGTAATGTCTCATTTGTGCGTATATATATATATATATATATCAACGATTTATGTTCCAAAATCATCAACTCAAGTTGATTGCTTCTTCACGTATATCTAATTTCAACTCACATCATCCATACAACATTCACATTTTGTTAACATCAAAAGAATAAAGTTTTACAAATCTTCAATGGCATTTCAAGCCACATTACATCATCGTTTCAAAATCTCAAATTACAAAAGGTCCTTGAACAGACAAACTTCTTGCTTTCCCAAAATCAAATCAAACTACAAAATAAGCAAATTTAGAGACATGCCCTTAGGCTCCTGATCACTTGGTCTCTTAGATATCACCTGAAGATGGGATAAAAGAGGGGGGTGATGTGAGCTTGAAAGCTCGTGGATAACAGTTTATACTGGAAAACAAGCAAAACCTTTGAAAGCATTGACTTGTCATAGAAAATTCTCTTTGAGTTCATAAAACACATGTTTCTCAAATTCTTATCATGTAGTCAAATTTACAAACCATAAAACATGCATCAAACTTGTTCACAGATCATAAGCACATAAGCACATCAGAATGATTTGGGTAAATCCATGAACATGACAAACTACACATTTTCACATAATAGTCCTATGTAGTCGTAAACTTGAGGCACTATCACAATCCCACATAGTGGTTTTTGCGTAGGCGTAAACTTGAGGGAGTCCATGAAGGAGCTTCGTGCCACTAGCGGGCAGGCGGGAGAAACCTTTAACTTAATCAACATGCGCGCGACATTCTTGAATGGATTACACCAAACCCACATAACATGTAATTCATGAATTAAAAACCATTTTACCCAAATGGAACATTCTTGGAAACTTGATTTCATATACTTGTAAACATATTGCCTAGAATGGCACTTTTCTTAATCTTGACTTTTCATAGACATAAGATATTTCGAAAACATTTCCGAAAACATGATTCCATAAACATGCATCTTTTCACAAAAATTCATTTTCTAAATCTTTTCACATATGAACACAAATCATATATCAAACATATAGCAGATTTTCAATTCATTCAAAAAGCGATAGATGCAACACTTATGATGCAATTGAAATCATTAAACTTTCTTGATTCAAAGAAAACATGTAGTGGCTTATTTACTCTATTATAAACATGTACCCACCTTGATTTCCTTGCTTATAGGCTTGCTCAAAATGTCTCTACTCTTGCTTCTCTTGCCTATTTTTATTTCCTTGATTCTTCACCAAATGACGAGATCTTTGGCTCAAATGGAAACCCTTCTCTTCCTTTACCTTTTTCCCTTCTTAAACAACCTCAAAATCTCTCTTGAAGGCTAAGAAAATTGAAACCCTAGCTTATTTTTCTCTTCTTTTCTCTCAACCACCGAAATCTCTCTTCTTTCTCTTTCTTATTTCTCTTCTTCTATCCCAATTCACATTTTCTCCTTCTCTTAAATGCAAGACCACATTTTTCTCTTCCAATCCTACCCTTAATGAGTGTGCAATGTCCATTTTACCCTTCCTTATATGCCTTATGTTATTTTTCCTTAAGTGTCTTGCCAAAAACACCCTTGAACATTTTTATAACCTTAATACTTTAATTCCACTTACCCATTCAATAAATCCTACTAACATTGACATAATAATTAACTCAAAAAAAATAATTAACTCAAAAAAATCTATCAAAACCTCAAAAACCAACAAGATCAGGCAAAGTTGTCTTCTTAAAATTTGTAGATTATCTTTCTAGCTTTCCATTAATATAAAGTATAAAATTTTTGGATATTGGAGTTAAGAGATATGATAATTAGAAGTTGGTGATGCTGCATAGGGTGTATATAGAGAACAACCATAGTAAATGAAGTGATATCACACTAGGAGAGTTGAATTTGGAAAGATGATAAGTGAAAGTGGTGTTAGAATGGATGTAGGATCCATTGGAGATGTCTTGGAGAGGGAGATTTTAGTAAATATCTAAGAGGTACATGGTCAGGTCGTGTAAATTAACATTGATCATGTCTTCCAATAATAAAAAGGCCATCAGACCTAAGGAGTACACAGTCTGCCTGTGTATTTCCACACGGACCATGTTTTGACCCTCCAAATGACAAAATCTCTCCTCTGATCTTCACAGAAGTTGTATATCTAGAAGTCCTCTTAACCATCTTAAGATGACCTTAATCCGATATCTCTAGTGAAAGTTATGGCTTTTGTACCAAACCATGTCTAAAGAGTATGAATTGGATATTGTACTAAACATACTTTGGTATTTTGATGATATTTTGATCTTATTTTGATGATATTTTGATCTGTATAGTTCCGAATGAGGTGATTCTTGATTCAAAACAAATTGGAGACATTAAGCTACAATTGTTCTGAAGAAGTAATTTTCAAATGCTGACCCAAAGATTTCTAAAATCTATTCTTAAGTTGAAGGAATGAGTTTGATTTTGGTGACTGACTGGTGTGGGCTCACCCCCTGTGGGAAGTGTGTCTGAATGTCACCAAGGATGTCGGGCATGCATCTCATGAGGGCGGGGTGTCCAACAAGATGCATGCCAATGGAACCTTCCAATAGACAAACAAAACTTCTCATGAGAATAGATAGGGAGGTTCAGGTGAGATCCAATATGGATCTAACTTTCTATTCACTCATAGGATTCGAGCGATCCAGGGGACCACCATGGCTCCTCTCTTTTCGAGAACCCATACATCCCTTATCAGCGTATGGATAATTCTCGAGCACAGGTTTAGGTTCGACCTCAATAGGAAAATAAAATGGAGCACCTAACAACATATCTTCAATGATCAAGAACTACGAGATTGTCCCTTTGATTCTAGGGTGACAGAGGGATCGTATCATTCGAGCCTCTTTTTTCATGCTTTTCCTAGAGGCCTGGAGAAAGCTGCAATCAATAAAATTTTTCTAACCCTCCCTTCTTGAAAGGAAGAGCATGAAATTCTTTTTCCTTTCCGCAAGGACCAAGAGATTGGATCTAGCTATAAGAAGAATGCTTGGCTGATAAATAACTCACTTCTTGGTCTTCGACCCCCTCAGTTACTATGAATGCCCCCGATTGCATAAGGGGCGACACATGTGGTACAATGGCCAGGACAAAGTGTAACATCCCATTATCAACCCTAGGATGCTTTATATAAGAATTTATTGAGAATTTAGAAGTGCATTTCATGCATTATATGGCATACACATGCACGTGAATAATGTTGTCATTCATGAAATAATTGTACATGCATTCATTGACATTTTCGGGATATAAGTGATTTTTAATGTGATTAAAGTGTGAATTTTGGATTAATTGTGTTACAAAATTTATTTGGTGATAATAGTTATTATTTCAGAATTTTGGTGAATTTTAGGAAAGTTATTGAAAATTTAAGGTATTTAAGAATAGGAAAAATATTGAAATAAGAGATAAACTATGTAGTGACAAATGGATCTATTAACGTGTGACATATGGACAAATAGTTAAGGGACAATTGGTTGCCTCACTTAGAAGACACATGTAACACATGCATTAGAGACATGTGTCAAGCCTTAAAAAGGGACACCTAGGCATTAGGAAAAACGTTTTTGCAACTCCTTTCTTTGGTTTCACCGAAATCATCTACACTTACCTCCTTGCTTTACCATCACCGAAAACACAATCTTCCTTCTTGCTTTTCCATCACTGAAACCCATAATTTACTCTCCCCATTTCTGGAATTTCTATTGAAGGAATTGAAGTGTGAATCAAGTAATGCTTTAAGTTTTATGATAGTGTAAATGATTTTTGTTGACATTACAAGAAAATAAGGCATTTTGCGACATTTTTAAAACGTCACAAAATGTCTGAAAACGTCGTAAAATATATTTTGCGGCATTTTATAAAACGTCACAAAAAACTTTGCAAAATGTGGTGTAGGCAAAAGGTTTATACAACGTTTTATGTAAAAAAAAAGTCATGGAAAACACTGACATTTCATGATGTTTATAAAAACGTCACTGAAATTTTGGACAATCCGTGACGTTTGTAGGAAATGTCGCGGATTCTTTCACATTCTGCGACGCTTTTAAAAAACGTCACGAAATTTCTAACATTCTGTGACGTTTTTAAAATGTTGCAAATATGAAAGAATCCGTGACGTTTTATGAAAACGTTGTGGAATATATACAATCCGCGACGTTTTTAAAATGTCATGAAATGTGAAAGAATCTATGACGTTTCATGAAAACGTTGCGGAATATATACAATCCACCACGTTTTTAAAACGTCGAGAAATCTGCTACAGTTTGCAAGTTGCAGAATGCCTCAGAAAAACGTAACAAATAGTTTTTCATTTTTTTCAAAAATTATTTTAATTTAATAAGTTTTCAATTTTAATAGTTATTTTTCTTTTATTTTTTCATTTTTTCCAAAAATAATTTTAATTTAATAATTTATGAATTTTAATAATTATTTTTTTAATAACAAAATTTTTAAATCTTATTTATTCAA
>JANIPM010000232.1:18439194-18449777 GCA_027478405.1 Erythroxylum cassinoides
CTGAAATTTCAGTAAAACTTATGTACCAATCTAGATAGATTCGTCAAAATGACCTTTATAAAAGTTATAAATCTTTCTTTTCATCTTCACAATAGAATATAGTATGAAAACTATGGACATCTGAGCTGAAAGTCAGAGTCCTTATATGGGAAGATATTCAAAAGTGAAATTTACTTCTTCTGTCTTTTTACTTTTTCTATGATGACGTCATCTTCTATGATGACGTCATCTTCTATGATGACGTCATCTTCTATGATGACGTCATCTTCTATGATGACGTCATCTTCTTCTGTGTTTTGTTCCTTCTAAGTTTCGCTCCTTCTGTGTTACTGTTCATAAACTCCTTCTGTGTTACTGTTCATGAACTCCTTCTGTGTTTTGTTCCTTTTGCTTCTTCTTAGTTTTGTACTTCTTAGTTTTGTTCCTTTTGAGTTTCGCTTCTTCTGTATTATTATTCATGAACTTCTTTTGTGTTACTATTCATGAACTTCTGTATTACTGTTCATGAACTCCTTCTGTGTTTTATTCCTTCGGTGTTTCGCTCCTTCTGTGTTTTATTCCTTTTGAGTTTCGCTTCTTCTTAATCTTGTTCCTTCTGAGTTTCGCTTCTTCTGTGTTACTGTTCATGAACTCCTTCTGTATTACTGCTCATGAACTTCTTTTGTGTTACTGTTCATGAACTTCTTTTGTGTTTTGTTCCTTCAGTATTTCGATCCTTTTGTATTTTGTTCCTTCTGAGTTTCGCTTCTTCTGTGTTACTATTCATGAACTTCTTCTGTGTTGTTATTCATGAACTCCTTCTGTGTTACTGTTCATAAACTTCTTCTGTGTTACTATTCATGAACTCCTTTTGTGTTTTGTTCCTTCTGTGTTTTGCTGACGCGTCTTCTTTTGTGATTTGTTGATGTGCCTTCTTCTATGTTTTACTTCTTCTGTGTTTTTCTTCTTCTGAGTTTCGCTCATTTTTTCTTTTTTTGCCTGGCCATAACTTCTTCTTTAGGCACCCAAATGAATTGATTCTTGAGCCATGGGATTCGTAACACATTTCTTTACATCTCCACTTAAAAATCTTAGCCATCGGAGATGAATTGAGAAAGATTGAGTGAGAAACGTGAAACAGGTACAGTGAGTGCGCTCTTAAAGTTTTATGAACTGGGGTTATTCCACTGAACGTATTTCGGTGTTTTGATTATGTCTGGATCTATAGGATTCCAAATGAAGAATGAATTGTGATTTCGATGGTTTTAGTAAGACATAAACCTAAGTATGAATCATACTTAGATGAGTTTTGGATATAAGACTGATAGTGAGTTTTGGATATAAGACTGATAATGTGATCGGAATAAGAGAAAGATACCCGGGATTGTCATGAACATGTATTGTACATAAGTTATTTTATACACGTGCATCATTGGATACTTATGATTGAAGAAATTGTGATATTATGTATATTATTTGTTATAGAGGAGCAACTGGAACGTCAACCTCCAGACGTTGCCGGATCTTCCAGGTATTAGCTTCGGGAGAAACTTGTGAGTCAACCTAGATGATTTCCTAGGATTGATTTACTTTGAATTTATTTGATGTGTTAGCTTCTAATTATAAATTGTTTATGATTTGATTTGAATCCCGGATTTATAGTCCAAGGAGTTTGTTTTGTGGATATAGATATTGGAAGTGCTTTGATTTGATCTGAAATCCTATATGATATGTGAATTCTCAACAAAAGTTGAATGTCGAACTTAGGTTCGATGATAATGAGTTTCTGATTTAACATCGCATGTGATTATCTGATATGGCATAATCAGTATTTGATGCATTTCATAAAATGCATGCTCAGATAAAGGTTTTGTGACTTGAGTAGCTAGTATGAAGCGCCTCCATGTAGAGCTTTGCTCCATGATATATGTTCTGCACATAGAGTTATGCTTTGTAACTCTATTTTGACTGACCCCTATGGGCCAGTATTTGTATATGTATGTGATAGGCACTCGGTCACAACAATAAGAACAAATGTGAGTCTCATGCATATAGCATTATAAGATCAATATCCATTGAAAGAATATCTGTGAAATATGTGATATGTGGTTATGATCCGGTGAACTCATCAATGATGGTTCACCCATTGAGTTCGCAAAACTCACCCAAAATTTGCAAATATTTTTTTCAGGATCAGAAGAATACCCCGTTAGGCCAACGGGAGTATGCTTATAGCATTCAAGTGAAGGATAGAGGTCGGGATTAGTTCACGTATGCATTGTATTTCTTTATTTTCATATTGAATTGTGTTTATTATGAAATTTTTGTGTCGAATAATTTATTCACAAATTTTTGCACAATGTGTATACAAATGTATTTATGTTGTAATGTAAAGATATTATGATCAAAGTGTTTTGTTTTTGTAATGGGCCCCAATTAGCTATTGAAATCTTATTGATTGTATTATGTTGAATGGAAAAATATATGATTGAAACAGGGCCGAATTGATTATTGATTTTCCGCAAAAGTGTGCATTGTTTTAAAAAAAGGACTTTGTAGTGAGTTTTGACTGTTTAAGTGTTTTAACACGCCACCCTTGCAGGGCACGAACTCGGATATCACTCATCGATGTCGGGTTCGGGTCTTGCAGGAGTGGAGTGCTACATTTCGTTTTAGAGTAATTTCTTTACTTAATGAAAGATTCAAGTTTATTGCAAATTATTAATGGTTACTTATTGTAATTAAATTGAAATATGATAGCATTTTGATTCAATTTTGGATTTCATATATAGGGATTGAGAAATCATATGTACAGAGTTGCATAGGATCCTAGAGATAGGATCACATAAGTCTTCTTAGCTAGAGTCAAATCTAACAAAAGAAAATAATAAAAGAAGTTAATGCATTCTTTGGACCATCTTATGGTTAAATGCAATTACACATAAGGCATTTGGAATAGAATACATAGGGTACTTAGTACAAGGAAAGCTATCAACTCCTGGACTGATTTAATTCACCGGATAGGAAAATTGAGAATGGAAAACAAGGTAGATTACAAAGCAGTTAAGATTAGCGTGGCTTCTATATTGTACTACATATGGCAAGAAAGAAACTTCAAAATATTCAAGAAGGAGGCCAGGAGTAAAGAGCAACTATTCCAAAAAATTTACCTCCAGTGCTGACTATCCTCGATAGCAAGAGGACTAACACCTAATCTCTCTACAAATATGAGAGAAAGGTGGCACTAGCTTGATATCCCTAATTCCAGCTTATTGCTAGAAAGCATAAATTCTCTGTTTTTTTACAACTATAGTTTCATAAATTCTCTATATTTTTTACAACTATAGTTCCTTTGTTTCTTGAAAGGTTGTACGTACGCTTCTATCAATGAATTACTTTTAATTTTTAAAAAAAAAAGATTGTAATTTTAGAATTTCTATCAATTTAAGAAATTATAATTAATCATTAAACCAAGATAAATATGAACATAGGAAGGTTATAAAGGAAGTCTTATATAAATCTTATTTATCTTCAATTACTTTATTCTTGTCCATTCTTTTAGCTGATTATTTTAGATTTGTTAATTATATATTTTAAATTAATATTTGTTAATTATATATTTTAAATTACTCATTCATTTCATTAGTTTAAATAATACAAAACAATTAATACTAATACTATAAGAATGATAGACATACTTATCTAGTGATCTTTAGTATAATTTTGGTAGAATACATTCACATTATAATCATAAATGTTTAATATGTCGAAAGTCAAAAATTAAATTCTTTTTTATAGCATAAACATCATGAAAAATAATTATCATAATATTATTTATATGTACATATTTTTAATGAATATGATAATTTTGTTATAAATGCATACTTAACGTTTTTTAATGCCAGACTTTCATTTTTAAATTATACGTTAATTTTTAATAAAATAATAGTTATTTTCACCAATAATATATTATACATTTATATTTTTATAATAACGATTACTTTTATATTTTTTAATTCAACCATAAGATGCTACATACCTATAGTATGCGTGTATGCCTGGTTTTATATTAACATTTTACTTTTATATTTTTCTTTATATATATATATATATACACACGCACACACTAATATACCCATTTTATAAGTATGAAAGATAACAAAAAAATTAAATGCATTATGATCAATTTAGATTGACTCCTTTTGATATATGCATTGAAAGAAATAAATATATTTTATCTATATACTTTTGTGTAATAGTAAAAATAAAATTAATGAGATGTTTAATATTGAGAAATTTTATTTTACAAATTTTAAAATAAATTTAAATCAAGGTCTAAAGCACTTTAAAAGGTTAAATTCACTTGTTAAAATGCTATGTGTGATTTTTAGAATAAAAATTTAATATTTCATAAGTTTAAGTTTGAATTTGTTTAAAATGTGGAATAATTATAATAATTTTCTTATAATATTTATCAATTCCTTATATGTAATGAATGTTACTGTACTAAACATCTAATATATATATTTAAGACTAAAATTTATATTATTAAATTTATCTTATGGGACAGTTACAAAATAAATGAAAACATTTATTAATTATGAATGATCATTAAAACAAAATAAAAAATTCACCAATTTTTATTATTAACTTTAAGGGAAAAATTAGAACTACTTCTTTCCTGACTTCCTATTTGTCAAACCCCAAAAAACAGAAAGAGCCAAAAACTCTCCTTGTATAAAAGGATAGGTATATGGACAGATCAGACGTAAATCTTGACCATATAGAGCGATAAAGTAAGACAAGAAATTGCAAACAAAATGGTCCGGTGCCATTTTATCGCTCAGAAAAAAAAAATGGTTATTTTATTATTTACCGATTTGGTAACCCCGTGATCATCAGACGTTGGAAATCATGCCGTATTAGTGAGGAGTGGATAAGCACATGCTGTAAGAATTATTTCATTCTACGTCACCAAACCTAATTTCTTAGTTCTAATCGCCCTCTTTATCTTCTTCTTTAGCATTTATGATGGCCGGAAAAGCTATCTCTCTCTAAACTTCGAAAGCCCAAAGTGACTTGAAGCCTTAATATGAAAAGTTATGAAGCAGCACCGAACACTAGTGCGGAAAAAATGATCAAAACAACCGCCCTAACCTTCTTAGCCATAGCAATTCCATTCTTCTTCCTTCTCTCTCCTACTCCACCAAAATATTACTATCACAAACTCTTCATATCCAATTCACTCTCCGATAATGCCTCCGTATCAGAGCACCTGTATATACTCACCCGACGTCCCCATGTGGCCGGCACCGAAGCCAACGCTGAAGCTGCAAACTACGTTCTAGCTACTCTCACTGCCTACGGCATGAAATCTTACATCAACTCCTATGATGTTTCATTGACTTATCCTGTTTCTCGTTACTTGACACTAGAACGGCCAGACTCTGACCAGCCCATCACGTTCAATCTCCAGCAGGAAATTTATGACGGTGACCCTTATGCAGATGTGGCCGGAGAAGTTCTACCAACTTTTCACGCATATGCAAAGTCAGGTAACGTCAAAGGACCTGTGGCCTATGTGAACTATGGACGCGTAGAGGACTTTACAAAGTTGAAAGATATGAGGGTGAACTTAACTGGGACAATTGCGTTGGCAAGATATGGAAAAATTTACAGAGGAGACATTGTGCATAATGCTCATGAGGCAGGTGCTGTGGGCGTTATTATCTATACGGATAGGAAAGACTTTGGAGGTGGATCAAAAGCTAAAGGGTGGTTTCCGGAGGCGAGATGGATGCCGCCAAGTGGTGTTCAGGTAGGATCAGTTTATGATGGCAACGGTGACCCCACAACACCAGGATGGCCGAGTATTACAGGATGTGAGAGGTTGACAGACAACCAAGTAGATAAGGGAGGGTATGTTCCACTGATACCTTCTTTGCCTGTATCAGGAGATGACGGTGAAGCGATCTTGAAGGAAATTGGCGGACAAGTTGCGGACGAGGAGTGGCAAGGAAGTGAAGATGCTCCAATTTACAGGGTTGGACCAGGTCCAGGAGTTGTCAATCTCAGTTACACTGTAAGTAGTTGACACATGACATAATTAAGCTGAGTAATGGAGATATGCCAAAGTCAACTGCTAAATACAACAAATTCCAGTTCTTATTGCTGCAACATCTCCTGCATTTTGAATTTAATTTCAGGGAAAGCAGGTTGTAAGATCTATTCAGAATGTAATTGCAATAATAGAAGGCGCAGAAGAGCCTGATAGGTGAGAGAAGTTGGAATAAAATCCTATCAGAGTGAGAACCTTCAAGACATCAAATTGAGATTCACAACTTTGTGATCTTAAATTTCAGATTTGTCCTCCTGGGGAATCATCGGGATGCATGGACATTTGGAGCTGTTGATCCCAACAGTGGCACGGCAGTGCTCTTAGAGGTAGTAGGAGACATCGGATCTGCCATACATAAAAACATCATTCTTAAGCATGTCAGAGCCAGTTTTCATACTGCTTTTCTGTTTTACTTGATAGATTGCGCAGAGACTGAAAAAGCTGCAGAAAAGAGGGTGGAGACCTCGAAGAACAATTGTGTTGTGCAATTGGGACGCTGAGGAGTATGGCCTGGTCTTTAACACCGACACTCTCCTTTTCCATCCCTTCTTTTCCCCAATGTTAGGGGAATATTAACTCGTTGCTGTTTGCAGATAGGGTCAACTGAATGGGTAGAAGACAACAGAGAAATGCTTTCTATAAGGGCAGTGGCTTACTTGAATGTTGACATTGCAGTATCCGGACCAGGATTCCATGTTTCTGCAACTCCCCAACTCGATGAACTCATCAAAGAGGCTACCCAACAGGTACTAAATGTAAATTAGGAGCAGACAAAATGAGTAAAGTAGAAGACCCCTAGAGAGGTATCGCATAGACAATTAGGTATACTTTCGTGGAATTCCCCCGACCATCTCAATCAATATTTCTTCACTTTGAAGGTTCAAGATCCAGATAACTCGTCACAGACCATTTATGAAGCATGGGTCGGTCGTGGCAGCTATGCTGAGGTAAGTATGAAACTAGTTGTTACCTTCCTGACGAATTTTTAAGGAAAACTTTTAGAAAGATGGTGTCCAAGCATAAAACTAGCCATCAAACAAATTTATTTTCAAGAAACTTTGACAAGCAAAATGATGGATTTCATTCTCAAGATAATAATTGTGAGACTATGATAAAATGTGATCCTCATGAATCTACTTTGTAATGAAGATTGGGAGATTAGGTGGTGCTGGATCCGATTATGCAGCTTTCGTGCAACATATTGGCATTGCATCGTCTGACATGTTTTATGGGAGAGGAGGTAACCAATAAATTTCAAAGCTCATTTCCATCATCTTCTTTTATCTCTCAACTCCTTCAAAGACATGCACATTGATGACAACATGAAAAACTTTTCCGCTTGAACGTGATTTAGTAAGACATCGATAAGTTACAATGTCATTTTCAAAAGTTGAATATAAGCTTTAGATGAATCGAAATACTTTTCGGTGTAAAAATCAAGTATTTGGCATTTCCATCCCCATGACATGAACAGTATGGCATATATGTAATGAGAGATTCAAGTAAGACCTTAGAAATCCTGTCCCTGAAAAGAAACATACATCCTGAAAATGGCATTTGCTGAATAAAACTTATCAACCACGAATCAGACTATGGCATGTTAGTAGAGCTCAGGAACTACAATCCTACCAAGCCGCTGGCAAAGCAAAAGAGTATGATATTGGAAACAGTTTACTATGAACTCAATCACACAACTGAGCAGCAAAAACTAAAGAATCTTTAAAAGAGTAGCTGAAAACATAATTCTCAAACCACCATGCCACAATATAGGTCAAAAAAGTCAACTGTAATTACACCCCAGATATGTAATATTTTATATTGCTCCACCTCTTGTTCCTTACTGCTAGAAATTGGTGGCTACAGATTATCCAGTATACCACTCAATGTACGATGATTTCATATGGATGAAAAACTTTGGAGATCACATGTTTCAAAGACATATTGCAGGTTCGTCATTGTTCTCTCTCTCTTTTGTCATTGCTCTTTAATTGTGAAGTATGTCATCGGATAGATCAATGTTTGACAGGACTAATTCGAATTATTCAAGAATTTGTATCAAGGACCCAAAAGAGTCAGAAAAGAACTGATCAACCTGAAATTCACTATGGATATTGCCACATAATTTTGCTATTCTGTAACAAGAATACAAAATGCCAACTCAATCTATGGAACTTTTTTAATGTTATACTTATTCTCCCCAGTTTCTTACATTTGTTCACCTCTAAAAGCAGTAGCTAGCATTTGGGGCTTGGTAGCTCTTCGGTTAGCAGATGACGAGATGTTACCCTTTAATTATCTGTCATACGCTTACGAGCTCCAGGTGTGTCTATGTTGAACTGATATATAATGCTAAGTGCAAGTGACTTGACACGGTAATGGTAAATTTAATGCAAGTAATAACTGATGTCTGACAGAAATGTGGGAAGGAATTGGAAACCCAAGTCTTGAATAAGAACATAAACCTTATTCCATTATTCAATTCCATTGAGGTGCTAAAAGAGGCAGCCACCAAAATAAATGAAGAGAGACAGGTACCAAAATCTTTCCGAAAGATAAATATATTCAAAATTTGCAATGGTTATAAAGTCAAGTAATTGATGTATAACCTGACAGGCAATCGAGGAAAGCAGAGGTTGGTCATCAACATTGAAGAAAGACAAAGCAAAACTGAGGCAACTAAACGACAGACTAATGATGGCAGAACGAGCATTTACAGATAGAGATGGACTCTCCGAGAGGCAATGGTACAAGCATTTGGTATTTTCCACTCACTCGAATCCCTGGACTAAGTTATTCTGGTATTTTTATGTTTCTTCCACTCACTCAATTCCCTGGACTGAGTTATTCTGGTACTTTTATGTTTCTTAGAGAAATGTCAAAAAGACCAAAATGCAAAAGAAGCCAACTAAATGCTTCTGCTATCATAACAACTGTAAAGAGAGTTGAGACAGTAACATTTCTGTGCATTGCAGATATATGCACCAGCAAAGCATAATGACTATGGATCGAAGGCCTTCCCTGGAATAGACGATGCCATCAGAAAGGCAGAGAATCTGAAAACTGCAGAATCATGGCAATTAGTACAACATGAAGTTTGGAGAGTCTCTAGAGCTCTCAGACATGTTTCACTAGTCCTCAAAGGCGAACTAACGTAAAAAAGAAGGCGCAATCAACTTCACGTGATTCACAAGGAGAAAAATCGTCTTTTTGTCACATCTCTAGACTAGCCAGCAGTATCATGGGGTCTTATTGAAATTCATCGCTAGTTAGAGCACCCAAACAACTGTTATAATTCATCTTTCAGCACTGCACCAATATATTTTCAGCACGATTATCTATAGACATCACGCAAAGTAAATGTCCTAAGAAGACATGACTGCTAAAGATCTTAAATCACTTTACAGATCACATTAACTGTAACTTCAGTTAGACGCTATCCCCTGTTAAATCCTTTGTAATCTCCCACGTTATCTTGCCTTTCTAATGCATCCAATCATATCATATTCGATCACTTCCATTTGATTATTAATACTAACTAATATCCAATCTGAAAGTGCTTTATAGTGTAAGCTCCACATGAATAAATTTAGAACGAACTCAAACTTTAACCACTACACTTTCCTTTATGGCTAATTTCCTGCACATTGTCTATCTATACTAACTTGCACTTTACTCTGTTGCTGTTTATGCTTCATCTAAAACTAAATTGAGGGAGCATGATGCAGAAAAGAAATTTTGATATGAACAATTACAAGGTAAAGAATTTTTTCAAAGTTATCACTTCGGATTTTCAGACATCAAAGCCTAATTTCCAATTTTCTAACTTCTCATAAACTTTTTTAACATATGATTTTAATTAATCTGAGTTTCACACCACCGGCTGTTTATCAATTATATAATAAGAAGCAAATTGAGGGTGAGTCTTCGAGCAACTGGTAAAATTGCTCATTTGTGACCGTAAAATCACATGTTCAAATTACAAAAACAGCCTCTTTATAAAAATACAAAGGTAAGGCTGGGTGCATTATCTCCATTCTTAGACTTCCTTAAAGCGGAAAGCCTTGTGCATTGGATACGTTGACTTTTATAATAAAAAAAAAACAAATTGAGTCCAAATTTCTTTCACTAACACATTGGGAATAACATAATAATTTTTCTAATTGAATGGATTTTTCAAGCTATAATGGCTAAGAAACTAGTCAGAAGAATTTTAACTGAAAGCAAAACACCAATAAAAAGTTTAATTCTAAAGTTTGAAGAATTCATTTGCATAACCTAAAGATTTCTCTAAAATCCTTTTTAAGCGCATACAGCCTGCTTGGAACATGATGAATTGAATTCAATTTACCTGTTGTGAACAAAAAAACTGCCATGATTGAATTCACATGTGGGTTTAAAACTCACTCTCTTTGTAAATTGAATTCATGGTATACTTCACGTGAATTCAATTCCAAAGGCTGCTACTCTTCGTTTTTAATGTTGAAAC
>JANIPM010000232.1:18449877-18470631 GCA_027478405.1 Erythroxylum cassinoides
ACATATATGCAAAATATATATATATATATATATCTTATTTTAAGTACCCAAATTTGTTTAGGTTCTTTTAAGTTAATAGCTTGACCTTTCGGTCTCCAAACATGCATTTGAGATAATTTCTTCATTTTATGAAAGTTACAAGAATGATTAGTGTGGCCATATTTACCACAGTAGAAACATAAAACAGATGAATGAGAATTGCTATAATTTCTACCATATATCAAATTCTTGTTGTTTTGATTATAGCTACTACTGGATTTAACAAAGAAATTCTTATATGGCCTAATATTATTGTTTTCATTGTAACCTATTCCCGTCTTATCAAAAACACATTTACCATTACTAAGTAATACATTCAGGTTCTTCCTTCTATCAACAAAATTTTTAAGATCTTTTTTAAAGATAAGATCTTTCCAGTATATTTATTTTTTCAAGTTCCAGTGTGAAAACTTTTTCTTTTAATTGTTTCACTTTATCAGAATCATTCTCAAATAAAGTATTTTCCAACTTAGCTACTCTTTCTTCCAAAGCTTCCTTTTTAAAGAACTTTTGCTTATTATCAACTTTAAGATACTTATTTTTGGTTGCCAACCTCTCATTCACAGATTTTAATGATTTAATCTTACTCTTCATAGAGGCATCATTGTTCTTGGACTTCACAACTGCTTTGAAATACTTCACTGTCAACTTTTTGTACTGATCATACAATTCATGATATGCATTTTTCAATTGATCAATTTCATTATCAGAGTTAGAATAATATACCTCATCGTCTCCTGATTTAGCCATGAAGTAAACGTTGCTGACTTCTTTTGGCTCTTTTGCTTCAAAGTTTTCAGAATCCTCATTTGACCAAACTGCAGCTATTACTTACTTTCTGGGTTTTTTATTCTTTGACTTGTCCTTTTGAAGAATATGACATTCAGGTCTTGTGTTTCTAGGCTTTTTGCAGTGATAACATATGATTTGATTGTTTTATGTATTATTATTGCTGCTGCCTTTTGATAGGAACCTGTTGCTCCCACCTTTCTTATTTCCTTCTCTTCTCTTCATCATCTTCTTTTTATAGAAGCGGGCATATTTTTTGACCATGAAGTTGAACTTGTCATCTCTATCTATTTGCAACTCAGTGCCACTTTCATCACTGCTTGATTCATTAGTTGCTTTTAGTGTCATTCCTTTTCGATAAGAGGATCCTTCATCTTGCCTAATCTCGGATTCATAGATCATCAAATTTTCTCATAGCCAGTCGAGTGAAATAGTGTCTAGATCCTTTGTAGTTTCTAAAGTTATCACCTTAGGTCTCCATTCTTTTGGTAGTTTTCTTAGAATCTTCGTTACGAGCTCATTATTGGGATATATCTTTCCTAAGTTCTTTAAGGCCGCGATGATATTGTTAAACCGTCCAAAGAATTCATCTATGTCTTATCCCTGTTTCATGCCAATAGTTTCGTATTGACGCATTAAAAGGCTTATTTTATGTTTCTTTACCTCATTCATTTCTTCAAAGGTGACTTGTAGTTTATCCCGCATTTCCTTTACTGTAGAGCAGTAGGATATCTTCTAATATTCTTCCAGAGATAGGCACAAATTAGATGATGTTTTGCTTTAGCTTCTAATTGTGTATTTCTTCTATCAGGATCAAACCATACTTCTACGTTTTCTATAGCAAGAAGTGTATCTCCAACTCTGATGACTTGCCACACTTCAATATCTATAGATTGGAGATAGATTGACATTCTCTCTTTTCAATATGAGTAGTTGTTTCCATTGAAGTAAGGAGGCTTTGAGACATATAAATCAATGTTCTTTTATAAAATAAAGATAAAAATAAAGGCAAAAAATTCTAACGTTTTGAAGCATTCAAATTGAATATTAACATTTTCAAAATGTTTAGAACAAACCCTAAGTGAATGAAAAATTTGATGGAGTTAAGTCATGTCAGTTAACTATCACGTCAATGATAAAATGACACTTTTTAGTTGATACTTGGATTTCAATTCCTAATTTAGTAGTGTTATGGTTATAGCCTATTTTGTGGATGTTTGTTCATCTAGATATACTAAATCTAGGCTTTGGAAGTTTTAACTCTTTTCATGAATCAAAAGGAATAAAGTTCGGGCATATTTGTGGCAGAAACTAAAGAGTTAAAGTTGTTTCTAAAGGATATGCTCATGTACAGGTTGTATATGCCCTTGTCAATAGTGTATATGTAAGCTTTTGTAATCCTGTACAAGTTGAAAGATGACGTTTGAAGTCAAACATACTCGTGTGGAGTTTGACACAATCATTTAAATGGTAGGCATGGTTGTGTCTGCTAACCATATAAGTCACTAGAACCGTATATTAGAGTAATGTTGAGTTTAAGAGACATGATCATCACATACAATCATGTGGGAGACCATATAAAGTTTAAAAATATTATCTTTTGTGATTTTGAAATTATGTTAAGAGATAGAAATTGCAAAGGACATAAATATTTTATGGAATAAGAGTTTTTAAGAGTTCTTCAAAAGAGCCATCTAAAGAGAGAGTTAGAGAGATTAGGTGTAGTTATCTTGTGAGGTGTTTTTGAGTGAGATAGCTCAAAACCTTTATCGCTTGTATCTTGATATTTGATTTAGTAAATTTATTATTGGTTTGTACCATAGTTTTATTCCCCTATACTAGAGGGTTTTTCACGTTAAATTATATGTCCAAATTTTCTTTAGAAATCCACATTGTTTAAGTGGTTTGTTATTGGTTAAATGATCTTATCGATCTTATTGGTGTTATTGACTGGATTCCTAACCACTGATATCAAAACCCTAAAGTAGGGAGAGTGACAATAGCTCTAGAGTGAAGTTGATGTTGACCAACTACTTAATACAAAGACCTATAATGGAAGATCTTATGTAATGCAAAGAATTCTACAATTTAATCAACATATACAAAAGTATAAAAGACAATGTCCTAACTAAGTTAGAGAACATGATGGAAGAAGGGTAGGAAAAGATGAAAGGAAAACCTTGTCAACTATTAGACAATGGAATGATATCAATATATTCAACCACGTATCTCAAGAGATGGATCCTTTCAAGCTTTAAAAGAAATTAGAGGGTCTTTATAAGAGGAAGATCTATCCTAACAAGATCCTTTTGATTAAAAAGCTTGTGAACTTAAAGGTGAAAGTTGGGGAATTAGTGTCGAAGAATCTCATGGATTTTCAAGATATCATCAATAAGCTAAGCATTATAAAATCATCCTTAATAATAAACTACAAACCTTATTCCTATTGAGTTTCTTGTTAGATACGAAACTTTGGTTGTGATTATTAGTAACTTTGCTCTAGATGGTGTTCTTTCTTTTAATGTGATCAAAGAGAGCATGTTCAATAAAGAGATTAAAAGGAAAGAGATCAGTGTTTACAATATAGAGGATTTTATGGTAGAAAAAAGAAGAAGAAATGAGAGTACTAAGAATAGGTTGAAGTTTAGAGATAACAAGGAGACCAAGATGTGTTACTTCTATGCCAAACCTGGTTTATGCTATAAATGGAAGATAGACTAAAAGAAGTAAGCCAATATGAAAGATGCAAAAGATAATAGCACTATAGTAAAAGCCTCAATCACAGATGAAGAAGTGTAGTTGATTTGTGTGACCATTGAGTGTCTCCATATTAGTTACTCAAATTTAAAGTGGCTTGGATACAAGGAATCCTATCACTATATTCTGAAGAGGGAATACTTCACCAATTACAAAAATGGTGATTTTGGAAGTCTAAAGATGACAAATTAGAGTTTTACTAACATCATTAGTATGAGTGACATTTGAGTTTATACCGACGTTGGGTGCATGTTAATCTTGAGGGGAGTACGACACATTCTAGACTTACACCTTAATTTATTACCACCAAATGTGTTTGACCAAGAAGGATATCAACACATATTTGGGGATAACAAATGGAAACTGTTTAAAAGAGCATTGAAAATTGCTTATGGTGAATTGTGCTGCACTTTATACAAGACACACTTGAAGATGTGTGCTGGAGAACTATATGCTATTGAAGGGAACAATTCTTCAGATTTATGGAATCAAAGATTAGGACACATTTGTGAGAAGGGATCAAATTGCTAACTGTCAAATCACTTATCCTTGTAAAGACTATTGTTTCCCTTAATCCATATTATCATTGCATGGCTAAAAAGAAACATCTAGTTTTGTTTTATAAAAGCTCTACCAAATGGAAGGTTAAGTTACACCTAGTGCACTTTGATGTTCATGGTTCTATAGAGGTGGAGTCCTTGACTGGTAACAAATACTTTGTTACTTTATCGATGACACGCAAGACTTGGGTCTTAATGTTGAAAATAAAAAAGGCAAGTATTTAAGAACTTCTAGAAATTTCATGATATAGTGGAAAAGGAGACAAAAAGAAAAGTTGAAGTGTCTATAAGCTGACAATGAATGCAAGTAAATCTCCATCAATTTCAAGGAATATTATGTGAGATATAACACAAGACATGAGAAGATAGAACTTGGTACCACACAACCTAATAGTGTTACTAAGAGAATGAATAGAACTATTATGGAGAAGGTTCAATATATGCTTTGGATGCCCAACTTATCGAAGTCCTTTTAGGGTGAGGCAGTCCAATCTATAGCATATGTGAATAACATAAATATGTTAGTACCATTAGATCTTGATATTCCTAAGAGAGTGTGGAAAGGAAAAGATTCGACCTATATGCATCTAAAGGTGTTCAGATGCAAAGCATTTAAGCATGTGGCAAAAGAGCAAAGATCAAAGTTGGATTTGAAGACTACTCCTTATATAATCGTTGGATATGGTGATGATGATTTTAGCTATAAGATCTATGATTTGGAGAAGTAGAAGGTAGTCTAAAGTAGAAGGTAGCTATAAGTTTCAGAAGTAAGTAGCTTTATCTAGTATTGAGATAGAATATATTGCAACCATGGAAGCTGGTAAGCAGATGCTTTAATTGAAGCAATTTCTCTAAAAATTAGACATGGAACATGATGAGTACATAGTTTTCTATGATAGCCAAGTGCTATGGATTTGGCAAGAATTCCATGTATCATTCCTGCACTAAGCATATTGATGTTAGATATTATTAGTTGTGTTCTATTATTAAGGAGCAACTAATCAAATTAAAGAAGATTAACATAGACAAGAATGGATTTGATATGTTGACAAAGGTGGTTCTCAAAAGTAAGCCTAAGCTTTGTAGTGATCTCACCGGAATGACTTTCAAGTGATCAATAGGATGATTGATTTCTCCTCCGATATGGGCTGGAGGGGAAGATTGTTGTGGTTATGACCTTATTTTGTAGATGTTTGTTCATCTAATTCTACTAAATATGGGTTATATATCTTCATGGACCCCAAAATGGATGAAGTTCGGGCAAATTTTAGGTAAAAATCGATGAGTTGAATATGTTTCTCGAGGATATGCCCGTATATATGCTACACACTGTGTCAATGGTGGATACAACCATATGAATAAACATGTAAGCTTCTATAACCATGTATGAGTTGAAAGACGACATTTGAAGTTAGAAGACACATCCATGTGGGGTTAAACACAGTCGTGTAAGTGGCAGACACGACCATGTAAGTCATTGAAGCCATGAGGTATTATTAAGTGGGATAACTCGAAACTTTTATCACTTGTATCTTGATATTTGAATTAGTAGATTTATTGTCAGTTTATCTCATGATTTTTATCTCTATACTTAAGAGTTTTTCATATTAAATCATGTTTCCAATTTATTATAATCATCTATATCATTTAAGTCGTATGCTATTGGTTAGTGATCTTATCGAATATATTTGTTATTGCTTAGAGTCCCAAAAACAAGTAGGTTTTAATACTACATATATATTAACATAAATTAAAGGAATTAGCCCTAATATTCCTAAAAGACAACATGTATTAATAGGAATAATTTTTATTTTCAATTTCTATCTTTCTGCATAATCACCTAAGTTAACTTTAGTTTACACTTCTTTCTTAATAGCTACCCTTTATTTGGTATTGTGTAAAAATAGAAAACAAAATCATATAACGAAATGGTCAATATATAGAGGCTGTCCCCATAAATTTGGATAGATTATTGTGGCATTTAGACATTGATTTCAATGTTATACAAACAAGTTCCTGAAATTTTGTATTTCCAAGTAGAAGTTAACAGATTTTATGTAATCAAAGTCAGAGAAATCTCCAAACTTCATCGTTTGAGAAAGATTAGTTTAGCATCGCGTCCTAAGCTCCCTCTATGCTTTTGGATTCTTTATATAGATGTTTGCTTTCTTTAATGCACTGAATTGCAATCGCTTTTCAATTGAAGTTTCTTAGCAGGGTTATACTATTTGATTTGGATTCCAATTTGCGTCTTATTTATTGATGGACAATAGCAATATCATGCAATATTTAAAGGCGACCTCAGCAGTATTAATGATATACTGCAAAATGGTTTAACGAACACTCGTTGAACACGTTAAACTAGAAATTATGGGTCATTCAATTCGTTACGGGGGCATTATAGGTAAATTCGTACCGTGGAAAAAATTGGTGCGTTTTGGACCTGTTTGAATACTTAATACCTCAACCGCAGGAAAATAGGAACCAAAAGCAAGTTTCTCAACTTGGACAATCCACAAATATCCCGAAAGTTTGTAGGTATCATATCGAGCATACCAAAACTACTGTTTGATGGACAGAGATAACAAATGGGAAGTTATTGCCTGTGCCCAATGAATTATTATAATTCTAGCTGTTTACAGTTAGAAAGAACAATTGATACCAGACGATCGTAATCCTATGTCAAAAGTGCAAGAAATTGGTACTAGCAAGATAACACAAATGAGATGACTTGCAGAAAATCTGATTGTACAAGGGGGCTGAGGAACAAGTAGCCTGGTTAAAATTAGTAAACATTGTCTTATTCACAATAGTTCAAACTGCCTGGATGGGGCACTCTTTGCCCTTTCTTATACCTGACTCACTGACTGGAGCACTTGCACGGAAAGCCGACTGTCTTAATGACTCTCCTGTCAGCTTAAGCGACAAAGGTGAAGGCTCTTTACAACCTTTCTCAATCTCACCTAGGCTGAGATGTGAAATGCCGAGTAATTCATTGATATTAACTGGGTCCTTTGGTGCAACTGGAACAGGCTTTAGGACTTCATGATGACATGTCTCTGCTGCATTTCCTTCATCTGGAGTAGCAGTATGTTGGGGCCAATTCGGATAAGGGACCGGTATATACGCTGGAATGAATCCTGGAACAAATGGCATGAACTCACTTGAACCAGAAACAATTGGAAATTTACTTGGCCTGGGAACAGTCGGCTTCATTTCGGTTGACCCTAGAGCTGTTCCATCAAATCCATTAACTTCTTGATCTGCAGTTTCCATGGGCTCATAATCTGTATTGACTATGAGATTAAATGAAGGTAGAGCATTTCTGTCATCTATTTCTTTTGCGTGAGAGGTTGGCAACTCCCTTTCTTCGGGCACTGTTTCTGGTTCTATTCCCTGGAATGAGTATCATCGAAATGGAGTAAGTCAACCTTTCTCAAAGCATTACTCATCACACTTGCCCCTAGAAGTGTGTAAAACAGCACATCATTGACTAGTAAAGTAGAATTATAGTGCAGTACACCACTGGAGCAACAGAAATTCCATTTTCTTATAGGAAATCTCAACAAAAGAAAATAGGGGATCGTCTCCCTCCATTATATCAATTTGTTGGCTGCTCATCTAAGATGAACAGCGCAACATCTTATTCAAAACTATACTAGTTTCAGATTAACAACGGATTTGGTGTTCAGTATGTCCTCAATAATTGAGATGTGAGCTAAAAGCAAAATGGCATGCCAGGTTGAGCCAAGTTACACTAGTCTGTCCTGTTCCATGCATAACAAACAGGTGATTGACAGTAGACATGAAAAATGAAAGTGTATATATGCACATACCATATCATGAACCATGTCAAACAGACTGGAGCGCCTCTTTCTTCGATTCTCATTGGTTTGGCGAATGAAGTACTTTTGAGCATGACTTGCCACCTGAGTAGGAGTCCTAGAAACTACATAATTTCGAGCAATTCCACGCCAATCTCCTTTCCCTAGTTTCTGAAGACCAATTAGGAACATCCGATGCTCCTCTTCTGTCCATGGAACACCTAAAATCCATATACGGCACAAAACTTGCTATAATAAGCCATTAATCAACCTTATATCCTGTGACAACCATCATAAGATAATAAACAGAAGATAATGTTTTTTGGGCACATATTGGTCATAATAAAAATGCTAATTTCACACAAAAATGAAATACAGGAAAACTTTTAATTGTTGTCCGGATTTGGAATTTCTTCAATTTCTTCAAATGCAAAAATCTAAAGCACCCTCAACAAAATAATAAATAAAACGTTGTGGCTTCACTTGAAATGCCCAATAAGCTGTCTAGAAACAGAAATAATAACTTCCTATTCTATCTATCTCCATCACTAAAATACCAAAGGCAGATGACTCTGCCAAACTATTCCTGATTACCATTAAAACAACAATCAACGAGTCTTCAGCATATCATCTTCTTCTAAGTTTCATAATAAAGTCTTAAGTCTCAACTATTTGAAGTTAAGCATGCAGAGAGCGGAAACCATAACATTAACTGGCATTGATGTCTCCGAGAAAATGTATGGAATAAAAACATTTGATGTATAACTACTGGAGTATCATTTAATAAAACAGGCAAAAAAAAGACTGGAAAGATGTTCTTTTTTTTTTTTTTGGTTTCCCTATATAACATGGCATTTGAGGAGAAATCACCGCTTCCAGCCATCATTCCACAATCCAGTTTTCCGTTGCTTTTGTTTAATAGGAAGCAAAAAGGGTATACTCGAATTCTCAGAATCACCATTTCTGAACTACATAAAGCCACTCAATCCATATTTATCCTTACACCCTTCTGACAGCAATACATAATTCTGCATCACAATTTACCGGCTATAACTTAGCCTAACCAAGGCAGTACTTCAGCAAAGGATTGTTTTGACTGATATTAAGATTTGAACACAATTGCAAATTAGCATAATATTAACAGCCTTTTTGTATTTTTCCAAAACAACATGATTTCTCAAGCAAGTAATAAAAGAATCAACTAACATAAACATAAACTAATATAGAAAAACCCGACCATTAAAGAAATAGAGTACCTTCTAAATGCGCACAAGATTTATTTATAAATTATAAGCGTACAAGTATGGATATTTTCCACATAACGTGTCTACCTGAAACATACAATTTCTAAGCAATAGGGTAAAAAGGATATTACCTTTCTTCCTCTCACCGCGTCGAGTAACCGGGCCGTTACCGTGGGTGGGATCGTCTGACAAATAACCGTCGCTAGAATGACGGTTGCGATCGGATACCGGAGGAGAGTCGGGATGGGGGGAAGCGGCGGTGGATGAGGAGCAATGATAGTGAGCCGTCGACAAGTTGCTCGTACTCGCACTCTTCTTTATAATGGACCCGTCCGTTAGCCTCACCCCGAACAGCTTTATCCCTGCGATGGACGAGGAAGTGCCAGTGGAGCGCGTCGGACAGGTCCGCGAGTTGTGGCCATTGTTGCAACAGTGCGAGCACCGTCGAGTCATGAGCTGGCGGAGTCAGCAGCACCAAGTGGGAGAGAGAGATATAGGAAGAGGAGAAGCATAGAAATTGAGAGATCAATCCACCGGCATATATTTTGGTAAAAACAAGAATTAATTGCTCATTTAATTTCAACTTCTATTTTTCGGTTGTGTTTAGTTTCTGTTGCGTGTTTTTTATTACTATTTTTAAAAAATTTGTAATATAACAATAAAAAATAAAAATATGCTTAAAAAAATAGTAACAAAAACTAAAAACAAAAACATTTTATTTTATTATCATGTTTCTATTTTTTAATTCTACTCTTATGTGTAATAATTATAATATATTATATTATAATTTTAAATTAATTAATTATCATTATAGCTAAAATTAAAATATATGCAAATCAAAAATTACTCAAAAATTACACATTAATTATATATAATAAAATAATATAAATTAAAAATTATATTAACTCATTCTAATCAATAAAATATGTCCATCATATTATAATTCTTGAAAACATAATAGTACTATCATTTATAAAAAAAAATCAAGTAGAAATAATATAATCACTCCACATTTGTCTAGCAATTTCATCTCACTTCTAGGATATACCTCGAAGTTAAGCTAGAGTGATACTATACTCTACTTATGAACTTACATCTTCATTTTCATTTTTCCTAGTTTGTTCTTTATTTTCAGCACAACTTTTAAATAATTCATCGCTTTGTCCATATATTCTAATATAGTTGTGTTTAACACAATAATCAATAACGATGTATTTTTATTTCTTCATATCATAACTCAACATGTTTTTAAATATAGAGAATCTTACTTTTAAAATGCCAAAACATTTTTCAATAACATTTCTTAATGAAGAATGCCTATAGTTAAACAATTCATGTGGATCTTGTGGTCTTCCTCTGCCTTTATAATCTCGTAAATGATATCTTTCACCTCAGTATGGTGAAAAAAAATCCAAGTATATTAGGTAACCTGAATCAACCAAATAATACGTACCTAATATATAAAGAACATAATATTAACAAAAAATATTAAAAATGGATCATAATTACTCTGTTATGAAGGCACAGGAAATTGATTTGCTGGATTTTTCACTGTTTATAAAAGAACTCGAGAATCATTTGCAATATCTTCTCATCCAGCCATTACATATGTAAAACGCATGTCAAATGAGCAATAACACATAATATTTTGGATTGGATTAATTCTTTTGCCCCTATATGGTATTTATTCATTAGTTGAAACATGTGCATCAATATGTGTATCATCTACTGCTACTACACAATCCTAAAAATTAAAATATTTATTAAAAATAATTATTAATCATAAAAATATAATTAAAATAGTAATTAAATATATAAATTTACCTGAAAATATGGAAATAATTTTGAATTATGTTGAATCTCAGGAGGTGTATTAGTAAAAGATGGTAGAATATGAATCTTTTTGCAAGACGATTAACTATATACAGTGACGAAGCCAGAAATTTAAGATAACAGAGTCTAAAATATTTAATTTTTTTAAATCTTGGGGAGTCCAGTGCACGACTAGCCCCCAAGTACCTCCGTCCCTGACTACATATAAGACTTTACGAAAGTACTTCGAAATTGTTCAGGTCGAATGTTAAAAGCGTTTTGCATTGACTCTAGTTGTCTTACTATGTCCATCAAGAAAATTGCTACTTGTTCCTCTACAGTCAAATGACTTGTTGCCTTTAAGCCTTCGAAACTCTTCCACTCATCACATAAGTTCAAGAAGATTATCTTTCTCATTTTTAAGTTTTCATAAATCCTTGTAGGATTCCCATTCAAAAGTTTCATTATCCAATCATGACCTGATAGAGTAGAAGTTATATATGGTTGCTTTTGTAAATGAAAATATTTGTTCTCTCCCATAGTTAGAGAAATAATGATTACCTTCTTATGTTCATCATCATAATCTGATTCGAAATCTGAGAAAAAATTCATGTATCTCCAATGACAACATTAAATAATTAATAAAACATTCAATCAAAAATTTTAACCAAATGTGGACAAAATATTCGTACATTAAGTCAAATATTTATACAAATCACAAACTTAAAATGTTCAAACTATGGAATAATGTTTAAAATAAAAGTGTCAAATTAATGAGAATTTGATATGCAAAAACATGAAAATATAATTAAAATGACATAATCCAATGCAGCCTTGTATCTGTCATCTTCATAAAATTATCCCTATAAAGTGGAGAATCATGTAAAACCTTTATAGCTTTTCCATATTTCATATTGTCAGTACCTAATTCATCTAAGGACTTCATACATTCCATCATTATGTTACACTCTCGAGATCTACTCTTTGTAGTGGATGATGTTTCACTCAATTTTTCACAAGTAAATCATTCTTCCTTTTTTATTGTTCACCAAGTACAACCAAAACCTCTTCTACAATGTTAGAATGTGTCTTCTTTTCCTTCTTATTCTTAAGAAATTTCTTTCTCTTAAATATAGAACGTATATCTTGATCTTCTTTTTCATTGTATGAGTAATCTTCATCAACATCATTTTCATGTTCCTCTTCTATACTATTAGATGGAGATTTAGTTGATGAATGTGCATGTACACCAGTTGCAGTAGTATCTCCAAAAATATGACACAAGTCTGAAAATTCCGTACATCCTTTTTTTCTTGAATCTGAGTCATTTTATACACCTATATTGATGAAAAGAATATGAAAATAAATATTATATAATATGATTTATTAATAGAAAAGACATATTTTACCTTAAATAGATTTTCCCAACATTCATTTGTAGCAATAACTTTACCAGTAAAGGAGTTGTAGCCAATTCCTGTTTCTTTCAATAAGTTCTTGAAATTCTTCAATCCAGCCCTTAATCCATTATACTTATTCTTTAATTGAATATCAATATACTCCTTATTAAATTTTGTTTGGAGCCCTATTTTAATTGGACCACTCTTCTTTCCTCTTCACAAGCTCTCTTGACTTTTCCTCTTTCATACAATCTTCTTATCTCAAAAACCATTTCTCTTTATGTCAATATATTAAATGACTTCAAGGAAATCCTTCCAAAGCTTTCGCCATTTAAGCAACAATTCAAAACTATAGCTTCAAGAATTACTATCTTTTTCTAAATAGTGATCATCTTAAATGAAACGTGCATTTTATTGCAAAAACAAAGTCTTCAAAGAGTTCCTTGACCAATTAGAAACGTGAATAATGGTACCACCAAAATATCAGGTGCTTTAAGATAGTTACTAATTCTCCAAACCTAGGAACGCAACTACTTGTTCATTGGAGCTAATTCTTACTAATGAACTAGACGTTCTTGAAATTGCAACCTTTTTAATTTATCTTCAGATAAGGTAAATAAATGATCACATCTTCACTCAAGACATGCAGGATACTTTCATATTACAACTTTCCATTCACTTTTTCCATTTCAGGACTTGTCAAAGCACAAGGAGGGATATCATTATAGCCCTTAGCTAGGTGATCAAGTTGCATATCTAAGACAGGTATCATGTCGTTATGCTATCCCTGAGCATTGTCCAGTGAGAAACGCAAGAAAGGCCTTTCTCATGAAATAAAACAATATTGTTGAATTTAATGAGTTAATTTTAATTATGCTACAGTAATATGTGCATGTTACTGTAGCATAATATGCACTCCCTTATGTGATTTCAAAGAAGAGAAGGTGATGGACCTGTTTATGTTTCAACGCAAATAACAGCAGCTAAGTAACGAGTTATAACACATACATAAGCAGATGAAAACATACCCGGAAATCATAGATGGTAGAAAATGCAGGAGAGGGTAGAAGATGATAGAAGACGTAGAAATCACAGCCGATAGAAAACACAAAAGCAGGCAGAAGACGTAGTGACTGAGAAATAGTAAAAGAGAATGAAGATGACGCAGGGAAATCATTTTCGTTAAATATAAAAACTTGTTTTTAAAATACATCGAAACGTCTTTTTTATGTTTTCAAAAAATCATTGCCTTTTTTTTAATTTTTAACAACAAAAAACGAAAACTTCTTTAACCAAACAAGTTTTGCAAGATTGTTTCATTTTTTACAAAAATAACGACGAAAAACAAACAGTTATAAATTACTGACAATTTTTATTCGTTCATCGAAAATTTATCGGAAAAAAATAATTTAATGACAGAACAATACTATTGGCAATTAAGGCAAGAATTGATGGGGGAATAGTGAAGCTTTGACTTTTTCGATGAAATATTAGCGACAGAAAATTCCGTCGATAAATTTCCAACCTATACATTGTCGTCTAGTTGTGGCAGAACATTATTAACTTAAAGAAATCGACGTTTTTTGGTAACGTTAAAACACACCCAAGACATTCCCCAAAGTTTGAATGCTTTTTAGTTGTAATAGAAGATCGTAGTTATGCTCAATCTTTGATGATATATGAATTAATTTGTGGTTATTTTGTAAACAAAAGGAAGACTAAAGCTCTCAGGTATCATTTGATGTTTTATCTTAACTCTAAAGCACAAGAATTAGATGTTTTATTTAGTAGAGAAATTGCATTTCTTATAGCCACCAACTCTTTCATGTCTTCTTCTCACTGCATATCTGGTCAATAAGCTTGCTTAACGAGAGCCATGACGAACCAATCTCCTCTTCCATAGCTTTCTTAGCCATTTCTGCAACTTCCTTAACCTTCTTTCTTACCTCCTTACCCTTCTCTCCCTCCATTAGCTCTCTCACTATCTTCTTCAATCCTTCACTTTTCACATACCCTTTCACAGAACCATTGCACGTCTCTACTTTTAGCCCAACTTTGTTCTCCTCCACCACCATTCTAGCATTCAATGGCTGGTCCACCATCATCGGCCCTGCAAGAATTGGCACTTCTGCACATATGCTATTCAACACTGAGTTCCATCCACAGTGACTCAAGAACCCTTGAATACACTCATGCTTCAATATCTCCCTCTGATCAACCCAGTCTCGTACTACTCTTCCTCTTTCTTTCACCCTCTCTTCGGAACCATCTCCCAATTCTGATGCATCCTCTCTAATAACCCGCATGAAGTTCACCTCAGACTCCTCCAAACCAGTTGCTATATCTCGAAGCTGTTCGGTTGAGAGCTCTGCCTAAGACTCGAAAGCTACGTACAAGACTGAGCTTCCTTGCTCAAGCTTTTGGTCCAGCCAATCCAAGCGGGTTTCTTACGTGATTGGTCGAGTCTTAGTAGTGGCTCGGTGAGGTACAGTGGTCCAACATTCCAAGACTTTGAATCTCCATCTCTGTTGATGTAATCAGCAAAAGTAGGCTCAAGCTTGTAGAAGCTATTAATGAGTGTACCGAAACTTTGAACTGCTGCTACAACCGAGTTCATCACAAACTCAATGTAAATACCTTTGGGATTAGGGTCTGCGAAAATAGGATCAAAATCATTTCTCGTGATCTTAGTCCATTTTTTCTTTTCATTTCAATAATGAACTTTTTATGATATTACTTATAATGAAATTGATGTTTATAAGTTGCTCTATGTAAGTAGGAATGTTTATTAGTTAATAAGATTATTTTTTAATCAGGGGTAAATATGTCATATGAAATAATTGAATTCATTTTGATTGTATTCCAAACAGTGTAATTAAACTCAATTCTAATATTATTGGATTTGTTCCAAATAGTGTAAATTGAATTCAATTTAATCTCATTAATGTAATTAAATCCAATTCGTTAATGAATTCAATTCGAAGGTTTCCAAACACCCTCATAGCATTGACTACATGTAGGCACGGTCAACTTAAATTACACACTAGGACAGCAAATTGAATGTAGATAGTGAGATAGTGACCCTAATCCGCTTTCTAAAGATTGCATATAGAAACATCATAACAATTTACGTCAAAAGCCACCACCATGGATTAGCAGATAAGGCATAAAAAAAATTTAGACACACAATGTCCTCAAATAGTATACAGGTAACAATTTAGAATTAAATATCCAGCATGTGCTCAAACTCAGTCCAGGAGCGTTTTTCTCATCTATGAAAAACTTGTTACCATAAACTTCAGGGGATTTTGAATAGCATATACAAGTTCAACAATTATCAGATGAAACACTAATAATTACTATATCACTGAAAGATGCAATTTCAGTAAGCAATCCATTAATCCAATATTAGAGAGTTCCTCCAAATCCACTCTGCAATATGACCAAAAAGAGGGAGAGAGGGAGGGACAATGAATGAGGACTAATTAAAGCTACGAATATCATACCGGACTTGGTATTGAATTAGGTTCTGGTACGGAACTATACCCAAAAATTATAATAATAAATAATAATCAGAATTAAAATGAAATAATAACAATTTTAAATATTTCACATATAAATAATAACAACAATTAATATAAAAAAGACAATCATCATCATACAAATATAAAATTAAGAATAATACAAAATATTTAAAATATTAAAATAATATAATTTCATCATTTTAATATATAATAATTACATCAAAACATCCAATAAATATCCTTAACTATTACAATTTACAACAAGAGCTTATAACGAGAAAACAATCAAGTAAAAGTTAAACCTGAAACAAAAACATTTACAATTACGTTACATATATAAAATTTAACATAAACATCAACTATAAGTAAAATTAAAAGAAGAGGAAAAACAAAAACCTGAAATAAAATTCAATCGTCAACGGGAGGATACTCATTATAACTGCACTGACCTCAGTTATTATATGGTACAAAATTTTCATCATTGAGAGGAGTTTCATCATCATTATCATTCAAATTTAATGCAACAAATGACATATCAATGCTTTCTCATCCAAGATTATCTTCCAAGTTATTGAAATCTACTAAATTCAGTTCTTCAAAAACTCAATACACCCAAAGATCAATATTATCAATGAAGATTAGATCAGTTGAGCTACTTGTACTATTAAGACTCCTACTAAATAAAAAATTTAATTAGTAGAAAATTATAAGAAATTATATCGAAATTAATAATGATAATAACAAACCTTTCCTGAAGCTTTAAATTGTAACGAACGAAAACTATGTCATTCAACCTCTTATGCTATAATCTATTCCTTTTCTTGGAGTTGATAAATTCAAATGTGCTCCAGTTTCGTTCACAACTTGTTGCACTCATACATTGACTTAAAATTCGAATTGCAAACCTTTTCAATTATAGAACACCATTTCCGAATTGATCCCACCAAGAAACGGCAAGTCATAAGATAACAAAAGTAGCGTTATAAATAAGATAAAGTGATAATTAATTTTCAATAAATAAGAAAAAGGAAATAACTAATACCTAGAGAAAGTTTTCATATTTGTCGAATAGCAATCGGCATTCCAAAATCCCTATAAGACAACTTATAAAGCTCCATTTGTGAGCTTAAGAGATCTTGCATCAATTGTTGTAATAGTTAAAAGTATTCCTCTATTAACTTCAGCTTGTTTAGTAAGATTGAGTCTAAGATAGGTACTAGGATTCAAAATGCTCCAGTTATAAACAAAGGAAAAGAAAGTTGTCTTTTCCTTCTCTCATTAATGATTAAAAGATATAGCATGTACAAAGAAGGTTTATATTTTAGACTGGCCTTGATTGCTCCCGTTGCTCTCTCCATGGCATAAAAAGAATAACCTATTGTTGGCTTTTTTTCACTATCAGTCAAGCGAAGCACCCTCACTAAAGGCTCACAAACTCGAATAACAAATTGGAATTGAAACCAAAATTCTCTATCTTCCAGTATAATATTACAAACCTCTACTCCAACATTAGATCTAACATGCTGAGATGCAATCCACTTATCACTTGTAAATATTTGTCTTAATTCTTTCTTCATTATAAAAAAAGACTAAAGTGATAAGAAATTTGTTACAAATCTTGTCACAGCAAGACGACACAAATTCCTACCATTGGTAAATTCTTTTCCCATCGAATTTAATACCCATGCACAATTATAAATGAATTTTGTCACTTTTTTAGCTTTCTGCATAGTCTCATCAATAACAGAAAACTATTTAGGATCCCTTATATTCTTCAGCAATAGGTCAACGCAATGTGTAATACAAGGAATCCAACAAAAAAAAATTATATGTATTCTACAACTTTTTTCCTGTCGCTTTATAAGAACAATCATTGTCAGTAATAAATCATTTTCAGTAAGAAAAATCATTGTCAGTAACAAATATTGGAAACAAAGTCTTAGTATTTCTAACAAGGCCAAATGCATCAACAAATTTCAAAAACATAAAACCATTTGTAGAATAAACCAATAATAATAATAATAATAATAATAATAATAATATAATAGTAAGCTCTTGTTTCCTATTTGTCCAATCATCACACATGATTGAACATCCATAATTAGCCCAATTCAGTCTTCTTTCTACCAAATAGTTTCTAATTTTAGAAACAGATCAACTAAAAAGTTTATCTCCCAAGTTATCAATCGAAGGATCTTTATATTCCGGATCATAAGAAATTATTGCATCCATCATAGGTTGATAATAATAAGACTGAGAAGCATTGAATTAAGAACTTGTATCATACCATTATCTAGCTACTGCCATATCGACATTATGAGTCGCACCTCTTGATTACATTGCATTACGAATTGAAGGTTGTGCTCTAGGAATTGCTCGTAGTGTAAAGAAACTAGTCACCTGCCTTCTTCTCTTCCTCACATTAGGTTTAGGTACTTCTTCTTGGACCTGAGATGGAACACTACCACTATTACTACCACCATTACCACTACCACCTTCAACGTTTCCACAATCACTATGGGAACTAGAAAACAAACTTCCACTACCAATTTCAAAATTCAACCTTTTCCTTCTATCTTTCTCATACTGATATTCTTCAAGCAAGGTTTTCATCTTCCACTTCACATTATGGCTTACTTTTTTACACAGTTTTACATCTTCTTTAACCTCAGCTAAATGTTTCTTTAATTGGGTAATTTCTCCACCTTTTAAATGCTTGTTACAAAACAAGCATAATAAGGTTCCTCATATCGAGAACCAATATAGTATGAGCTCAAGCTAGATCATTGTATCTTCCTGAAGTGAGTCGATCAGGAGTACTTGAACTTCCTTGCATTTAGCTGTAAAAATAAATGAATGCATATATCAAAATAAATAACATATAATTTCATTACACAATATGTATATCAATCTTATATAATATAACTCATTTTATATGACTACATTATACATAATTCAATTTTATGGAAAAAAAATTCACTATAAGTCAAAAACTAACAACTCAATTATTCAAAATATATAATTACATAAAGTATATATAAACAATTTTCATTTCCAACAATCTCAAAACAACATAAACAATTTCTATTTTCAATAATCACAAAACATTTATAAAACAATTTCCATTTCCAACAACCACAAAACATGCATAAACAATTTCCATTTCCAATAATCACAAAACATTCATAAAAAGTTTCCATTTCTAACAATTTTCAATCATTTCCATTTCAAATAATCATAAAACATTCATAAAACAAATTCCATTTCTAATAATTTTCAACAAAACATACGTAAACATTCTCCGTTTTCAACACTTTCCATTTCTAATGATCACAAAACATTCATGAAATAATTTTCATTTCCAACAATTTTTATTTCCAATAATTATAAAACATTCATAAAACAATTTTCATTTCCAGCAATCACAAAACATACATAAATAATTCTTATTTCTAACAACTTTCAACAATTTCCATTTCTAATAATCACAAAACATTCATAAAACAATTTCTATTACCAACAATCACAAAACATACATAAATAATTTCCATTCCTAACAATTTTCAACAATTTTCATTTCCAATGATCACAAAACATTCATAAAATTATTTTAATTTCCAACAATTACAAACACATGCATAAATAATTTCCATTTCCAACAATTTTTAACAATTTCCATTTCAATAATCACCAAATATTCATAAAATATTTTCTATTTCCAACAATCACAAAACATACATAAATAATTTTCATTTCTAACAATTTTCATCAATTTTCATTTCCAATAATCACAAAACATTCATAAAATAATTTCAATTTTTGACAATCACAAAACATACATAAATATTCCATTTCCAACAATTTTCAATAATTTCTATTTCGAATTATCACAAAACATTCATAAAACAATTTATATTTTCAACGATTATAAAACATACGTAAACAATTTTCATTTCCAATAATCACAAAACATTCATAAAATATTTTCAATAATTTCCATTTCCAATAATCACAAAACATTCATAAAACAATTTCCATTTCTAACAATTTTCAACAATTTCCATTTCCAATAATCACAAAACATTCCTAAAACAATTTCTATTTCTAACAATCACAAAACTTACATAAATAATTTCTATTTCTAACAATTTTCAACAATTTCTATTTTCAATATTCACAAAACATTCACAAAATAATTTCATTTCCAACAATCATAAAACATACATAAATAATTTCCATTTCTAACAATTTTCAACAATTTTCATTTCCAATAATCACCAAACATTCATAAAATAATTTTTATTTCCAACAATCACAAAACATACATAAATAATTTCCATTTCTAATAATTTTCAACAATTTTCACTGCTAATAATCACAAAACATTCATAAAACAATTTCAACTCAAAACATGCATAAATAATTTCTATTTCTAACAATTTTCAACAATTTCCATTTCCAATAATCACTAAACATTCATAAAATAATTTTTATTTTCAACAATCACAAAACATACATAAATAATTTCCATTTCTAGCAATTTTCACTTCCAATAATCACAAAACATTCACAAAATAATTTACAATTCTAACAATTACAAAACATACATAAATAATTTCCATTTCCAACAATTTTCATTTTCAATAATCACAAAATATTCATAAAACATTTTAAACAATTTCTATTTTCAATAATCACAAAACATTCATAAAACAATTCTCATTTCGAACAATTTCCTTTCTAATAATCACAAAACATTCATAAAACAGTTTCCATTTCTAACAATTTTCAACAATTTCAGATCG
>JANIPM010000232.1:18470641-18490320 GCA_027478405.1 Erythroxylum cassinoides
GTATTATGTCACCATCTAGCTATTGCTATATCGACATTGTGAGTCACATCTCTTAAGTGCATTGCACTACGAATTTATTCATTTCCAATAATCATAAAATATTCATAAAACAATTTTCATTTTCAATAATCACAAAATATTCATAAAACAATTTCCATTTCTAACAATTTTCAACAATTTCCATTTTCAATAATCACAAAACATTCATAAAATAATTTTCATTTCTAACAATCACAAAACATATATAAATAATTTTCATTTCTAACAATTTTCAACAATTTCCATTTCTAATAATTACAAAATATTTATAAAACAACTTCATTTCCAACAATCACAAAACATAAATAATTTTCATTTTTAACAATTTGAGGTATTCGGAGGTAATTGAGTAGTCAATAAAGGATTCACCACTTCTGATAAAAGGAGATGATACCTATGACCTCTTATCGGAGTTATTACTTGGGAGCCTTTGGCCAGAGTAGATATGTGTCATGGAGTCTTCAATGATATATAGAGTAATGAGATCCTCAAGACAAGATTTAATATCACTTGGACTAGAAGTGACATAGTCACTCTAGTGGAAGTTGACACTTTGATCATACTCTGAACCAAGTGGGGTATAGATGGTGAAAGGACGAATTGCATGACAACATTGCGGATGGAAGGATTTGTGGTCAAACCATTGACTTTCCAATCATTTTGGGGTCATGAAGTGTTGTTAGATTCTGCTCTTGACTTACTTGAATTAAGTGTTAATTCAAATGACCAACATAATCAGGAACCTAATGGATCACACACATAAGAGATCCAAAGGATGAGTAAAATGGTCTTGAATGGCGATTCAAAATATGGGAGTGTTTCATGGGATGGACTAAAAACAATTATTGTTAGCTATCAATTTGGTTGTTAACTTCTCAAAACTTTCATTAATGCCTGCTATTTATGGTCATTAACTTCTCATAACTTTCATTTATGCATGTTATTATAGTCATTAACTTTCCATAACTTCCATTAATGTATGTTATTCATGACCATTAACTTCTCATAACTCTCCATTGGTGATGGGAGTTGTAGAAGGCCAAATGTTGCGAAAAATAGAGAAATTTTGTGCATCTTATGTAAGACACAAGTGAAAGAAAGGTTCTTTCTAAGACACACACTCATTTTCTCTCTAACTCTCACAAGAGTTCTTGTCTTTACTAGCACAAAGAAAGAATTCTCATCTCCTAATGAGATTTCATCCTTCTATTTTCTTGTGGACTTTCATTAGAGACAGTATACGTTGATCATTGTAGTTTATGACAACCCAACGCGGCAAAGATTAAAGAACGAAAAAGATCATTGGAAAGGTATGTAAACATCTTACATTTCATGTTTTTATTTTCTATATCTATATGCATGAGTAAGTCTGGTTTTTTAGGTTTCGTTTTATTTTTCGCTGTGTATATTTAATATATATTATATATGAGATACATGACCGGAACCTTACATGTGCCTTGGTGCATATTATTTGTTGATGACATTGTTTTAGTGGATGAGAAAAAAAGAGGGGGTCAATGTCAAGTTTGAACTTAGGAGGGATATGTTAAAGTTGAAGGGTTTTAGATTGAGGAGGACTAAGATTGAGTACGTAGAATGTAACTTTTCAGGACATAAAGTGGTTACAGATGTAAAGATAAAGATGGATCAGAAGTTATACCACAAAATGAGTGTTTTAAATATTTAGGATATATCAACCAAAGCAACAGAGAAATTGATAAATACATAATCCACTGGATCAAATCAAGGTGACTTAAATGAAAAAGTGATTCAGAGGTTTTGTGTGATAAGAAGATATCACTTAAGCTTAAAGATAAATTATATCAATTAACGATTAGGTTGTCCATGCTTTATAGAGCAGAGTATTGACCGATCAAACAAGTTTATAGTCATCAGTTAATAGTGACGAAGATGAGGAATCTCTGTTGGATGTGCAACCTTACTGAAAGAGATAAGGTTAGGAACGTAATAGTGAGGGACAAATTAAAAGTTACTAATATTATGGATAAATTAAGAGAGACAAGACTTCGATAATTTGATCAAAATAAAAGAAGACACCAAGACGTTTAAGTGAAAAGATCGTACTTAATTATTGTAAGAGAAAAATAGAGAAGCCTAAGAAGAATTAAGGGAGGTGATGAAAAAATGATATAACAATATTAGAACTTACTAAATACCTGATCTACAATAGAAAACTTTATCGTGCTAAGATTCAGGTAATGAATTCCTCGTAAAGAGATCCTAGTAGTCTTCTTTAATCTTTTAACTCTTACCTCTTGTAATTAACCTAAGAAGTAATTACTTGTTACTATTATTATGATCATCATACCGACTATTATTATTATTATTATCATATGTTGACATTATATTTATTATTTTATTTTATTTTCTTTATTATTATTATTTCTATTTATTTATTTTTAATATTTAACTAATTTTTATTTTCATTTTTAATTAACATCTTTCATTGCTATTTTTTATTGTTTTATTGCTATTATTTATTTTTTCCTTCATGCAAGTCATTTATTTACTAAATAAGAATAAGGTTACGTACCATAAGAAAAAATGTTACTCATGTAATTGTAGTTATTCTTATGTTGAGTAAGCACATGAAGAATCTTATAGTCTAGCAAACACGTGTACTTGATTTGATAGTTTCTGTGCATTCCCATCACCATATAAGCTGTACAGTCGTGAGTGGCTTAAATAAAAATTGGCACTAAAATAAAACTTAAACTTTTGTCCCTCTTTATCTGTACTATACATTTGAACTACGTCAGCATCATATGTACAATAAATCACTCGTTTGCGTGAGTTATTTACTTCCAAACCTTGATAGCCCCATCTCTACTACTTGAAATCAGAAGTCTCTGGTTCAACTTGACAGATGCCAAAGAAAGAATGGCATCTCGGTGGCAGCCAGCAGGGTCGATAGCTGCAGCTGCAAGGACTGCCTTTGCTGTCGACTTATTTGTCATAGAACTTCTTGTCTCCTATTTGGAACAAAAAAAGTGAAACAACTTCTCATATCTAAATATTGCCTACCATAATAACAAGGTGAAAATAACTGAACATGTTGCCAGATAAAGGTAAAAACAAAAGAAAGATGAACTTATCCTGTCATCAGAAAAGCAATATTTTTCACACTCAACAGCTACTTCAAAGCAAACAACAAAGCTCAAGCGGTACATATAAATAGGTAAATTCATTAAAACAATCTCAATACCTGCACAACTTGCACCCCAGAACTTGATCGCATTTCATATATATCATCATTTCCAACTCCATTTACATTTGGCCCACAAATACAATAACTGCGGTCCGGACTACAATTATGATAAAGAAGAAAAGTCACTAACTGCCACAGAACAAAAATATAGACAGCCAACAAAGGAAATGAGAAAGAGGAAGAAGAATAACCTGCAATGGTCCCATCGACGTATCTTCAAGTCAGTACCCCCAGTCAATAGATCACCCCCAGGTAAGGGGAGCATTGAACGAATGCCAGGAAGTCGAGAAGGAGGTTCATTCAACTCGTCAACTCTATACTTTGAATTGACATTCCGCCTCATATCTGGCTTGAAGTTTGCCTTACTTGATGGCCTGGTCAACGCCCATGGCATATTGGACATTTCAGCATCATTATCGTAATGTGCAACCTTCAATACCTAGACAAAAGAAAGACCGAAAGAAAACTGTAGCAACAATACCTGTGATAAATCCCAAATAATAAGCAAGTCCAGAGTAAATTAGTTTCAACTATATGAAATGGATAACCATTAAAGACATCAAAACACAGTCCAGAATATCTCATTAGATGTACATTGGATATTCAACAATTCCAAAAGACCCTAAAAATTCATCTTCATTGTTTTTAGTAGAATGCGTTGTCTGTCAATGCATAGTTTGACTTTCTACTGTTGCTCGTCAATGAATTTCAAGTAAAACATCACTGTTCATCATCAACAGTTAACTCAGGGTGAGTGATAAATAAACTTTGATCCATAGCAAAGGACAATAAGTAACAGATTATGCAAAGGGAATCTATCTTCCAATGAGAATTGCATTAGAAACGATTTTTCTGCAATCACTATATTTTGCAATGACAGTTTTTCATACCAACTTTTGACTCCATTCAGTACTACTTTCTTAATACAACTGGCACTTTTACTAGCCTTTTCTACATTCATGCTCTGTAAACTTGAGTATTTATCAACTACTCAACCTTGCATCATCACGTTTTAACTCTTACCTTTCCAAGTTTACAATGATAAATAAAAAGAATAGCAATCTACCTGGTGGCAGCTCCCAGTCTCAGCATTCCAAAGAGAAACTTCATTACAACCAGCAGCAACATATACAAGGGGTCTTACAGAATTAGACACAGCAGCATTAGGAGGGGGAACAAAAAGGCACATCTTTTCAACAGGGCATGTAACAGAGTATTGCCATGAGTTTACAGGTATCAGAAACCTCAAGTCCCATAAGGTAAGCACACCCCTAGAAGACCCCGAGATAAACCAATTCCCACAAGGACCTGTCTCAAGGGAAGACACATAGCCCTCATCAGAAACTGCCTTCAGTGTCCAGGCCTCCGAATTTGCTCTGATATCCCAAAGATGCATGCCACCATTTTGAGTGCTGTACATAACAATCTGATTGTCAGTGCTCTCACCATTGAAATTCAAGAGGCTGAGTATGGCACCTTCTTTGATATCCTTCTTTTTTATATCGGCAATACCAGAGTACTTTTCAACAACATTGCCAAGCCCTCTTGATATATGGTCGACAGAAAATAAATGCAGCATGCCATCACATGCTCCAACGACGACTTGAACAGAGTTGCGGAGCATAACGGTGCAGAGTGCTCGGCTTCCCTCCAGGTGATAAGTTAATCTTGATCTAAATGAAATATCTTTTTCCAACTTTCTTGAATCCCACACTTTGAGAGTTGAATCATCAGAAGCACTCACAAAAAGGCTATGATTATGTGAAATTGCAATGTCATTGACTGCGGAACGATGCTCCTGCAGATGTGCAACCAACACACCCCGAGGTCTCCAACCTGAATCTGGAACCCCTGTTGTTCGTGAAAACGATGGCAATCCAGTTACATCTGACAGAGCAGAAGTGTCTTCTAAAGTGAAAGAACTTCCTTTTGTCGTGCCAGATAATCCCAGTTCTTGAAATTTACTAGTGACATAAGTTGTTTGATCTGTTTCCCTACTCTCTGGCTCATGGACAACTCTATAGAACTGTCTAGAACCCCCACTGATGCTAAATGAACCTGAAACCAGCTTAGGTGCAGGAACAGAACTGGCCAAGCTAAATGATTTGTTTATTGGATCCATCCAGGGCATGTATGATGAACCAGTTCCAAGAGAGTTCATGCGCAATGAAGAATCTGAAGCTGCCGGAGGATTTTTGACTGCTCGCCGGTCCATGCTAAAAGAGTACAAAGGTATTCCTTCAGAGGAATTATCATGCATAAAACTGTTCATACTACCGTGTGTAGACATATAACCTGAGAATTGCATCTTTTGAGAGCATAGAGGATCACGAATATCAACTGTGCTGGAAGAATCGCTTATAAAACCCATAGAATTCAATTTGGTATCACCAACCTCTGGTTGTTCCACTACATCGACATGTTTTTGAATCTCGGGAAAAGGTTTCGTGTCAGGCCAATTCTTTACTGAACTTAGTTCCATATCCTCTTTCTTAAATAAATCCACAGAATCCCCTTGTTTTGATTTTGCTGATGAATTGTACCAGATCTTTCTCTGCCTTTCCAGCATGTCTGAACTCCTCGCATTTTCTAAGACTTGGTAAAATGACTGTCTTGAGACAGGATTTTTCAAACATGAAAGCAGAGAATTCTCAGAAGCTAGGGAAGGCGGTTGTCTACGGAGGAAAGGCCGTATAACTGGAGCAAGGAAAACATAAGAATCCACTGCACCTAAGGTTTCACTGCTGGCAGCAATGAAACCGACAGCTGACCTTCTAACCCACTGACTAGGATAACACAATAATGGAAATGCACGTCCTATCATTTCAAGAAGTATACGCTTTCGTAAGAAGCTAACTCTACACAGAATTGTCAAACAGTCCAATGCATTGACAATCACAGCCTCAGTCTGGTCACTTAAAGCTTGTTCAATGTAGGGAAAAAGATACTCTTCTACACTTCTTTGGCCCACAAAGAAGCAGACATAAACAATCTTGCCATAGAATAATGCCCTAAGCTGCTCATCTCGATCATTCAGAAATGCAGGCAGGATGGGTAGTAGAAAATCATTACTCTGCCTCTGACCAAAAAAGCAGCATAGTTTGCCGATGTCCTGAAGCAATGCCCTCCTGATATTTGGAGTTTGTTTTGCGCCCATAACAAGTTCTTGAACAACATCAGCAATGGATCTCCTAAGCTGCACAAGCTGTGCATCATTATTTATCCTTTGAAGCTGTCCGGATGTTTCAATTAATGATGCCTTTGACTTCTGTTTTGAACTCACCTCATCAAGAACACCTGCCTGAGTCAAGCTTATTGAATGAATCAAGAACCCATACGCAGTCAGTGCCAACTTTGCAATATTGCTAGCATAACAAATTCTCACACTTTCTTCTGGGTCATCAGGAAGCATGGAAAGCATTGGAAGAATATACTCAGGGAATATCTTTGCATCACTAGGAGGAAATTCTCGGACTAGAGGCAGAATGTCACACAAAGTTTCCAATGCAGCAGCACGCACTATTGCTGCTTGATCTAACAGCATTGCAACCACATATGGTAACACACGTTGTAGCCTATCTTCATCATCAATATATAATGAGGAAGATTTGAGTAAGAGTATGGCCCCTCTCCTCAAATGAGGTAACTTGACATTACGTATACAAGAGCAAAGCAGAGAAGCAATAAGAACCATACCTTCACATTTCATACTATCTTCAGGTAATGGTAAAAATGGCATACCAAAAGTATCTGACTGACTGTCATACTCAGACATCAATGACTTCAGGTCATCCATGGTGATCTTTTTCAAAAAGGGATGATCATTTCTTCTAAATGCATTGGAAATGGCTTGAAGAAGTTCACCTGGAGATTGCTGCGTACAATTCATAGGATCCTGTGATAAGGTAGAATTGGGTGCATTGTCAGGCATTGACTTCAAAGTAGAAGAACCATCGCTTTGTTTTACATCCCCAAGCAAGGTATTGATATCACCAAGAAGTTCGCATTGACCATGAACTATACCCTTATTTATTTTGTCTCTGTGTTTTGAGTCCCTGACTAAGTCCAAGTTTTGACCCTCAATCATCTCATTAGATGGCTTAACAATCAGGTTATTGGCAGACATGCCCACTCCATTTCGTGTTTCCTCACTTGTCCTACTGCTCATCATTTGCTTAAGTATCTCATGGAAAACACTCTGGCACATTACAACCTGCACAAGAGACATGATATCAGCATGGTAGTGAGTAGCAAAGACCACCAAAAATATAAGCAGAGTACTAAGGGTTTTTACCCTCATATCAGACTGAATAGGATTCCAGCAACAGTAAAAGTTATGCAGGAATGGTGAGAAATAGCTAGGAAAAACAACATCTACGTAGTTTTGTAGGTAGCCTTCAGCAGAAAGTCGTGCCTCTGGCTCCAACTGAATCATATGAAGTATCATCTTTCGGATTCCAGAATCTGGGATCTACATATTCAGTACATATCAGTCTTCAAATAAATATTTCATATAGATTAAACTGGATTGAGACCAACAGTAATAACCTTTTCAAGATGTTGGCTAGGATCATATTGTCCTCTACGATAAGCAAGAAGCTGAGAGAGTTCAAACAGTTGCTGGCCCTCAAGAAAAAGCTCAGCAATTACACACCTAAATAGGTCCGCAACAAAATCTAAATTTATTAAAGCCATCCAAGAACAGTACCCTGTCTTTTAACATCAAAGATTAAAAAGCCAGAATGCTCACCCCACAGCAAATATATCCATGGATGGCTTTAATAGTGCATCAAGAGCAATCTGCATCTCACCTCCGTGCTCATAGAATCTCTGAAATTTTGAGAAGTAACTTATATAAATGGGAACAAAGATATCGATAGAAAAAAGAAATTAGAAGACTAGCTACAGCTAATAAGAACGTGGATTGTAAAAGACAACTTCAATTATGCACTATTGATTCTTGAAGATCTAGTCAATATCACTTCTCCAAATGCTATCAACAAAAGTCTATTTCTGAAAGTTGGACGCTTTGTTCTTATTACCACACCCAAGATCGACCCTAGCTCGAAAGCTTGAACATGAATCCTAACTTCTAAATCAAGGTCATTGAAGTTTTCCACAATTAACATTGAACGATAATCAAAACAAATTTAACACCTGACATGAAATAAAAGGACAAGAAAATACCTCAGGTGCAAGGTAACATAGCCTTCGTCCTCCCGTGTCAAAGAAGAATGAGAAATCCGATGGGTCATCATATGGAATATAAGTTGGTTTGAAAGATGCAAAGTCGGCAAGATAAAGCCAATTCCAGGAAGTTACAAGTACATTCTCACACTTAATATCACCTAATGCAGTAAAACAAGTAATTAAAATGATATGTCACAAAATAGAAATTCGTCAGAACCGATTTCACTCACCATGACAAATACCCTTCTCATGGCACTGTTTAACAGCAAGAAGTAACTGCAGACCACCAGAAGTAGCATATGTCAAGAGTGAAACACTAGAAATGTATGTCAAAAAATTGTTGAAAAGAGGAACATATACATAGACCTGAAAAGCCAACCATTTCTTTTCCACAGGACTCAGGAAGGGTCGAGTGCTCAATCTATCATGTAGATTATTGAAGAAATATTGCCTCAGAAGATACGCTGCTTTATCGGTTTCCTGCCAAAACTGCAAGAGAAGACTATCATGTGAGGAACTTAGCTGCCAAAAAGCTCCCATTAATCCCGTTAATCCGATACTGGCAAAGTTACCAAAGAAGATTCCTTTTATTTGGCCTATAGTCCTCGACAGCACCAATATTAAGATTCATAAAACAATCCGTTTCTAGTATAAAGGCTCATGTAAGAAATTCACATATACTAAGATGATAGTCCAAATTCTCTTTCCCAGCAAACCTAGAGCCGTGCTCAAACTTTCACATTTAATCGTCCCAGTTCCCTTGAACATGATACGTGGATTACAATTCAATTAAATACTTTCTTTGGATCCCCATACACAATTCAACCATTCCACCTATATATCCCACTTATTTCCAAATATCTTTTCTGTAGCAAACAAAAGAGGGATGAACTTCCTAATCTATTAAATAATTAAATTCAAAGTTTAACAAATTCTACAACAAAAAAACAAAGTAAAAATACTAGAAATTGCGCTCCCATCCTTCCTGCGCTTTCTAAGAGAACCGCACGTAATGTTTCAGTAACACGATTACATTACAATTTAACATAAATCTTTAAAACCCTAAAACTTTGAGACTTTTCTAGGCAACCAAACAGAGAAATACAAAATTCTCAAAAAGAAACAAACAAGCAGTGAAACAGAACCTGGAAAGGCCAAACGTGGGGGTGATCAAGGGCGCGGAAGGTCTCCTTGATATGTTCGAGTCGGCGCTCGTACTCTCTGAGGTCTATGGGGTCGCCGCGCTTGAAATAGACCTTGACGAGTACCAAACCCTCGTCGTGCTTGCAGAGGATGGACTTAAAGAAGCGCCCGCGCCCGAGCACCTCCTTAAGAACCAAATTGTAAGAGGACGGCAAGTCGTGGAGATAGTACTCCGACGCAGAGACCTGCGTCGTCCTAGCGATCTTGTTTCCCATTCTCCGATTGCGCTCCTCGCTCTCTTTCTTTCGCTACGGATTTTGTGATAGATTCGGCATTGCTTGAGTTTCCAAACGACGACGTCGAAGAGACGAGAACAGGTGAACTTTGCTGGAGCGGAAAAAGAAGGATTGAGGGATACGTTGGCTGGTAGCGTGGAAGCCTTTTTCTTGTAGTTCCCGTATCGGTCTAGACTACACTACTTCAAAATTTTATTGCATGTTAATTTAGGATTTTAAATAGACCCGAAATTTAAATTATTGGGAGAATTAAAATGAGTTAAAAAATTGAAAATTAATGGTACTAAAATATTAGCATAATTTTTTAGTGTGCATTGAATAAAGTATTAAATTATATATTTAAATAAATTATTTAATAATTTAATAATATTAGATTTACTGTTATTAATAAATTTAATTAGATAATAGCATTAGCTACCAAAAGTGGAGAGTAACAAACAAGACTTCTAACCACCAATTAATTCACTCCTTTAAGTGCTATATGCATTTTGGGAGGTACTTTCTAACCGCCAATTAATTCACTTATTATGTTCTATGAGTTACTTGTACTTTTTACGGAGTCAGATACTTGTTACATGAACATCTATCCATTTATTTTCTGTAGGTCTCATTTATTAAATTGATGGATATTCATAGAACAGGATAAGAACAGCGTATTAAGAATAAGTAGGCAATCTATTCCCCTTTTTATGTGGAAAAAATATGCTTATTTAGTTTTTAGCATATAGAAAAATATAAAAAAAGTAAGAAGTTTAAGTATGATGTGATTGTTTTGGTTAAATGGTCTAGTAAAGAAATATCAAAATAATCTACATTTTGAGCAATTAAAAATGTTAACAATTCACATGTTATACTTGGTTAATAAATTATTTGGTTAGGATTGACTTTTTTTTAGCCTTTATATTTTTTTAAGTAAAAATATGCATAACTCTTTCTATAATTTAAGTACTTTTGAAAAATTTTTAATTTTGAAAAGTTTGTGCATCTTAAGATTAGATGTGTTGTCATCCAAAGTTAGGGGTGTGCTTAGGTAGCAAGTAAGGTAACTTGGGTCCTTTAAAGACCAATACTCCAAAGGAATGCGATGAAAATTGACCTAAATGGGAATGGATTTCATCTCTGATCTATCCAATCTGAATCATATTTCCTATTTCCTTTGGAAAATGATTTACCTTATATATGCCAGAGATGCAAATCCATAATATTTTATGCCATCTTTGGAGGAGAAGCAAAAAATGTAGAGTTCATCTTCAGTCATCATAGTGTTTTCTAGTCCACATTTCCTCCGGTTCAGGTTAGCCTAATGTTGTACACTTGGAAAAGCTAACCTCTTGTCTAGGAAGAAGCCAACTAAGGCAACTTTCCACTTAGTTACTTCGTTTATCAAAACATTAGGTGGAGGAGAGATAAGTCCCTCCTTATTCTATGGAATAAAGTACAACTTGCCAAAAGTTTATGGATCTACTAAAACTCTTCTCTAAGACGGTTTCTTTAGTTTCTAAGCAAAGGGCGAGTTGTTAGGTTTAGTCAACTTAAAAGGGAGGGCATGGAAGTCTTTGTATGATTATTGTGACAAGGAACTTGCTTCTGGTAAAGGATGAGCAACTTGAGCTTCAACGGACATTTTGTCTCTAAAATGTCAAGATTTAGGCTTAAGCAGGAAATTAAAAGAGGGGTCTAGTTACCTAATATGGAAAGAACTTAATTTGGGCCAATTAGATAGGCTGAATTAGAAAAATAAAGGCGTAGATAGAGGTAAAGGTGAAGAACAATGAAGAATCGTGTGTAAGCAGGAGTGAGAGAGATCAAGGGGAAATGTTAAGACATTCATAGAAGGCACGATTGTAGTGAGGAAGAAAAAAAACAATCTATAGCTTGGATACAAACTCAGGTTATGGTATGTAAAGTTTATCGAATGCATTTTTGATCCCTAGAGGTTTCCACATAGCACACAAACATATCTTAATAGAGTCTAGTGAGAGGATACTTTTTTTTAAGCCTTGGTTACGACTCTTTGTTCATTCATATTGGAATTGGAACTTTCTTATGAATCCATTTTATGAAAAAGTACGGCAAGATTCTTCTTCTTCTTATATAATTCTCATGTATATGAATACAATTTTTTTTCTTTGTAACAAGCCTTTTATTTATGATCAACATTTTCTCAGTTCCTTTTTTTAGCGAATAGCTTTCTATGAAAAGGTAAAATAGTTTACATAAGTATTTGTTAATTATTTTCGAGCTAACCTATGTTTGTTTAAAGATCCTTTCATGCATTATGTTAGATATCAAAGACAATTCATTCTGGCTTCAAAGGATACCCTTCTTCTAATAAAAAATGGAAATATTTTTCCATTTATGTCAATATCATTGTGTGATTTTAGCCTAAAAAAGATCGATATGAACTCATTATCCAAACACTCTCTAGACGTTTTAGGTTATTTTTCAAATGTACGACGAAATCCTTCAGCGGTATAGAGTCAAATGCTATAAAAATCTTTTTTAGATAATATTAAGAAGAAACTCGATTCAATAGTTCCAATTATTCCTTTGAATGAACATTGGTGAAAATGAGATATTGTAACAAGAAAAGGCATCCCATTAGTAACTCAGCCAGGACTTATTCATCAAATTATGATATTATCGCCCAATTTTTGCATATACGCCAAAAATAAATTATCACAGTGGATTCTTAAGAAAAATTGCATTTTAATAAAATATTTACTTTGAATTTCTTGTGTAAAGACTATGGCTTGTAAACACAAATGTACTTTACATGTTTTTCAAAAGTTTAGGTTACATTCTTGGGAGATTTTTTATGGAAAAACAAGTTCTTTCTTTGATTTTCCCAAAAGCCTCTTCTATTTTATGAAAGGTATATAGAGAGTGGTTTTGGTATTTAGATATTCTTTATATGAATGATCTAGTCAATCATGAACAATTAGTTATAAAAAGATGTAAATCAAATCAAAATTCTCCCTAAATGATGAAGAGAGAAAAAAAATTCTTTCATTTCTATTATAAAATGTTCATGTACTCTTCGAATAAAGATTGAGCAACTAATTATTCGACTTTTGTAGAGATTTTGTATAGAAGGGAATGAGTAAAATTTATACATAGGGAAAATCGTGTGCAACAAAATACACAAGCATGGCTTGGGGAGGGATTTTTTTACATATTTTAAATCCATTTTCTACTCCATCTGACTAGTTTCGGGTTTGAGTCCTAGGCAACCTATTATAACTATCTATTGAATAGTATGAAATCTTATATGATATGTCTATTAATCTTAATTATTTTTAACTCATTTCAACTTCATTTTTTTATTCAAAAAGTTATGATGAATCTAGATAAATAAGATCATAAAGATATGCCCTTGACTATTGGTTTACATGGGTATAAAAGTTATGTTATACTATTGAATCACAAGTCTTCAATTCTTTATTTCTAATTATAGAGAATTTGTGTACTTAGGAGTCCCCAATGATTAAAGAAACCAAGATTTTACCATGACTGCAATTTTAGAGAGATGTAAAAGTGAAAGCCTATAAGGTTGCTTCTATAATTCGATAACTAGAATTGAAAATTGTCTTAACATAGGATGGTCTAGTGTTTTGCTGATCCTCCTTTACTGACCACAACTTTTATTTATTATAGTTTTCATTGCTGCACCTCTAGTAGACATTGATGATATTCGTGAACTTATTTATAGATCTTTACTTTAACTTTACGAAAATAATCTTTTTTCTAATGGCATCATTCATACTTCTACGATAATAGGTTTGCACTTTTATCTAATATGGGAAGTTGCATATGCTAATGAATGGTTATATAATGGTAGTCCTTATGAGCTAATTATTTTACACTTATTGCTTGGTATAGCTTCTTATATAGGTCGTGAGTGGGAACTGAGTTTCTATTTGAGTATATGCCTTTGGATTGGTGTTACATATTTAACTCCTCTTGCAGCTACTATTACTATTTCTTTTATTTACCTGATCAGTTATGTAAGGTCCCAAATTACACCCTAGTAGAAATATTACATGTTCATGAAAGTAAATATGATAGGTGTTGAAATTGTGATATGATTATAAATTATATATGTCTTGAATTTTGATTTGATGGACCATAATTATCAACTTGAAATTAATTGTTACTATTAGAGAATTGATAAATGAAATGTACATTTGGACTAGGAAAATTATCAAGTGATAAGACAAGTTGGGTACATGGAAATTTGAATGATTAAGCATATGAATTTGTGACATTTGGCATGGAAGATTAAATGACAAATGGCATGTTTAATAAATTGAAAAGTGGCAATAATAAGTGAGTGACAAGTGGCCTAATAGAATTGAGACATTTGGTGGCTTATATGGTGGACAAATGGGACACATACAATGGTCACAAATGCCATGTTGTGAGAGTGATACCTAGCAACTTCGGTGTTAAGCTTGTAAGAAGTTTCTATAGCCTTCATTTTGGCATCTCCACCGAAACCATCCACCCTCTCTTAGCTCTAAATTTTGCTTCAATTTCACTTAGAACTCTTTCAAAATATCGCATCAAGAAAGCTACCACATGCTATCTTCGATATTGTTGTCTTTTGGTGTTAAGAGCATCTTAGTTTCACTTGGATGTTGGAATTGTGCTTGTTGTTTGGAAGGCTAGTTTGGCTTGTTCCTTGAAGTTAAACAAGGAAAGGAATGCTAAACATGATTGTATGATATAATATGAATTATTTGATGCTTGAATTGGATAGAATATGTATTGAATTGATGATGAATTGAGGTCTAGAACATGATACTTGTTTGATAGCTTTTGCTTTAGATGTTGATACCTAAAAGATCATAGATTGTGAGATGTTTAATGAATGATTTTTGAATTGGTTTGGACAAGAATTTGATGAGGTATTAAAGCATGAATAAGGTAGAATTGAAGTGAAATTGACGGACTTTGGTGAAGATGTGTTGAATGGAAATGAAGAATTCAAGTTTTGAAAACAAATTGAAGGTTGTGGATGAGTGAATTTGGTTCACTCACCCCACGATGGTATTTTTATGGCTCATTCCTATGGTCATGGGAAGTACTTAGGAAGGAAAAAAAGTTGGTTTTAGGCAATTATTGTACTATATAAGGTTAAGGTACTTTATAATGGTGTAATTGGACTTAATTAAGGTGTAAAATGAACCTAGTTTTATGTGGAATAAGTTAATTAAAGGTTAAATAAGGTTTGGATTATTAATTGAGGTGATAACCTAAGGAAGGTGTTGTTTGATAGCAATGTAACTAATTTTGAAATTATGAATTGTTAAAGGAATGAAGTATATTTAAGAATGCTAATGTGATTTAAAGAACAAGAGTAATATATTAGTTTATGAATGCATGTGAATTGGGAACTTATGTGAATACATGTAATGTGTGATTACTTAACGATTTCATTAGTACATTATTGCAAATGTTTATGTTCATAAGGCATGTTAAGTTTGATTAAATGTGAATGAAAATATTCACTGTAAGCAAAATGGAATAAGTCATATGATATGCAGTATATCTTTCACATATGATTCTGAAATCTTAAATGTTTGTTTTAAAATTGCCAAATCCTAGTCGTGGGTGAATAGGCATGCCTAGAAGGATCTGTAGCTACTCCTGTAACTTGATATTAAGGTGTCCCTTGATTATTGACACTACGGTCTCTCCTAATTTTGGGACATAAGTCTCTTCTGTTTTATGATACCAATCATAGGTATCTTCTATTTTGGTCCCGTTACCAACTTTTGTAAAAGGGATTAGTAGGCTAACTTGTTTTGCGTTCTGATATATGTTCAATTATGATATAAGCTAAGTTCAGTTCTGATACAACTAAATTTTGTTATGATATAATTAAGTTTTGTTCTAACACAATCAAGTTCTGTTATGATTTAAAGTTTTTTATGATATTATGGTATTATGTTTGGAAAATTGTAAGTTTTGATCTGAAGCAAGTATAACATGTTCAGATATGTTATATTATGTTTTGATGCAAATAATGTTAGATTGTTCTTTAATTTGAACAATTAAAGGTTGTATGTGATTTGACATGATTCAGTGCATGTGAATGCTAGACGACTGTTAGAAACAGTCGCCAGATTATATCTTGTTTAGTTATTCCCCACTAAGCTATATATGTTTAGTATGGTGGTTTTGCCTCTATGTAGGTTCGGATAAGAAGATCTAAGGCTGGGCCAACCGCAGTAGCCAAAGAAGGATGTGTTTTATTTTGGAAGATGTATATTTGTGTTTAAGTTTAAGTTATATTTCAATGTAATGAGATATGTTGTATTTTATGTTTTGTTTAATGGTTTGCAATTACCTCAATACAGAATGGATTTGGAACTTATGGCATGTATTTGGAATAGTACAATATGTTTGATATGTTTTGTTTACAACATCTAATGATATGTAATATACGTTTGCTTGAGTTTCTGGAAGTGCTTTGGATTGTTTGGCATGTTTTAGTTTTGTTTTGTATGGCATTTGCATATCTTCTCAGGGGATATATCGGTGTTACAAGTTGAAAAACCTTTTTTAATGGAATGTCTTTAGGAATCTCTAGTACCTTTAACTTTATGATTGTATTCCAGGTTAATCACATCATCCTTATACGCCCATTTCACATGTTAAGCGTAGCTAGTGTATTCAATGGCTTCCTATTTAATGCTTTGCATGGTTCTTTTGTAACCTCTAGTTTAATAAGAGAAACTACATAAAATGAATATGCTCATGAAGGTTATATATTCGGTTAAGAAGAAAAAATTATAATATCGTAGTCGTTTATGGTCATTTTGGTTTATTGATATTCCAATATGCTAGTTTTAACAACTCGTTCTTTACATTTCTTACTAGTTGCTTGGCCTGTAGTAGGTATTTGGTTCATTACTTTAGGTATTAACACTATGGCTTCAACTTAAATGGTTTCAGTTTTAACCAATCTATAGTCGATATTTAAGGTTGTGTAATTAATACCTGGGTTGATATTATTAATCGTGCTAACCTTAGTATGAAAGTTATCCATGAATATAATGCTCATAATTTCCCTCTAAACCTAACAACGGTTGAAGCTCCATCTACAAATGGATAATACTTCAACCTTAGTCTATATAAGTTTTTAGCCCTAAAGTAATTAAAGAGGGCACTAAAGTTGGAGATGAAATAAGACCTAGATATAGAGCCCTGTCAATTGGAAAGGCATTTTTCTATTTTTTTAACTTCATTTTGGCCATTTAAGGAAAGCCTTTTCTAGACTGAGCTCTATCTAGAATGTCCCCCTATAGATAGGAATTCCTCTCTCTCTTACCCCAAAGATTCTTATTTGTGTCGGAATGCTTTTATTTTCTAAGATTATCCTAACAGTCAAACTCCTTCCTAACGTCGCTCACCTACCATTGAAGCTGGAATGCTTTTATTTTCTACATAAGGCTACCATAAGGAATCAAAAAGTTGGAAGTGGGATGTGGAATGTGATTGGTGATTGATGGTGGATATGAAATCAATTATACATCAGATGATGAGCCCATGTAAAAACTTTTATTAGCACTCAATGGGTAGGTAGGCTATTAGATTGAGACAAAAGCCTAATCATGCATAAACATATTCTGATTCGAGCTCAAGCCAAAGCAAGGGAGGCAAGAACATCTTGATTAAAAACTCTACTTTTATTAGTAGTGAGAAAGGGTTTTCAAAATTCAATCAAATTGATCGAGAATCTCATCATCTGTTAGGTGGGAGAACTGACCAATCAAGTTGGGTTGGGCGTCCATGTCATAGATTTTTTTTTCTAGCCAAAAATCCCTTTATTTATTAAATTGGGGAAAATGAAATTCATTGGTAAATGAAAAATCTACCTATTTTAATACTTAGAAAAAACTTGGAAAAAGCAAGGCAAGGCAAATGGCTCTCCATCTCTAAGAAGATTATGCCCAGGATCTAGTAATCTAAGCCTTGCGTCATTTGCTCCTCTCAAATAAGTATGTCCTAAGTTGACTAAACAATTGCTTTGAAATTTTCCTACGAATGAATCAACTTGAGTTATACACTCATTCTTAATCTTCTTTAACTTATCTCATTTGTTTCAAAAAAATGGTGAAAGACTACTTGTCTATTAGCACTTGCTTAACTAAAAGATCCCCTTCTCTATTCCATTTGTGCCATTTTTTCACTTGGGTGAAACCTACTATCTAAGGTAAGAGTCTTGTAACTCGCTCTATATTTTGGCCTGTAAGCAGAGGTTTTTAGAAACTATCTGTTAATCCTTGTATCTATGCTTGCCTTTCACTTTTATAATGTGATCTATGGAATTCATCGATATTGAGTAATATCATCAGCATTTACAAGTGCTTATGCATCCTACCAGCTTGTAAAACCATGTCAAAATCGAATAATGAAAGAAGAGAGTCTATATAGTTGATAGAAGAGTTTGGTGAAGCAGAATAAATAGGTTACGCCATAGTAAGATATTTATGATATGAAATATCTCACTAGTTGAAAGATATGCTTCAGGTTATTTATTAGTTACTTCTATGATTCATAACATGAATTTAGGGAAGACAAGCAAGCGACTGAAGTTGCTTCACTGGATGGATCGATTTAAAGATGGATAGCTATGGTTGAGGGCAGCATGTGGCAAGTTGGTATATCAGAGTGAAGGAGTGACTTCATTACTGTTGGGGCCCGATCTGGAGACCGGATCCCAACCGGAACATGAAACGAAAGTTGCCGAAATCAATACGGATTCAAATTGGAGAATTTGAATCCGAAGGCAAATCGAATAACAAAGGTATCGAAAACAAAACAAAGATTTATCGAAGTCGAAAGCAAATACACAGGAAATCTAGCGCAGAAAGGCAAAAACAGAAACGGAATCCAGAGCGAAGAAAACAATAGGCGAAAGAAATCGAAAGCGAAATCCATGAAATCAAATCATATTGAAAGCGAAGAAATCGAAAGCAAATCGAATCGAAGTAACAAAAACAAAAACGATTCGAACGGACTAAATCGAATTTTCCGACATCCGCAAACTCACACATTAGAAAGATGAGCGTTAGATACCTTAGGACTAAACCAAATTCAAAACCGGTATAAAATTTTTCTTTTCTTTTCTTACTTAATCGCTTTATTCAATCTATACAGATCACATCCTTAAAGAAAAACTCAAATCACATGCAATATCTCATCTTGCTAATAAAATCATAATTCTCATTCTATCATTCTTTTATCATAGAAATTCAGGCAGCATAATAGCTGCAATCCCAATTAACCCAAACCTGCAAGGTGTTTAAAAGACAATTCTATAATGCCCAAACAATACTTAGAATCATCGGACGCCCCATCCGGAATCCACATCACAATATCCAGTAACCAAAGTACATTCATGCACATTCATACATACACAAATCAATCCCATTTCTCAATTCAATATACAAATTTCATATTTCATTTACATAAGCCATAATTCACTTTTCCATTCTATATACAAATTCCATAAATCAATTTCATCTTGTCTGAAATCTGAATCTTGCAACAAATTAACTAAAAGCCAATCATGCAAGTAACGAACAGACGTCTGAACCTTCTTTCATCCGATCTCCATCTAGATATCTGGAGGTGGGGATGAAAGGGGGGGTGAGCTTATAGCTCGTGGGTAACAGGTTTATAACAAAGAACAAGCAAAACCGTTGAAAAGTTCGTTTGTCGAATAAAAGTCATAATGAGTTCATAAAACGCTTGTTCCCAAATCTCAG
>JANIPM010000232.1:18586216-18600411 GCA_027478405.1 Erythroxylum cassinoides
TAAGAAGTGATATTACATTAGAAGAAGTGAATTTGGGAAGATTATGAGTGAATATGATGTTAGAATAGATGTAGGAACCTTTGGAGAGGTTTTGGAAGGAGTTTTGGATCACCAATGTCTATTAGATGGACTTCAACCTAATGTCTGTTTAATGGACATAGACTGGGCTAGGGGCGTTTTTACACCCAAGAAGGTCTGTTTCACCCAAGAAGGTCCGTTAAATAGACCTTCTTGGGTGTAAAAACATCCCTAGCCCAGTCCATGTCCATTAAACAGACATTAGGTCCATTAAACGGATCTTTTTGGGTCTAGAATGGACTCCCAAGCCTGTCTATGTCCGTTAGGCGGACATACAACAGATATTCACAGGATAGCTACAGTAAATTATGATTTTGACCATTTTAGAGGTAGAATCTCACTTTGTGGTCTTCATAACAGTTGTAAATCTAGAAGTATTCTTTTAAGTAGTTGAAGAACGAACTCAATCTGCCATTTGTATTGAAAGTTATGGCAATTGCCCCAAGACAGGTACAATATGATTTAGGACACAAACATGTTTTAATATTTTAACCATAACTTCACCTTTCGACCTCCAAATGAGGTGATTCTTGAAGCAACAAGTTCCTAAGACATTTTTCTATCTCCATGTATAAATTGGTATTCATTGGTGTTGATTTGCAAAAGATTGATGGAGAGAAAGTTAGGAATTTGATTAGAAGAGCATGGATTGGTTGTTTTCCAAACATACTTTGGTGTTTTTACTTATATGTTAAATTGTTGAGCTCTGATTGAGATGATTCTTAGTTCAAAATAAATTAGATACATGGAGCTACAATTTTGTTGAAGTCAAATTGTGAGTTTGGTATTTGACTGGTATGGGCACACTACTCTTGTGGGATAATGACTAATGAGGGTTCTTTAAAATAACCCTTTAAGGTAATACGCACGCTCACGTCTCATGACATTCCGAAATGTTGGGCTCCAGAAACGGAGTCCAACATGTGTGGTATCAAAGCAAGAATTGGGTTCCAAAAATGGTGCCCAATAAGATTATATCAAGAGGTCAAACATTTTTTTCCCTAACTTAATGAGAGGGAATAATGAAAGGACTATCACATTTTATGACAACAACAAATCAAAGTTTTTACTAACTAAGATGATCGCTGGTGATGAACAACCACTCTTCATTATCAACAGCAAAAACTTCAGGATATTGATCACCTCACTCTAACTGACTTTCAAGATCCTAACTTGAAATACTTTGAATAAAAACATTTTCAAGATATACGAGGATCAAAAGAAAGAAATATCAAAGACTTTGTCGAGTATTAATAATAGAGTAGCTATTACATCAGATGTGTGGACAACTGACAATCAAAAGAAGGATTATATGGTAGTGTCAACGCACTACATTGATAAGGACTAAACTCTATACAGTTGATTACTGAGGTAAATTATATTTTTTAAAATATTTTCATCATTTATTTATTGATTACATTATAATTGATATTTGTTTATAATATGTTTATTTATGTACCAGCGTCACTTACAAGTGACAGAATGACAACCGTGTTGGTGGATTGTTTAATAGATTGGAATGTTGACACTAAGTTGTCTACCATAACTCCTAATAACTTTAGCATAAATGATATAATGATCGAGAAGTTGAAGAATAAGATACATGTTAGGAGACTGTTAATTGGTAGGAGGTTATTCTATATACATTATTTATTGCAAATTGTGAATTTGATTATAAAGGATGGGTTATAGGTGATAAAGGAAGCGGTCAAATCGATTCAAAATAGTGTAGTGTATTGGAGTGCAACATTGAAAAAAGTTAAAAATTTTAAAGAAACAACATGATAACTGTGCATTCCCTGTACGAAGAAGTTGATTTTTTTTATTATTCTACTAGATGGAATTCAAAATTCAAGATGATGGAGTTGACAAGCAAATATACTGAGGTGTTCAATATGTTGAGACAAAAAGATTCTTAATATACTTACCTACCAACAAAAGAGCAATAAAAGTTGACTAAAGTATTTTGTGTAAAGATGTCAATATTTTATAATGATATTAAGTTGTTTTCAAGAACAAAATATCCAACTTTAAACCGTTGTTTTAGTAGTATGTGCAAGATCAGAAAGTTATATCTAATTAGATCCTTGACTTTAATGAGATGATCCAAGTCATGATAGAGTAGATGACGGAGAAGTTCAATTATTACTAGTATATGGTCGGACAAACTGTGGTAGACATTTAATTATTGCTTGAGATTTCTTACAGTAGGAAGGAGTTAGATAATTATTTAGACATAAGTGTTGTGATCAAAGTTGAAGGTGTGGAGTATTACTACGGTGGAAAAAATATGAAAGTGCTGTTTCAATCATGCCAGCAATTGCACGAGTTCTCCTAGCAATTCTAGTATCTACTGTTGCTTTGGAGTATGCTTTAGTATTGGTGGTCCGATAATTAATCTTGTTGACATAAAAGTGAATGGCAATATTACTAACATCAATCTTAGTAACATATGGTATGATAATGACCTTTTTGTCCTTGCAAGTTAAGTGAAGCAAGTATTCTACCTCAGCGACACTGTATTGGGTAGTAATTGGAAAGTTGTTCAAAAGTTTTAACACCAAAATCTCTCCGATTTTTGCAAAAGGAAAAATGGTCAAATAAGTGAAGATGATGATGAAGTATTTCAAGAGATTGAATTTCAGCTAAATAATGGATCCCTACAAATAGAAGATGCAGATATATCATCATTCCATAAGAGATATGTTGATCCCAATATACTAGAAGAAAATGAAGTACAAGCCAATCTTGTCGTAAAAAGAGATTAAGAATATATTGAGGATGAATTATATGACAATGATGTTACTTTGGTCGAATTTAATAGTGATGAAGAGTCAAATTATAATGTAATTAATGATGATGGTTTTCAAGATCTTGAATATGATAACTGAAGGTAATAAAAGTGTTGTTTATATTGTCTGAAATGTAATGTTGGTAACATTTATGTTAATGCATATTGTTAATGTTTAAGTTATATTAATGTAGATTGTTGATGTTTGACTTATGTTATTGCGTATTGTTGATATTTGAGTTATGTTAATGCGAATTATTGATAATTGAGTTATGTTAATGCAGATTGTTGATGATTGAGTTATATTTATGCATATTGTTGATGTTTGAGTTATGTTAATGCTTATTGTTGATATTTGAGTTATAGTAATGCATATTATTGATATTTGAGTTATGTTAATGCGAATTGTTGATGCTTGACTTATGTTTATGTGTATTGTTGATATTTGACTTATGTTAATGAGTATTGTTGGTATTTGAGTCATGATAATGTCGATTGTTGATGTTTGACTTATGTTTATGCGTATTGTTGATGTTTGAGTTATGTTAATGCGAATTGTTGATAATTGAGTTATATTAATATAGATTGTTGATGATTGAGTTAAGTTTATGCGTAATGTTGATGTTTGAATTATGTTAATGCGTATTGTTGATATTTGGGTTGTGTTAATGCAGATTATTGATGTTTGATTTATGTTTATGCGTATTGTTGATGTTTGAGTTATGTTAATGTAGATTGTTGATGTTAGAGTTTTAAAAAGGTGGTAAGTATCGAAATTGTTCCTCCCCTATAACAACCGAGTCAATCAAATCCTAGCCAACAACAATAATTGACTTCATCCACTAATGAAGCTAATCAGCAACAACTTCTATTTGCCTTAACTAGTACAAAAGGATTTGCAGATTTGTTAATCTTTAGCACCTATAAATAAACTTATGCTCAAATAAATATTTACATGTTTATTACGTATTTTCTTATCATTATTTATTTGTTGTCAAGTTCTAATATGAATATTAGAAAAAGAGGTAGAGGTATAACTAAAGGTTGTGAGTTGTCAAGAATGAATGTTGCAATGAATAGTAAGTTGTACATATTAATACTTCTCAAGGTTATCATGTAGACAAGATTCAATCAGCAAAGTTGTCTAGTGAGTGGGTGGCAATTACCAGAACTAAATTGCCTTGCTTGAACCATGTCAAGTAGTTGAAGGAAGACAACTTCCTAGAGAATGCTTTGGATAAAGTCTCGGTAAATTTTCAATTTATTTAATTATTTGCAATATTGTTTAATTTATTTAAAGTTTAATTTAACTTTTACTTATTATTCACAGATGAAGCTGAATATCGTCGATATCGACCAACCTGAGGTTTCAAACTGCGTGATTTGAAACAAAAGACCAAGGATCGTCGTTATCAATTGAATCAATATTACAAATCTTTTCCTTCAGATGATGAAGCAAGGAGACATGTTCCCGAGTGGATGTCTCCAAAAAATTGGACCAATTTGTGTGATTATTGGGTCTCTGTCAATGTTCAAGTTTGTTGCCTTTCTCTTTACATTTGCTTCCTTTAATCTTGTTACACGATTTAATGAAATATTTTTTTCTTTATTTAGGAAAAGTGTGAGAAAGTCAAGGAGAACAAAAAAAAAGAAGAAAACTCCTCACAACTAAGGCTTTAAATCATTTGTTGTCGTAAGAAATAAATATGTAAGTTCTTTGTTTACAAGTTATAATTATATCAATAAATACTATATTATTTATTATTTATTGTGTATTGTATTTTTTTTATAAAACAGAGTTAGAAGGAACTAAATAGAGAGAGTGTGATATGATCATACTCTACAAATTGATGCACTATAAGGAAGGTCAAGGGTGGGTGTTTAAAGAATCACATAATAACTATATAAGTATAAAATTTTGTTTAAATTTTAATTTATTTATTTATGTAGTTCTAACTAATATTATTTGCATTGAATATTGATTTTGTTTTTTAATTTTACAATAAGATGATAGTGTTGCTGTAATCATCAATGTCTTAGAGAAATAAGCCAAATATAGAAGACATTTGTAACAAGAAGCTTGATATACAATCCAGATACATAAAAGGTCTTGGATTTGGCCCTAAGCCAACTGCTTCATCCTCATTAAGACCACCATATATTCAACATCTTGAAGAGAAGAACAAGTCGCTTAAAAAGAAGTTGGCCAAGCATGAAAAGTATATAAGAAAATTACTTGGTTTGGATTATATAAGCAGTAACAATGAAAATGAGTATAAATGATAAACTAATCTTTGTATTTTTTTATTTTGTATATAAATTTTTTTGAAATTGTAATTATATTCTTGTACATGAACAAATTTAATGATATTTAATTTTTTATATATATAATGCTTCTAAATTTCAATTATTTTTGTATAATAAATTAACAAAAAAAAATCTAAAAATTATATAATGGATTAGAAATATCACAAATAATTATAATTAACATGGTATAACATTTAGTTATAATGTATATTAAAATTTTGACTACATTTTATAAGATATAGGTAAAAACATTTGACTATGTTTCCAAAAATATAGCCAAAAGTTTGCTTAAATTAGTGTAGCTAAAAACTTTTAGCTATGCTTTCTAAAACATAATTAATAATCTTTAGTTATGAAAATTTAACGTAGTAAAAATATATTGACGATGATTTCTCAAAATGTCACTAATATTTTTTTTTTACCGATGATTATGAAAAAACCTCGCTTATAATTTTCAATTACAAGGATTTGATGATGTTTCTGACTGACCAATAAAAATCATTGCTAATAGCTATTTTTTCGTCGTTAAAGTTCGTTTTATTGTATTGGGTGAAGATTAAAAGACTACGCCTTATGTCACAGTTGTTGAGATGATTAGCGGTGAGATTACTAGACGCCAAAAGCCAAAACTTGAACAAAAATGGAGGTGAGCACCTAATGTAGAAGTGAAATGGTTGCAACTATAACGCTTATATATGAAGTAAGTCATGGCATATAACGCCATGAGAGGCTTCTTCTCGTGATGGGCAGTTCATTTTCTTCTGTTACAATCTAACCTAACCCAAAATTAGATCAAAAAATTAAAACTTGGATCAACGATTAATGTATCAGACACTAAACTGATAAGGGCAGATATTATACTTGATTTTAGCCAAAAGGCCGAGAAAGATATTGACTTCTGCAACCATCTACTAGCTAAACTTTTTATTTTTGAGATCCATAAAATTATTTTATTTTATTAAACATATATATATATATATACACAAACACTAAGATGGTATATATTTATTAATTAACAAAATGGGATGGACGACCATGCATTTCCATCCCATCGTCCCTTTGATCCAACGACTTCCATTCTTTAGCTTCCATCTTTTCGTCACGCCTGTGACTTATTAGTTACAGGCGTGACTTCTTATTTTTTATTTATGTAACCACTATTTTGGACTTTACTTACTTATCCCTTTGATCCAATAACTCCCATTCTTTAGCTTCCATCTCATGGTCACGCCCGTGACTTCTTATTTTTTATTTCTGTAACCGCTATTTTGGACTTCACTTACTTACCATCTACTAAGGACAATTGTCCGTTTTATCCAACGTCTTCGATTCTTTACGCTATTATCATCTATTAAAGATAACCGTCCACTTCATCTAACAGCTCTGATTCTTTACGTTATTACTGTGGTCACAACTATGACCTATTAGTCATAGCCTAACTTTGATGTACGGTTATGACTTAACAAGTCATAGCCGTGATTAATAATAATAATAATAATAATACTCACGTGAGAAGTGTCATAAGTGTAATACTTAAGTTACATATGTGATACATATATTTTTATTTAAAATTTTTTTATTGAATAGGATTAAAATATAATTAATTAATTGACTAATTTAAAAATAAATAAATAAATAAATAAATAAAATATATTTAACACATATAAAAATATGATTAATTAATTAACTAAATGATAAGTAATTGATTAATCATTTAAAATATAATTAACTAATTAATTAAAATCTAATTAATTCCTTATGACACATATTTTATTTTTAATTTTTAAAATTAAATATCATTAAAATATTTACAATTATTAAGTATTATTAAGGTCAGGCCTATCACTTAAATAGTGTGACTACCATTATTTAATTTTTCTAACGTTCTCTTCCTACTTCTTTGCTTCTCTTCTCTGTCAATACATAAAATTATTTATTGATATAGGCTTCTCTATCGTCTCTCGATCCCTCTAGAATGTCCTTAGTAACTATTACGTCTTCCTCTTCAAATCTTTTTCGTTTATCTTCTCTACCAAAACTCCTTTTACCTTTAGATCGAAACTGTTTTTGAAATAATGGATGATCATTTGAGTTTGATTGCATAATAATCATTTCTCATAATGAAACCTCTCTAATTTTTTCACCATTGACCTCTATTTCTTATTAACTTCCAGATTTAATCATATATATTTTAGTAACCTTTGTGATTTTGTCACCAGGTCTGTTTCTTCCTAACTTCAAGGTTTAATCCTATATATTTTGGTTCTTTTTGTTTGTTTGTTGTTGATAGTATTAATTTTTAGCTTTTGTGGTTGGTTATTTTGGGTGATTAATGTGGCAATATAGTTTACTTTTGAATGGCGTCAAGAGTTCTAACTGCTATAATTTCTTTTGTTCAGTGTGTAAGTAGATATACAAGTGGCAGTAGTCAGTGTTCAAGACAAATGTTATGCTCACTTGGAAATGAAAAATGTCAGTAATGGCTAGGGTTTTAGCTGAAGGAAGCTCATCACGCACTCTTGCCGGTAAAGAAAAAAATGGTAAGAATCATTTGTTATTTGGTAAGTGAATATAGATTTGGATGTTTCAATATCGTACATGTATGAGACTTATTATTTAGTAGGCAATGTTAGTAGGCAAACACTAACTTTTCAATGCATCTACAGAGAGTTATGTGAGGTAGATAGTGCTAATTTGCTTGATGAAGAAGGTAATTGTTTCCCGTTCATATGTTCAATTGAAATATATAACGCCTTACTTACGTCATGTCCATGCGGTTGGAATTTTCATATCGTATGTTAAGGAGGATTATGCTCCAAAAGTTTCAACAATTTTTCATCTTATTTACAACATTCATTGATGACTCTTTATTTAATTAGTCTCTAGTTCTTCTACTGCTTATGATTCTTGGTAGATATGCATGTTTTAGGTTTGATGCCTATGACTGACCTATGACCCATTACATCTGGTAAGATTTGACATGGCCATGAATTTTTGTGATGTCTTATTTGTTTATGTGTCTTTTAATATTATATATGTATGAGGTATGGAAATTTAATTGTGCATTTGTGGGCATACAATTATGTTGGTGGCAAGTGCATATTTGTTTTAGAATATTTGTTGATATTTGTATCTACTGATATATTACAATGTTTGACACTTGAAAATCTTAACGGAAAATATACATCCACTTGATAATTATATCTAAAGTAAAAAGCTGGTGAAGGCTAGTCAATATGTAGCTCATGTAGGTTTTGAGGGTGTTTATTTGTTTCAAATTGTCTTTTCCATTTGTTTGAGTAATTTAACCATACTATATTTGATCTCGTTTGTTTTTGTATTTTGTTTAATGCTTAATCTTGTGCACTTAAGATAATCGAAACTATTGTGATGATTTAAGTTACAAATCAATGTGACCAATTTCTCTTCTTTTTTCTCAATTTTTTATTCAGCACTTTGTTGTATTATACACTTCATGTTTGTCTAAGCATATTTCAATTTTACCATCAATTAATGTGCAAGAGCATCATGCAAATGGTAAATCATGAGTGTGGCATGCTACTAATTTTGCTGATGGGGAATTAAAGAATGAACTGTTCTGAATCAGAGTTGCTTCCATTGAGAGTACATCCTTCACTTTTATAGTTTCTATGTCTAGTAATATCTCTATATGGTCACTTTTCCTATGATTTCTTCGACTTTTATTCAATGAAAATTTCTAGATCGTTGTTCTATCCTCAAACTGTTGTCAGATATACTTCCCTAACGTACGTAAGGTGTAATAATGTTAACAAAAAATAGTGGCATCACTTGTCATGCATTATGGAAATGAGAGAAAGTAGCAATGGAACATTCATTAAAACTTGCTTGCATGGTACTTATATGGGGCTTATGGGAACCACAACAAGTGTCACATAGTTTTTTGTGTGTTTATTTGTCTTATCAACTTCAATTTGTCAAATCATGTTCTGACATGAGATTAAAGGCTTATCATCTCTAGTACTGAACCTTGTGCTAAGGATTTTTCTCAGTTGCATGCTTTTTGCCTCTATATCTCATATAGCTCTTTTCTAATATTTCTTATCGCAAGGTTCATTTATTACTTTTTTTAGATTGTAAAACCTTTAGGGAGACGATTCAGGGAGTAGTTGAAGATCAGGGAAAGAAAGAGGAAGGAAAAAATGCTACAGATGCTATTGGACAAACATGGTTATCAAGCTCTATACAAAAAGAGAAACCATTGAGATTATTTGCTAACATTTATTAATTGGTAGTTATATGTATTATATATATATACTACTATCTCATGTTGGTAATAGCATGTTTAGAATGGGAAAACCCATACGATTGATGATTGTTCCATCTTTATTCATAGGGATAAACTCTCACATTTTAAAAAAATAAGGTTCTAATGGTTTCTTTTCTTTTATTGGACATTTGCATATACTTTCTCTAATGTTTTTTAGTGCTGAAACTATTTGTATTCATGTTGAATTAAACTGCTTTGAGTATATTAGTTAAGGTAGGATTACTGCAGTTGAGTTTGTTACATATGTGTATCTAATAACCCTGGGCAAAGACAACTTCTCTGTGTTGTGAGTTATTTTATTATGATGGAACTACATGGTTGATGATTTAATCATTGTTTTTCTACTTGTTCTTTCTTCTCTTGGACAACGACATTTAACAGTATGTTAGGATGTCTGAGCTTGAGAGCCAGAAGTTGCGAAACTTCATGAAGTCTTCCCTATTTCTCCAGTGCTCGCATGATGTCATAACGCCCTGTGTTACATGTAAGAATTATACACTACAAAGGCTTATGCCCTTATGGTAGATCAACTAAAACCCAAGTTCTATTATACATGATTGACTCTAACTCATTATCTATGACTCCCTTCCAAAAGGTAGCATCCACAGATCTCATTGCTTCCTCATAAGTTTTTGGAACCTTCTTAATAAGATAAGTCACCACAAAAATGTCATCTATCTCTTCAAGTTTTTTCACCATAAAAGAAGTAATAAAGTTAGAACCAAAACTGGTGGGTACTCTAACTCTTTTGCTTCTCCTTAGTTCAACAATTTCTTCTTTCTCTATGTCATCATTGGTAGAAGAAATAGGGACAAATTCTATAGGAACTTGCACACTCACTTTTATAGGAAATATATCCTCAAAGAACACTGCATCGCTTGATTCCATAATTGGTCTATAAGTATTAGATCCCTCTTCCTTAACCATAAATCTATAGGCAACACTATTAGAGACATATCCCATAAAAATTGAATCAATGGTCTTAAGCCCAATTTTCTTCCTCATATATTCAAGTAAAGCATCCTTAACAAAACTCCCCCATACTTCTAAAAAATTGTAAATTAGGTGGATAACCTTTCCAAATTTCATAATGAGTTCGATTTAATTTCTTATGAGGGACTCTGTTTAGAATATAACAAGCTAAAAAAATAGCTTCCCCCTGCAAAAAGTCGGGTAAACTAAGGAAATCAACATTGCATTTAGTATATCCTTAAGTGTTTGGATTTTCCTCTCGGCTATTCCATTTTGTTCAAGTGCATAAGGTGCTTAAAACTCATGAATACTCCCAACTTTTCCATAATAATGAGTAAGGAAATTAGTATTATACTTAGCACCTTGATCAGATCTTAATCTCTTAATTTTCCTTTCTAATTGGTTTTTAACCTCAACTTTGTATTTCGTAAACATTTCCTCTGCATCACTTTTATTTTTCAATAAGTAAACCTTAGTAAATCTAGAACAATCATCCACAAAAGTAATATAATATCTTATGCCTCCTTTACTCACATAATTCTTAAAATTACCCAAATCTATGTGCACCAAGTTCAATAATTGTGACTCTCTCTCGGTTATAGACTTAAAAGGTTTCTTAGAGTGTTTAACCTTAACATAAATTTGACAATTTTCCATTTCATTAATGATCTAGTTAGGAAATAAGATAAAGCTTTGCATCCTTTTAATTGACCCCACATTCACATGTCTAAATCTAGAGTGCTAAAGGTTTAGAAACCCAATAATATAAGCAAAAGAAGAAGATGCATTTATTTCAACGTCAAGTACAAATAAGCCCCCATTACAAAATCCTTTACGAACAAAGTTCTCATTCTTAATAAGAACTAGCTTATCAGAATCAAAAGTAAGTTTAACACCATCCTTGTTAAGTAATGCTCTAGAAATCAAGTTTCTACGAACATCATGGACAAATAAAACATTTTCTAAAGCCAAAACTTTTCCAGAAGTGAGTTTGAGAGTGACCATTCCAACTCCTTGGACAGGAACTCTGCTGGAGTTGCCCATGTATATGAATTCACCATTAGTAGCATCATTTAACTCCTTGAGCAAGTCCTTATTGGTGCAGATGTGGCATGTGGCTCCTATACCTACAATCTAATCGACTAAGTTTTCAGCAAGGTTGACTTCGGACACCACAACAGTAATGATCTCCTAGCATCATCACTAGCTTCGACCATATTAGCTTGAGGCTTACCAAAGCTCTTCTGGTGACCCCGTTGGTACCCCTTCTAATTTCCTTTCCTGGACTGTTGTGGTTTCTATCCTTGATCCTTCTTCTCATGTTTGATTCTAGCTTTGCAAAAAGTAACAAGATGGCCTAGCTTATGGCACCACCAACAGTCACCATCAATCCTTTTGTGCTTAAACTAACGATGCTTATTGTTGAAGGACTTGTTTTGTCAACCATTCTTATTGAAGTTACATACATCTTTGTGTTATATCACATTATCCTTAAGGGCATGAACAAGGGCGAGTAATTTGGCTTTATCTTGTGTACGATTGGCATCCTCAATCATTATATGCTCGATCGATTCCTATGGATTCATATCCTTCTTCTTATGCTTCAACTGGTTTTTATATTCATTCCATGAGGTAGGCAGTTTCTCAATAAGGGTGTTAGCTTGAAACAACTCACACATATTCATACCCTCAGTAAGGATTTCAGTAACTAGGTTTTCATACTCATGAATCAATCCATAATGGGCTTATCATCAACAACAGTAAACTTTAACTACCTAGCAACTATATATTTCTTGTACCGAGATCATTAGTCTCATTTTTAACTTCTAAGGCGTCTAAAATTTTCTTGGCAGTTTTGTACTTACAATATATGTCAGATAATATGTTTATCATATGGTTGAGCAACACTCCCTTAATGATATAATTATCCTTAGTTGTCTTAGGATTAGTATTGTCATTATAAATATATTGAAATAGTACATAATCAATTTCGTATTGCTGAAAGTAAAACATAATTTTCTTAAACCTTCGTTTAAAATTTCTCCTATCTAGAGGATCTAATATAGTTAGGTCAGGTATAATTCTCTAGGCTATGGTGGCAAGGCAGAACCTACATGGGGAACAGTAAGGGTAGAACCTACATTCATCTCATTCATAGACGACATAATGAATATGAAAACAGTAGTAAGAATGAATGGTCTTCCAACTAACGCGGTAATAAGAATAGAACAATATTCCAACTTATGTCGAAATAAACATACAGCAACATAGTATTCTGACTTATACCAAAATTAGCACTCAACAGCAACAACGTAACAATTTCCGACTTAGATTATAAGTGAAATAACAAAATAGCAACATATAAAAATAAATTGGAACAACTTATCTGAATTCAATGCATCGTGAAATCACAACCCTAAGTCATAAATTCCCCTTCTATGGTGTAGCAAGACAATGGGATCTAACTCAGGGTTAACGTTTTCTTCACCAACTTCGGTACACTTTAAAGGGCAAAGAAGGATTTGTCTCTGAGAATTATTAAAAACAATCAAAGCAAATTAGAACAGATAAGAATGTGTGTAAAAGGGTCTGTCTGTGGAGCATTGTATGGAGAGAATGAAAAGATGCAGACAACGGGGAGTAGAGAGAAAAGAGAGCAGATATATGCCTCATATACATAGGAGAGATTTATATGTTGATAGTGACAATAAAGACATATTAAAGTAAAAGGGAACCTTAATAATGTTTTGAACGTTAGAGATGTCAATGGATTAGATGGCTCGAAAGCCGAGCAGACCCATCCTTTTTTATAAAAAAATTTAAAAAATGACATCTTTTTTGTTATTCTAGTTAGGCCACGAGCCAACCTGGCTCGGCACATGCTCGGTTCGACCTCAACCTGTGGTCCAGTCGGGCCAATATCGGGCCAAGCAAGCCTAAAATTGTCAAGTCTAATGAACGTTGGCCATAATTACGGTAATAAGGTGATGAATGTTACAAAAATTTTATGTCACGCATACGACGTCGTGCCGCAACCCAATAGGGCTAGGCAATTCAGGCACATGCACGTGCGTGTTATCCATATCCTCTTTAAGAGACTTGATTCAAAGTCTCACAAAAAAATATAGTATATAAACTAGATGAAAGTCCCTTACCCTTTTAATGTGGGACACAAACCAAAGAAAAAAGTAGAGTTTGTCCAAGTTTTGAAACAACAACTACAAATGCCCTGTCTCAGAGCATGAATGGGTTTTGGTATTGTGGGAACAAAGCAAACATGATAGTTTGAATAAGAGATGGTTATGCCAACAAACATGAGTCCCACACTCCCTATCGCAGATCAAGTACAAGGGAGCCTACGTCAATGGGAGAATTCTTGTTGAATCTTCTTGTTCTCCTGCTTCTCAAAGCGAAAAAGTTCAACTTGGATTGAGAGTATAAGCCTTAGTGGGAGCTTGGTTAATGAGTTTGGGAAGGGCGTAATGGGTAAAGAATGAAAAATGAGTGGTTGGTTGTTGATTATCATTATAAGAGTAATAGTTTAATATCTCACTTTTAGGGAATCGTCCATACCCTTTATTTAGTAGAGGAATGAAACTAATTCCTTAGTAGTAAATCTTTTTTTAAATTTTTTTAAATATTAATTAATTGATTAAAATATAATTAATTAATTAATTAAAATCTAATTCATTCATTGATTAAAATAGTGTAATTAATTAATTAATTACAAAATAATTA
>JANIPM010000232.1:18611711-18625024 GCA_027478405.1 Erythroxylum cassinoides
ATTTATTGAACCAAATTGAATGATTTTGGTATCATTAGAAAGATAAGACATAGAGAAACACTTTTCTAGAAGAGAGTACTATCAAATTTCTTTATTTTCATTGTCTTAATGATCAAGAATAGTAGACCCGAAAGTCAAAGTTCGGAGAAAAATCTGAAATGGTTCATTAGGTTATGAAATTGGATTCACATGGTTTGATGAGGTATAAACCCTATGAACAAATTCTAGTTAAGTGAGTTTCAATATTTGATTGTTTTTGCGATGACATTGATGGAAGGATACCCGGGATTATCATGAACATGCATTGTATATAATTCATTTCATACATGTGCATTAATGAACACGCATAATTGTGCAAATTGTGATATATGTGTATGTTATTTGTCATAGAGGAGCAATTAGAACGTCAACCTCCAGACGTTGTCAGCACTTCCAGGCATTAGCTTCGGGAGCAACTTATGAGTAACCTAGACAATTTCTCTCAATTATTGTTTGCTTATAATTATGTCTTGAATAATGAATGAATGTGGAGACCTATGTGTTTTATCAAGTGATTGATTGTGTCACATGCATTCCATTCATGAATGCATAATCAAATAATGGAAGTTGGGACTAGGGCAGCCAATGATCAGAGCTTAAAGCTCAATGTGTGGAAATGAGCCTCGAGCTCAAAAGTATTTCAGAGCTTCAGGCTCAACGTGTAATGAGCCATGTATCCTCATCGGATAAGGGACAGTATAAATGAGCCTAGTATCCAATATAGATACAGGATAGTTCAGGCGCCCAATCATAACAATGTAACAATTGGAAAGTGTCTCATGAGCATTTCATATACATCTTGTTAAGTATGTTTGATAGAGTAAAATAAAAAATTGTGAAATAATTGTGATATGAATTGATGTGTAGCATGAATTGAGTGAACCATCGATGATGGTTATCTTATTGAGTTCGCAAAACTCACTAAAATTGCATTATTGTCTTTTCAGGATCGAAGGACAACTTTAGCTATTAAGAGGCTTTATTGCCGTGTAGATTGTGATTTGACCAGAGAAGTCATGACTCAAAGGTCGATCAGCTGGTATTTTTGGACAGATTAGTTATATTGTACATATTTTCCTCATTCATGTAGGACTATTGTATTAGGTTTTGATGATGTACATATGGAAATTGTTGAAAATCACAATGTAAACAATCAGGTTTTTATGAAATGAAATGAGGAAAATGTTGGTTTTAAAATATTGTGATTTTCTTACGATGCTTTTAAGTGAAGATTGATATGATGTCATATGAACATAATATAGTGATCGAACGTAGCTCTCCCTTATCGTAGGATATGTACCGCAATGACTTTTGGACGTCCTGGTGTGTACCCTGCGGTAAGGGGGTGCTACACCTCCGTTATCGTTTGGTACAAAATCCTCATCATTATTATCATTCAAATTTAACACAATAAATGCCATGTCAATGCTTTCCCATCCAAAATTATCTCCTAAGTTATGTACATCTACCAAACCCGATTCCTCATAAACTCAGTCCGCCAAAAGATTGATATTATCAATGAAAATTAAATCTGTTGAACTACTTTTGCTATTAAGAGTCTAGTAAACAATAAAATTTAATTATAAGAAATTATATCAAAATTAATAATGATAATAACGTATCTTTCCTAAAAATTTAAATTGTAAAGAACGAAAACTAAGTCATTCAATTTCTTGTGCTCCAATCTATTCCTTTTCTGGGAATCGATGAATTCAAATGTGCTTCAGTTCTATTCACAACCTGTTGCACTTACAGATTGACTTAAAATCTGAATTGCAAACTTTTACAATTTTGGAACATCAGTTCTAAACTGATCCCACTAAAAAACTGTAAGTCATAAGATAACAAAAGTAGTGTTATAAATAAAATAAAGCGATAATTAATTTTCAACAAATAAGAAAAAGAAAATAGCTGATACCTGGAGAAAGTTTTGTTCTTTGTCGAAAAGCAGTCAACATTCCAAAATCCCCAGAAGACTGCTTATAAAGCTCCATTTATGAGCTCAAGAGATCTTGCATCATTTCATGGCCAACAATTATTGTAATAGTGAAGATCATTCCTCTATTAACTTCAGCTTTCTTTGTAAAATCTAGTCTGAAATAGACACTAAGATTCAAAGACATCTCAGCTGCAATCAATGGAAAAGAAAGTTGCCTTTCCTATCTCTCATTGATGATTGCAAGATACGGTGTGTACAAAGAAGGATTATGTTTCAGATTGGCCTTGATTGCTTCCTTCGTCCTCACTAGGGCTTCAAAAACACCTCCAATCCAGCTTTAAATCTAGCATGCTGAGATGCAATCCACTTATCACTTGTAATCATTTGTCTTAACTCTTTCTTCATCGAAACAAAAGACTAAAGTGATAAGAAATTCATTGCAAATCTTTTCACAGTAGGACGACACAAATTCCTACCTATGGAAAATTCCTTCCTCATTAAATTCAACACCCAAGCATGATTATAGATGAACTCAGTAACTTTTTAGCTTTTTGCATTGTCTTATCAATGATAGGAAAATATCTAAGATCCACTATATTCTCTAGTATTAGGTCAATATAATGTCCAACACAAGGAGTTCAAAAAAAAGAATTCTACCTATTATGTAACCTTCTTCCTGCTACTTTATAAGCGGAATTATTGTCAATAATGAACTGAACAATATTTTCTAGTCCCATTTCATTTAGAACTTCATCAAATATCTCAAATAAAATATCAGTATTTCTAATAAGGCCAAATACATCAATAGACTTCAAAAACATTAAGCCATTTGTAGAATAAACCAAGAAATTAATAATAGGCTCTTGTCTCCTATTTGTCCAACCATCATACATGATTGAACACTCAAAAGTAGCCCAATCCACTCTTTTTTCTACCAAATAACTTTTAATTTCAGAAACTAGGCAACTTAAAAGTTTATCTTTTAAGTCATCAACCGAAATAACCTTGTATCTCGGACTGTAAGAAGCCATTACATCCACAATAGGTTAAAAATATTAAGACTGGGAAGCATTGAATGATAAACCTGTATCATACTACCATCTAGCTACTGACATATCGACATTGTCAACTACATTTCTTGATTACATTGTACTACAAATTGAAGGTTGGGCTTTAGGAGTTGCCCGTGGTGCAAAAAAACTAGTCACCTGTCTTCTTCTTTTCTTGACATCAGATTCAGGTGTAACATTTACTTATTGCTAGGCCTGGAATGGAACACTACCACTACCACCTTCAACATATCCACAATCATCATAAAAACCAGCAAACAAAATTTCCATTACCTATTTCAAAATTCAATGTTTCCCTTTTATCTTTCTCGTGTGAATATTCTTCAAGCAAAGTTTTTACCTATTACTTCACATTATGACTTAATTTTTTACAGGTTCCATATCTCCAATAACCCCAGTTAAATGTTTCTTTAATCAGGTTATTCATCCACCTTTAAAATGTTTGTTGCAAAACAAACAAATAGTATGGTTTCGCATATTGGAAACCAATACAGTATGAGCCCAAGCTGGATTATTGTATATTCCTAAAGTGGTTTGATCAAGAGTACTTGAACTTACTTTCATTTATCTGTAAAAATAAATGAATGCATATATCAAAATAAAGAACATATATTTTCATTATACAATACGCATGTTCATCTTATATAATATATCTCATTTTGTATGATTACATCATACACAATTCAATATCATCGAACACAATTCACCACAAGTCAAAAACTAACAATTAATATTCAACATACATAATTACAAAAAGCATACATAAACAATGTCCATTTCTAATAATCACAAAACATATATAAACAATTTCAATTTTAAACAATTTCAATTCAAAGTTTCAAACATGAGAATCAAGTTGAAGGGTATGATTTACATAATCTCCAAATAATAAATGACATATCTTATACAATTGTTCATATACATCTATTCATAACATGAGGATCAAGTTGAAGGATATAACTTCGTTTAGATTTTTTTTTCTTATTCAAACCTTTGAATCTTCTTTCATTTCTAAAAACCCATAATATTATATCCATCATTCTATATTTGGTTTTTAAGTATATAAGTTGCTTCTAGGATTTTTAATGGGCATTCTTAGTATAAGTGGTTGTAGTTTAGCCTAAAACATGTTCACAATTTGGTAAAAAGTTCCTTTTGGACACATGTACATCACTACTTTCACTATCTATTATAAATATTTATGATAGCCCACACATATATATTACCAAAAATTCAACATATTGATTAAATGGAAAGAAATGATAGTTTATGTTTCCAACTTATTCCGATTTCAATTCAAAGTTTCAAACATCACAAAACATACATAAATAATTTCCATTTCCAAATTCCAACAATTTCATTTTAAACATTTTCCAACAATTTCAATTCAACCGTTACAAAACATACATAAATAATTTCCATTTCCAACATTTTTCATTCCCAATAATTTCTAAAATTTTTGAACAATTTCAATTCAAGTTTCAAACATCACGAAATATACATAAACAATTTCCATTTCTAAATTTGCAATAATTTCATTTTCAACAACCACCAATTTCAACCATCACAAATTTATAATTCACAAAAGGGTTAATTACCATAAAAGCCCAAATTTTCATCAATTTTTCAATTACAGCTTGAAGTTTAAAAAGTAACAATAAAATGCCCAAACTTTTAATTTTTTCAATTTAACCCGAACTTGAAAAAGTAACAATAAAATACTCAAACTTTTAATTTTTTAATTTTTTAATTTTTTACAGAAAAATGTTGTATGTTTTAAATTTTCTAATACCGGCCTGTATATGGCCGATTTTTTAAATACCACCAGTATCGGCCGGTATCAGGTGAAACAGACCAGTACAAATATTAGTACTGAAACATCACCTTCTGTACCTTTTTTCAACCGTTACGGTACGAAATTCACTACCATAATTTTCCTTGTTTTAATGCTCTCATTGTGAGCCATATAGATCTTTACATGCTCTCAATTTTGAGCTAATGAACGGATTATTGATTGCTTAACTGATAATTTGTGCCCGTCATCACACAACTCAGTTATCATGCTTGAAATATGCCTCAAATGCTTTTGTATTATATGAACTCGTATATGTAACAAACTTGATAGTGAATGACCTCACTTTGGTCACTAAGGTCCCTTCAAAACCTGTAGCTAAAGTAGACCACATGTCCTTAGCAATTTCATACTTACAAAAGTCATACATGATATTATTATCATACTGCTTAGCAATGTAATACGAGCCAATGAGTTCTTTTTCTCTTCATATTTTATAGGCATCTCGCTCCCTTTTATGTTGGGCCATATTGCCTTCTTTTGGAATGTCCACAATAATGTTTAATAATTTGGGAGCATCTTGCTTTTCCAGTATATATTAGATTTTTATGTTGCAAATCTAATAATTGTCACCATTTAATTTCTCATCTTTGTTGAGTTTCCGGACATCATTTTTTTTCTGGGAACACAACTTTCGATTCTGAGTGTTTCATAGATGAAGTTGAGGGGTCAATCAGTACAAAAACTAGTTTTGATTGTGTCTTAATCAAAGGTTCCAAGTGTTTTTACTATACTTTTAATTTTGTCTTCTGATGCTCTACATCGAATTGTTGTTTGTGTTCTGCATGTTTATGTTTTGTCTCCTCCGATGCTAGGAGGATATGATTGTTTATTTTATTTAATTCAAATGGATATTAATATCAATATCTTCTTGTGATTCATAATAAACAACATAATTTCCATCCACAAATAGGCAAAATATCAATCTCCCACAAATGTGAATTTTTCAGATATGAACGAGTTACGCCCTAAACTGAGAATCACATCTGGTCGGGTCGGTCGTGCCAGGGCCCGAGCCCAGTCAAAATGTCCCATGTGCCGATCGGTCCATCCTTCAAAGATCAGTCTCATACCCAATGGCTATGTCAAATCCAGGCCCGATCCATACCCTCTTTAGCCTGTCTGCATGTGAGAGACTCTCATGCACACGTAAAGACCTAAACCTAGTTGTTGCTCCATATATAAGGTATAATTCTACCATAACAAGGTACGCAAATCATAACGTAGCTCTCTTAGCTTTACGGCAACCTCACCTTCACCAAAAGACTGACTTGAGCGTCGGAGGGACTAATCGGGACATAACCCCCGACGCGCCTTCTTTATTTTGCAGGGATCTCACCGTCGGAATCACTACAGAAAGTAGCCAGCTCATGGATCCAAACGGCAACGCACAATTCCGCCAGAATCCGGCAGAACCACTTTTAAATCTTCCTAGATTTTATGTATTAGCAAAACTTTTATTAAATTGTGACTGTTATTCTCGTCGTATATTCGTTGCTGTTTAAGGTGATAATATATAAGAAACAGTATCTTCCTGCTTCTCGCACTAAGAGCCCAAAACCACCTGGAGAGTTTGAACGTAACGTTGAAACTGTATCTCAGTGGGATGGGTACGGTGACTTCAAGTCGAAGAAGTGTCGCGCCAATAGTTTACATGTTGATACTATGGACGATGCTTGGTTAATTATCACAGTCAATTAAATATTGAAAAGTAACCCTTCCAATAATTTTTCTTTTGTAAAGAAAAAGAAAAAGAAGTCATTATTTTAATAATTTTCATAATTATTTTTCCTAAAATATTTATGAACTTATACATATTAATAAATAATGTATAATATATATAAAAATAACTAAATTAATATAAAACTACCAAAATAATAATGACATTGAATCCTTTTAAAACATACATGCAGTTTGCACCGCTTCCTTTACAATGCGGTCATCACCTTGTAGAACTTTGTAGGCTGTACAAATTATACGCAAACATCGTTACACTTTCGTCTTTCTATAGACGGCTTCATTCTCAGGTCTACCCTGGAAACTGTGTTTGAACCGAAATGATATGATCCTCAAGCTAGCATTCCAATTTTCGAGTTTTGTCCTTGGGCTCTGAAAGGTTAAATATTGGTTCAACGCACCAAGCTTGTTTGTTTCTAACCAAGTATAGATTGGATTGCCAAGACAATTCCTGTAATGCTGGGAGTACAGCAGAATCCACAGCAAACCACGGCCTTCACGACTGCAGCTAGATTGGTCTGTACATATTCGATCCAAATGAGTATTATTGAATAAAATTAAAGATTGATTTTTCTTGTTTTAAAAATTATCTTATTTTGTTGAATTTATTAAAATTGTAAAAAACTTTATGCTAAATATTTATTAAATTACTTTAATTCAATTTATTATGTAATTAACTATTATACAAATCAAGGAATATTTATGTAAATATTGTTAGGTATATATAACAATCCATTACATAATAATATGTTTTAAAAATTGTAATAAAATAAAATATGATATAATCATTTAAACTTTTATAGAAGTAATGTATTTTTAATAATTTATAGTAAAACTAGTTGGAGGTTTTATAATATTATTCCATCTTTTAAGAAGGTTTTATAATGGAATGAGATGGAATAGAAAAGTTTCATATTACATTACATTTCATCCTAAACGGTTAAAATGGAAAACTCTTAATTTGGGGATTTAGGATGGAATGTAAAATGATATACTATATTACATTGTAATTCCTTCATCCAAACAATATTTCACTATATTACATTATGAACAATTCCATTCCTTCCGAATAACAATTTTCTAATATTACATCCATTTATATTTCATTTTATTATAAATTATTCTATTCTATTCTATTCTATTAAAACTTTACATTCAACCAACCATAGCTCAAGATAAGAAAGACAATTTTTACTCTACAGTAAATAAATCACGAATCCTCTTCAAACTCGCTGAAAACATGCTTATAATTATATAACACAAAGGTTAGGCCTTAAATGAAACAGGCTCGGGGCAATCTGCCTCTTATCCAGACAAAAAGAGTAAAAGGTGCATGCAAGTAAAATTCAAAACTGAAAATAGGTTTAAAGCACTCGACTCGATGTCCAATCTATTCTAGACATTAAAAGTGAATATATATGTATAAAAGGAAAGATATCCCACGGGTGAACCATAATAATTTGATATAAAACAAAGAACTTGGTGTTTTAATACAGAAACTAGCAAATTAGTTAGTATGATATAGCTAAGGGAGAGTGGATTCCCCTTAAAGGAGTTCCTAGAAAAACTAGAACTGGACGCATAAACAGTAAAGAAAATGAATAGGGGTTGTTATGAAACTGAAGAAGAAGATGCATATTTCTATTTACAGGAAGGAAGGAAGGAAGGGATAGGGATTACAGCAACTAAACTCGTACTTAAATGCATGATGGCTTGCATAAGATCATAACAAACCATTTACTATTTTGGCCTACTGTTTTCGTGACAACAAGCACGTGGACTTGGTAATAACAAAAGCTAACACTAACTACAAAGGTTGAGCTTGAAAAAGGAAAACGTCAGTTGGTTGAACACCGATAAACGATGCGAATTGCTATTTCTACGATACCGTAATCTAATAAAAAGGCCTCTTTCTAACCAAAACTATACCTGTCTGTCTCTTCATCGATCGCCATCATCGAGCGATCTCCCTACAAGCCTCTCTCTCGCATGGACCAGTGACAGAGAGGCCAAAACCATAGAAAGAAACCGCTTCTTCTATCCAATGGCTGCTTTCCAATCCCTTCTTCTCCCACTCCTCCTCTTTTGCCTCATTTACGAGGCCGTATCGCAATCGGTCCTCCGATTCCCCAGCTACCGCAACGACGATGATCTATTTTGCGGGAGCTGGAGGTTATCTGTGGAGACCAACAACGCCGGTAAATGGATGTCAGTTCCATCGAGGTGCTGGAGCTATGTGGAGGAGTACATGAACGGTGGTAAGTACTTCTCGGACTCGGAGATTGCTGCTTCGGACTCGCTGGCCTTCGCTCAGAGCATTGAGATTGGTGATAATGGTAAGGATGCTTGGGTCTTCGATATCGACGAGACCTTGGTCTCCAATTTACCATACTATCAACTCCATGGATACGGGTGAGTATCCCAACTCTAGCTGTTGGATTGTGTGATACGTTTTCGATCTAGTGGGTTCTGTTCATCTGTAAGTTTGTGTGTAGTAAGTCATCCTTCAGACAAAGGAATTCTTGTTATTTGACACGCGGAAACATTTTGTTGCTAATGTGTATAAAGTCTGACCAAAATTATTATGTTTCTGGACATAGATCAGAAAATTTCGACGAGTTTTCTTTCAACAAGTGGGTGGAATTAGGGCAGGCACCAGCATTGCCCGCAAGTTTGAAGCTTTACAAGAAGGTGAAGCAAATGGGTTTCAAAGTGTTTTTGTTAACTGGGAGGAGTGAGTATCAAAGAAGTGCAACAGTGAAGAATCTTGTTTCCGCTGGATACAGCGATTGGGAAAGGCTAATTCTGAGGTATGATACGGTCATTAACATTACATGTGCAAATTAACGTACCATTAACCTATGGTTTTAAACCCACTCTACAGGGGTATTTCCGATGAGGGCGAATCAGCAACAGTGTTCAAATCTAAGAAGAGATCAGAGTTGGTAGAAGAAGGCTATAGGATTCACGGTAACTCTGGAGATCAGTGGAGTGACTTGTTAGGTTTTGCAGTGGCAGAAAGGTCTTTCAAATTACCAAATCCTATTTATTTCATCCCATAAACAAATGTAAGGTAATGAACTCGTTGTTCTTTGTCCAAGCCTCACATTACATGGGGCAGTCTCTTGTCAAGGTAGTTCAGAATCAGTGGTTACTACATTGATGAACCAAGCATCCATATATTGCCAAACAAAAACAAAATAAAGAAAAAGTCTTGCTGCAGTAAAATGAACTTTAGCAATAGATAAAAGTGTAATTATAAGTACAATTATTATTGTCTTTTTTATTAAGGCAGTAGAATTCCAACCGTTCAATAAGTCACGCAGTTATAGGTATAAGGTAACAAAATTTTTTAATTAAGCAACAAAATAAAAAATATTTCTTTAAGTTTTAACTAAAGGACATTTTATTTTCAAACTATAGCAACAATATTAAATAGTTATTATGTAAGCAAACTCTTGTCATTATATATACATTAAAAGCAAAATATAGATATTAATGTACATCTTAATTGTCTATGTGTAAATGAAAAACAATATATTTATATATGATATATAATCCATAATTAAGGACTTCTAAAATTCAATCTTTTAACATATTCAAAATACAAAAGCAAAAATTACTAGCTAAAGCATTCATCCACAATATCATCCTCTTTTCTATATGGAATATAAATGAATTAATCTAAATATTAAACAAAACTAATATGTATAGGCACTCCAAAATCTTTCACGAAATACTTCCGTCTCCACTACCAACCATCACCATCCTACGAAAAAGAAAAAGAAAAAAGAAAGATACAAGAAGTAGATTAGAATTGTAAAATTACTATGCTCAGAAATAGGTTGATATATCTAAAAAAATGAAATACTAATTATTTTATTGTAACCTTAATTTAATCTAGACAAATAATATAGTCCAAAAACTAACAACACAATAATTCAATTCTTTTTATGAACAAATTCAGAAAGCATGAACATAAGCAACTAATCTCAACAAAAAAGATAACAAGATAATGTGCAACAACAGTGAATTAAGGAAATGATATCATTCGGGATCTCACAGGAAGGCTAGAAGCATAGGAATTGAAATCAGGAGCTTATTAGTTGAAGGATGGACTTTTAATGGAATGGAAGGCAAATATCAAACTTGCTAGCAAAAGTTTGACTATTCAATAGGTTCATCACCAGGAGATTAATACCAAATTGTAAAAGAACGCTATAAACAAGAGTTTGTATCATAATTAGAGAAGTTACAGGAACCAAGAAAACATTACAAGATCAGGGCTATTAATAAGTGAGTGATATAGAAACTACAATGTCGTAAAAGTTTTCAATAAAATAAGCAAGTCACAATTAAAAACCTACAACATATTGTTGTAACACAGAAATATAAGACATTAGACTTATAGATGAATTCTGAAAGAGAAAGGAAAATTGATGGTCAAAGTGGACATACAATGGTAAAAGCAGATTTTTCATAAACTTATCTGCATGAAATGGAGGATAAAATCCATTGAAACTTGACAGATAAGTTTGAACTTTGAAATGCCTCTTGATAGTTTACATACCATTCAGTTTGCGGAAGGAAATGCATGTTTGAATCCAAATTTGATTGCAAAATACGATGAGTTTCTAAGATATATTCAATTAAAACCTACACCTTGAACAAAGATGTCATCTTAAAAGATTAGAAGATTCTTCACATAAGATTGCAGTATTTTCTTATTCTTGTTTTTGTTTTGCAATTTCAAAGTCAAAGAAAATGAACAACCTAATTCCTCAAGATTCTAATGATGATAAGCATAGCATCCCTATGCTTGATATATTTAAGTTAAAAACACTCCTGATAGTCTAAGCTGAAGTGAACTTATGTAGAGAAACAAGTTCTTATTTGTTCATCTTCTGATACCTCGAAAATAGAAAAGGCTAATGAAAGATGGCAAGTTTCCTTTTAATTACTTTCTCAAAATGTTACCAATTACATTAAGGTCTGACAGGCTTAAGCAAGAACTTGTAAAGAATAATAAAAATGGTGTATATGTAGTACTAAACAGAGTTGAGTCTTATTTTGCAAGCAATTAAAAGACTCACACTTTAACTGTAATGTAAAAGCTCCATTTACTTACCTTCATCACAAGTATAAAGTGAATTTTGAAAGGCTTAATCAACCACATGAAGCACAGTTACCCAAGTCAAAAGACTAAACTGGAATTCAATCTCAAGAGGGCTTTATTTACGAAACCTCACTTTTAATAGGGAAGGACAAAATCTTGTCTACAACAACAAAAGGAGAAGGTTGGTTTAGCTGTGAAGAGAAAAGGAATAGATATAACAAATTGCTTATATATCGAGAACATACACAATATGCCAACTAATTGTTTATGCAAACTAAAAAAATTTGTTAGGAATAAAGTTGAAATAGTAAGGAAAGGATACAAAAGTAACCTTTTACATTGCTACAACTTTATGCTCGTAACCTACAATACAATTTAACTAAGTAGTAGGAAGAGCATTAACCTAAAAACTAAGTAGCAAAAATCACATCACATCTATTCTTTCAATATGAATTTTCTAAGGAATCATGGAGGATGGCATGGATAAAGCATTTCCTCAATAAACCACCGATTGAATGGGAGAATATCATACAATAGAGTGCATGTATATATCATATGGATAATTCAATCAAGGAACAATTGGAAGAAATAACCCATCTAGTTAATAAATTAACTCTTGCATCCACCGATTATTTAAAACCTATTGAAGATAAAGATGAAATTATTTATGGATATGAATCAGATCAGGAAATCAATCTTGATGACGAACAACCAAATAAAGACAAACCTGAGAGTAGCCAAGTTGGTGAAAGACATAGTTTTCGCTATCCTGGAATTGGCAAATGTAAAGAAGAACAACAATATAGTTATCAATGGGAAAATCCAGTAGAAATACAAAATCTCACTAGATCAGGCTATTATTAAAAAGGAGACAAAAAAAATTTCCTTCTGAATATACACCAAAATACGTAACATTAGGTCCAGATGCAGTACTTAATCTAGATTGTGTATTCGCACCAGAAAAATTAATACGAGAATGGGCAAATAAATTACAATTAATAATTCAAATTGAAAAACCATTTGATAGTTTAGAAGTTAAAACATTATTATGGAATTATGTTACATATAAAACATCCGGAGTTGTCTTAGATTTCCTTTTAGACAATGAAGAAAGAATAAAAAATTCTCTTGATTATCAAACCACTGTAGATAATGTACACACTTTTCAAGTAATACATCAAGCAATTTACAAAGAATTTATCGGTAAGGATGTGGCTTCTTATCTACAAGAAATTGAAAATGCAGAAAGACAAACAACTTTATGGCATTTAAATAGTATACGAATTTGTTATATTTGTTATTTAGAAGAATATATTTGTAAATTTAAAAAATATAATTATAAACAAACTAGACCATAACAAGAAATGTACGTCCTAATATTTGTTTAAAAATTACCTTATCCTTTAAATTAAGCTATAGAAGAAAAATTTCAAGATCAAAACAGAAACAATATAGTTGATTATAATCTAGGAGGAGCTATTCCGACAACTAAAGAAGTTCTAGCACAAAAATGTTTAGAAGCACGATTACATAAGAAATTAAAACACAAAGAAAGTCAAC
>JANIPM010000232.1:18760362-18776763 GCA_027478405.1 Erythroxylum cassinoides
TTTAGGATCTTTACGTTACTTCCTTGGTCTAGAAGTAAATAGAATAACAATTAGCATAACTTTATTTCACCAAAAATACACCCTTGAGTTACTTAAAGAAATGATATTCTTAGAATGTAAATCAATGTCCATAACTAAGTTAACCATGAATGATGGTGAGCTAAGTATTAATGTTTCAATATATAGGAAACCTATAAGCAGGTTATTATATTTGCCCTTATACGTGTCATTCAATGTAGTAGCTCTTCTAATTCTTATATTTTTCCAATTAACATTTCAAGGTTATGTAATAAATACTATGGTATCTAAAAGGAAGTGTAAGATAAAGGTCATTATTTGCTTATAACTTAGAACTATGGCTTAAAGGATTTCCAAGTCTGATTGAGCTTCTTGTCGGTTTAATAGATGACTAATTATTGGGTATTATATCATTTTTTAGGAAAGTCATTAATATTCCATAAATCAAGGTAGTAACTTACAATGTCTAGATCCTCCTTAAAAGCATAATACAAGCCCTAACATCAACTACCTGCTAAATTTAGTGGATTTTATATCGTTTTTAGGATATAAGAGTTACTTTCATCTCCATTCCTATTTTATCTTATGATAATAGGTCAAGACTCTATCTAGCTCACATCCCATTCTTTATGAATGATCACCACATATCAAAATTAATTATCATATGATTAGAGAGAGTGCAAAATGGAATCTTTAAGTGCTGTCTATTTCATCATATAATCAATTAATTGATTGTTTTACTAAACCTTTGGTTTGTAGTGAGCTTCATGCAAAAATGTCCAAACTAAGTATGTACAATATAAAAATTCTTTAAGAATTCTCAATTGTTAACATTTCTTAAAGGTTGCATGACTAGAAGAAGAAATTATCTTTCTATCGAACAAGACAAGCTTTTGGAGTTGTTAAGTCATTTGGAGGGGTTTAACTAATATATTCTCTTGATTGGAATAGAGACAACACAATCCTTATTAATCTAACCTAATCTTCTACTTCAACAATTTCTCTTTTGTAATCACAACCTTGATCCAGAAAAAGGATAAATGACCACCCACAGGTCACTTCCTGCGTATGTACTGACCCCCCACAAAGTTTACAATAGAAGAGAAAATACACTCTTCAAGATTAAAGAGACAACAAAAGTCATTCACCATCCAATCAATTAACAAAAACAACAATTGACAAAAACAATGAAATGCCTAAATGGGATCTTGTCTTTCACTATAAACATCTTTATATTCCATTACCAGAATCAGAATTCAAGAACCGTTTCAAAATAGAAACAACTAGCAATTAAAAAGGAACTCGACAAATTAATTTATGAACAAAGCTTAAAGCTTCAACCTTCCTACAGTCAATACCGAGTTTAGTTGTCCATGATATGGACAAATCCATACAACAGAATATAAGAGAAAGAGAGTACAGAAGAAGCTCAAATCCAAAACCCAGGAAAAAATACCATGAATACGGACAAAACAAGCAAGAAAATTTCTTTAACGACTTACGTACAAAAGTCAATTGAGCTTTGAACACAATAGATCCACAAACATGGAGATGAACAAAAGAAACAACAGCAAGAAGGAACACACAGATGAGCACAGCACCACAAACACAGGATGCAACCGACGGTGAGAAGGAAGAAGGAACGAAGGCGCAGAACGAAAACAAACCCATGGTGGCGAAAAGGAACCGAACCCACAACGACAGAAAAAATGAAGCAGGTGAAAATAAGGACAAGGGGGTGGGGGCAGTCATGGTAAGTGGGCAACGTCTAACGAAAACGAAGTCATCTTGTAACAATGTCGTTTTTTATTTTAGTAAATTTCCAAAGGATGCTAACGAGGCCGTTTTAATTTAAACTTTACCGATAAAATACACTTCCGTCGATACACCCTGATTCGTTAATGTTTTCTTAAAAACATTGCAATCGAAGCAAACGGTGACATTTAACTCTCAACTTTACCAAAGGAATACACATCTGTTGGTAAATGACAACGATCGGGCCTCTTTTGTTGATAGAGATTCCTATTCCGTCACTATATTCCATCACAAAAATCACCGGGATAATTTCCCATCCTACTCTATTGACTTCTACCGACAGATGTATTTATCCGTCGCAAATTACACAATTTTACCAAGGGAATATGATTTTTCGTCACAAATTTGCGATGGTTTTGTTTCCATTGGTAATGTTCCATCAAAAATCTGTAATTTTCTTGTAGTACTTGTTTTGAGTGTTTGAACCAGGTCTTGATAATTATTTTGATAAATGATTATAAAGTATATTTTTCACCTGAGTTTTTATTAATAACTTGAACCATATATAAAACATATTGGTGCATGCACACTTGGGGAAAAGAATAAGGAACTAGGCACGCACCATAAGCAGCTCGCTACCCATGACAAGGAAGGATGAAGGCTTAACATCAATACTAAACCATTGGCCATCCTTAGTCTTCATATCCAAACCATTAACCTAGTTTTTGTTAAGCACAGCAAGAAAGTCTATATCTTTATGGTTAGAACAAGCCAATCTACCCTCTTCTTTTCTGGGAACTCTATACGTCATCATTCGAAATATGTGACTAGTCAATTCCGTGCATGATTTAAAGCGATGACAACCTCCATAGCCCTCAAACACCATATTCATCACTATTTCCTCCAACTCTGTTATTGTTCTTGTGTATGCTAGAATGGTTTCACAAAATAACCTAACCAACAAACAAAAGGGAAAATGTATCAGTTTGTCATTGTAATCAAGCAACAATTTTTGGTAGTATAAGTTACTACAACGATACCACAGAGGTTATTAGAATGATGTTTAACAATAATTAATACCAAATAAGATCGTTTCCATCAGGCCACATGCTAGTGATGAAAATTTGAGTGCCTTCAAGGGTTATGGCCTCAGGAATGCCAAAGCTTTCATATAGTGAACACAGAACAAGATGATTCTCTATGTAGCCAAAATATGGTATATCAAAAACATTTTTTCTCTTGGTCTCAACAGGAAGATCAAATATCACTTTTAACGTACTGAAAAGAGGTGAAGCAGTGAGAGGTTGCCATCCTTTGCCATGAAACAGCCATATTCCTCGAGTGCCCTAACCACTTGCTTATGAATGGTAAGCCAAGAACTTGTCGTTAGAAATATGTGGACTAATATAATCACAACATTAATTCCATATGCATGACTACTAATCGAATTACCTGACGTATGTTAAATAACCATAATGGGATACTTAATAATTTACCAATTGCATTTGAGGCACATGGTAATACCCTAATAACTATATGTTGGCCATTAAATTATAGTTCATAACATCCTTGAAATGATACAATTATCCTTTTCTACCCCTTAAGGGGGAACATGTTATAAGATATAACATATGGTGATATTGTGAGCATATGGTTTGTGGGTGTGAAAACAGAATATTGGGTCTTCTACCATTAGCTTCATCTCTTGCACAAGGTTCAGTTGATATTGATAGGTTTTGGTGTTCAAGATGGAGAGAATGAACCAAGTCTCTATGCCAAACATCAGAGGTATGCCAACCTTATTATGTTGTTAATGCTCTAAATAGAATGTAGATCTTGACTTTGTGATTGTTGATGAATGCATTTGTGTATAACAATTGGTATTAGAGCTCTATGGTTATTTGATTTTAGGACTCGTGTTTTTTGGTATACCCATATTTTCAATTCAATTTTTTATTAAAAATGATTTTGAAATGATGCATTGAAGGTTTAGAAACCATTATTGGTTGTTGTTGTTGCTTTTTCCCTTTGTTTTGGACAAAGAATCACAATTTTTTGGGTGAGATTTTGAAAATTTACGGTGGTGTTGTTAATGGTCAAAATAGGTTTGATATTTTCAGATTTATGAGCACTTTTGGCTGAAATAGATATGGGAGATCCATAGAGCATTAAAAATAGAAGAAAACTCCTCTAAAATTTTCAAAAATTGAAAGCAAAGAGGGAGTTGTCGTGGGTCAACCCACGCACCATAGAGCATTAAAAATGGAAGAAAATGCCTCTAAAATTGTCGAAAACTGAAAGCCAGAGAGGGAGCTGTTGTCAGGTCGACCCGCTAGTGCGTGATTCGATCTACAAACCAGAGTCAAGGGTTAGGGACAACCCAAACGGTGCGCATAGAGGTACGTGGAAGGTCCTTTTTGGACCATTTTTATTTTTTCTCCATTTTTATTCTATTTTTCCATATGTTTATGCACAATATTAATTAGTAATTTTTATTTGATAATTCTAATTATTTTAATCTTATTGTGGCTTAAACACGATTATTTGTTTACAATAGTAAATGCTTATTTTTACCTATCGTAGAATTGAGCATGTGAAACTATTTATGATGAGGAATTTTTAAATATTAATGTATGTTTAAAATTTTGTGTTTTTCCTCTAAAATAACATTAAGATCTATATGGGTAATTAATTATCATGTCGATAATTACAACTTAGTAAGATGCTTAATATGGTAAAGAAATTTTATTGAAATATTATGAACCTCACAATTTTTCTATCCTTTTGATATTATATTGATGATTTGGTTGTAATATTTAATAAATTGTTCTTACCTATAAATGAGTTTTATAGTTCAAGGAACTTTAGCATGAATGATATAATTAATTATGAGAAAAAGAGCATGAATTCCATGATTCTGTTTTAACATCAATATCACGGTTATTACTCTTGGTTCTCATTCAGCTTTAAGCAATCCGAGAGTCTCTGCCATCTTGACACTGAATGGAACAAACCACAAGCAGTTGGTTGAATCTCTTATAATAAATTTAACTATTATGTGAATGGATTTAGCCTTGAGAATTGATCCGCCACCTAAACTTGTTGATGATGCTACTGAGAAGGAAACGAAATCCTAAGAGGAGTGAGAATAATCTAACCGATGTTGTTTGATGATTATGAGGTATCACATGGATGAGTCCATTTGTGATAGGATTCTCGAGGTTGATAATGCAAAGGATTTTCTTAATACCATTAAGAAGAAGTACATGAAGTTCTCAATGAATGAGAAGAATGAGTACTTAAACATGCTTCATCATACTATTTATGATAGTGCAAGTGACATTAGAGCTCACATCGATAAGCTCATGGTTTGTTACCATAAGCTTAAGGCTATGGATATAGACCTTGGTAAGGATTACATGGTATGGTTTATGATAGGGACACTTCCTTCTAAATTTGATTCGATCAGATCAAGCTATAATGCTCAAGAAGAGCAATGGACTGTTGAGGAGATGACTGTTATTCTTGCTAAGGAAGAGGATGACATGAAAAAGGGAAGGGCAAGAAGCATCTCCATGCTAACAAACCACAACAATTCTTAAAAGAGAAAGTTTACTTCTAATAGCTCAAGTGACCAAAAGCCTTTCAAGAAGAAAGTTGTTAGTGTTAAAGGATGTAGAGAGGTGGGCTCATCTTTTGTTAGTCAGAAGAATAAGTTTTTTAAAGGGAAGTGCAACTTTCGTAAGAGTTTTGGGCACAAGAAAGCTTATTGAAGAAAACTCAAAGCTCACTTAGAGAAGAAAGGTAATTGTCTTGTGATAGTTTGTTTAGAGTCCAATGTTATTGATGTACCCTTAAATACTTGGTTATTAGATACTGGAGTAACAATTCATGTTACAAATTACTTGCAGAAACTAACAAGTCGAAGAAGGCCGACTAGTTCTGAGCAACATATGTGCAATGGGAAATGATACCAAAGTCAAATTGAATTTTTTGGGACAGTTAGACTACAATTGAATACAGGACATTTTTCGTGTTATATGATATCGTTTATTTACCCCTATTATGAGGAATTTGATTTCTATATTCATTTTGGATAGACTAGGTTATAGTCTTTTTTTTTTTAATTGGAAAATTGGCTTTGTATCGTGACTCTCTTTTGGTGGGAAATAGAATTTTATGTGAAAATTTATACAAATTAATTTGAATGATGTTGTTACTATTGGTTCTTCCTCTTCTCTTAATACTGTTGTTGGTTCCAAATGTATGGGTTAGATTTGAGATCTTCTATGTTATGGCACAAATGTTTAAGCCATATTTCTAGAGATAAAATGGAAAGGTTAGTAAAAGATGGTGTACTTCAAGATCATGATTTTTCAAATTTCACTGTCTGTGTTAATTGTATTAAAGGAAAGTTGACTACCAAGGTTAAAGAAAGAAAAACATACAGAAGCTTAAAATTGTTGGAGTTGATTCATATTGATATATGTGGACTATTTATTCCACCAGTTATGGGTGGTTATAAATACTTCATCACTTTTATTAATGATTTTTCCAAGTATGGTCATGTGGAGCTCATTCGTGAAAAATCTAAATCTTTGGAGGCATTTAAGATTTTCAAGACAAATGTTGAGCTTCAAAAGGAGAAGAAAATCAAGTTAGTTAATTTTAACAGAGGTAGAGAGTATTGTAGGCGTTATGATGAGAGTGGAAGGAATCTAGGGCCTTTAGCTAGATATTTGCAAGAACGTGGTATTGAAGCAAAATATACAATGTCAGGAACACCTCAGTAGAAAGGAATCACTGAAAGAAGAAAACGCACACTTCTTGATATATTATGGCGTATGTTGATTCATTCTAGTTTTCCAGAATTTTTGTGGGGTGAGGCATTGAAGACAATTGCTTATATCTTGAATCAAATACCTAGCAAGTCAGTCCCAAAGACTCTATATGAGTTATGGTCAGTTAAGAAACCGAGCTTACGCCATTTTCATTTTTGGGGATGCAAAGCAGAAGTGAGGCTCTATAATTCACAATCTAAGAAGCTTGATATGAAAACTATTAGTGACTACTTTATAGGCTACACCATTGGATCAAAGGGTTCCAGATTCTATTGCCCATCTAACATGACCTTAATTATATAATCAAATAGAGCTATCTATTTTGAAGATGAATTTGGTTCAAGTCAAGGATCAAGAGAAATTGTATTCAAGGAAGAATGCATTCTAATCCCTATTACCCTCGTTTTCGCTCCTACTGATGACTGTGATCTAACATATTCCAATCGAATCTCATGATGAACCATAGAATCAAGCACAAGATGAAGTCATTGGTACCAGGGATGATGAAGTTGTTGTCAGGAGATCACAAAAAATACGTAGACCTACCATTCCTGATGACTATATTATCTATTTGCAGGAAAATGAGTTCCATGTAGGAGATAATACTGAACTAGTCAACTTTCAAGAAGCCATGAATTGTCCTCATTCTACATTATGGATTAATGCAATGGAAGATGAGTTGAGTTCCATATCACAAAATGGAGTTTGGGAGTTGGTTAAACTACCTAAAGGTTGCAAATACATTGGGTGCAAGTGGGTTTACAAAATCAAACATGACTCAAATAGATAAGTAGAAAGGTATAAGTCTAGACTTGTGGCTAAAGGCTATAGCTACAGAGAAGGGATTAATTTCAAGCAAAACCTTCTCACCAGTTTCTACCAAAGATTCACTGCGAATCATCATGGCTATAGTTGCTCATTTTGACTTAGAACTCAATCAAATGGATGTGAGGATCGCCTTCTTAAATGGAGATCTATATGAAGATGTTTATATGACCCAACCAGTTGGTTTCGAGATAATTGGTAAGAACACTTGGTTTGAAAGCTCAAGAAGTCTATCTATGTGTTAAAACAAGCATTAAGACAGTTGTATCTCAAGTTTGATATGGTTGTCACTACAAATGGCTTCAAAGAGAATGTAGTTGATCAATGTATATATATGAATTTTAGTGGGAGCAGTTTCATTTTTTTGTACTGTATATTGATGACATTCTACTTGCTTCTAACGATACTGATCTATTATTTAAGACAAAACAACTGTTATTTAGCTATTTTGATATGTAGGATCTTGGTTAGGCCTCTTATATACTTAGAATTAAGATTCTCTGAGATAGAGCAAATGGGAGTCTTTAATTGTCTCAAATGACTTACATTGATCGGATCTTGAAAATATTCAATATGCATTCTTGTTCTGTTGGAAGGCACCAATAGTGAAGGGTGACAAGTTCTCAAAGGCCCAATGTCCACAAAATGAAAAGGAGAGATGAAATGAAAGTCGTTCCTTATGCGTCACTTGTAAGCAGTCTAATGTCTGCTTAAGTATCACACGCCTGATATTGCTTTTGTTGTAGGTATGTTGGGAAGATACTTAGTGATCCTGGACTTTGCCATTGGAAAGTGGCTAAGAAAGTCATGAGGTATCTTTAGGGTAGCAAAGATCATATGCTGAATTATTAGTGAACTGACACTCTTGACATAGTTGGGTTTAGTGATGCTAATTATGCATGATGTATGGATGATAAAAAGTCCACTTCAGGCGACATCTTTATGATGGCTGAGGAGTTGTATTGTAGAAAAGTGTCAAGCAGACACTCACAGCATCCTTTACCGTGAAGGCAGAGTATATGGTATGCTATGAGGCAGTTTATCAAGCAATATGGCTGTGGAATTTTATTTCAGCATTGGGTATTGTAGACTTTATTTCGAGTTTGCTAAAATTGTATTGTGATAACTCCCCAATTGTAACTTTCTCTCTAAAAACACTAGAAGTACTTCTCGCTCAAAGTGTATTGATATAAAGTACTATTTTGTTAAAGAGAAAGTCGTTTAATCCCCCATTACTATTGAATATCTGCCTATAGCTATCATGTTAGCATATCCACTTACAAAAGGCTTACTTATATGTGTGTTTGCAGAACATATCTCCTACATAAGATTGTTAGGAGCCTAGCTTGATAAGATTAGTAGGAGTTTGCTATTTTGTATTGAACATATTAGTACCTTTTACGGATTGCTTATGACTTTTATATATGAAACATGCATAACGGTGTTTACAGACACTTCTTGTTAATATTGACATATATATGTTGATGCATATATATATAGTTTGACAAAATGACAGGTACAAAAGGAGACAAATGCAAAGTCTCAGTTATTGTATTACATGCATGTTGTTTTAATGGTTATTGTGGTATTTGAACATCTCCAAGGCCAAATCATATGTAGTATATATAATATGTCGATATAATATTGCACGTGATTTATTTTACTGCTTTTGGATGATGAAGATTGGTATGATGGTTTGTTTATATTATCCAAGTGGGAGAATGTTAGAAATATATATAGACTAATATAATCGCAACATTAATTCCATATGCATGACCATTAATTGAATTGCTTAATGTATGTTAAATAACCATAATGAAATGGTTAATAATTTACTAATTGCATTTGAGCCGCATAGTAGTACGCTAATAACTATATGTTGGCCCTTTAAACTATAGTTTATAACATCTTTGAAATGACACAATTATCCTTTTATAGGAGTAGAACATGTTACAAGATATAACATATGGTGAAATTATGGGCATATGGTGTGTGGGTGGAAAACAGAATATTGGGTCTTTTACCATTAGCTTCCTCTCTTCCACAAGGTTTAGTTGATCTTGATAGGTTTTCGTGTTCAAGATGGCGATAATGAACCAAGACTCTATGCCAAACGATGGAGGTATGCCAATCTTATTATGTTGTTAATGCTTTAAATAGAATGTCGATCTTAGGTTTGTGATTGTTGATGAATGTATATGTGTATAACACTTGTTCTAAGCTTCAAATCTTCCTGAGAAAAGTCTATGACAGGTATCTCATTGACTGGAGGTGATAGAGAAGTCATGGTTTATTGATAGTAAAATGAGTTCTCGGCTATATATATTGCCACTTATCAGTGAAAAAGAAGGTAGAACAGTAGCGGCCTATATATTATGTTCAATGGAAGACCGTGAATTCTTGATATAGAACTAGGAAAAAGTGCATCCTTTCCTTAATCTAGATTCCATACATCAAAAACCATAAGGTGCTTTGTAAGAAACTTTTGTACTGATTATTCATATTTAATTTAAAGTAGGCTTCAATTTAACTAGAAAAATAATATTTTGTTTCTTAATAAACAATATTAAATTCTGTAATTATTTATTAATGGACTTGTTCTATAATAAAAATAAAAACGCGCTAAAATTATTATCTTATAAATTAAAGTTGCAAAAGGTTGACTATACCCAAATGAATTGTTCATATAGAAACTTTAGTTAAGTAATTACTTTAAGTGTCATAGACCTAATTAAATTATCAATAAATTACTATAACGTGAAAGAAATTATGTGTAGCTGACGTATGAATAATGCTATATATATTAATCATTTGGTAAGTCAAGGTCTTAAAGCAAAACGACAGCGCAACCCAAGTGACCTTAAAGAACTTTTAATACAATGCATATCTTGTACGTCTGAAGTCTCGGGGGAGTACTCGCATTAATTATTCATATGTCGGTCCAATGATATTCCATTAAAATGTTAATCATGAGTTTGTATAGTGCAACTGGCATTAGATGGAAGACGGTCGTTAAAATATCAGGTTATACTAAAAAAATCATTAAAAAAAATAAAAGAGAAACAATAGAGACGATCTGGTGGCTTCATGAACCTCATCCATTCTTTAAATTCGAAAGAAAATTTTAGACTTATATAGATGAAAATAAAATTGTAGCAAAAAAAGCAAATTCACCCATAGTCCATCTAAAAATCTTAGTAGAATTATTAGGTCTATTCACGTATTGTATTAATTACTATATTAGCAAGAGAAATTCACTCCTCTATATAAGAGAAAAATCAGAATCATTTGCACATTCTGTTCAAACATTTCTAGAGTATGCTCCCCTTACCACATAATTTGTTATATAAGATTAAACAAGTATGTTGATTACTTTACTTAGGGGATATAAAGAAGTTATGGTTTGTTGATGCTTTTTGACTATACATTGTCTCTTACCAGTGTTTTGTTAGGTCTCCTGGCGCATTGTATTACCATGTCACTGTTCGATAAAAAGAGACAAATCAGAATCATAAGCACATTTCCTTCAAATATTGGTAGAATATGCCTCCCTACCGGAGTGTTGACTACTTTGTTCTGGGAGAGTTGTTAAAAATGACAAAATAAAGTGAGAACCGAAGATAATATACATAAGATTATTATATCAGTAAAAGTTGGGAGTGCGCGAACGTCCCAACTACCCAACTACAACAGATTTCTTAATCAATTCTCACATACGTCATATTTCTTTCTTATTCATTGTTTTCTTTGATATAATAACCTTAATAGTTTTTGGAAAGTGAATTGTATGTTTCTATTCTTTAAACTATTTCATATTTTAATAAATTAATTATTTTAATGAATAGTTATCCTAATTTGATTGATGGCAAACACAAAATAATTATAACAATAAAAAAAAGAGAGGGAGAAATAGATACAAAATCAATTTATAAGATCTAGTTAAACATTTTTTTATTTGTCTACTTTTTAAGAGCCATTAGAAAATTTATTATCTTTTTCTTTTATTATTATTTAAAATGAATCTTTGTGAGATAACTTGTTTTGATTGAAATCTTTCACACTTAGTCATCCTTGTGCTTCACCAACTTGTCACCATCTTTCTTTATTTTAAACACCCATTTATTGCTTAGTGTCTTTTTGCCTTTTGGAAGCTTTATAAACTCATATGTATCATTCTTCTTTAATAAATTCATATATTCTATCATGATTGCGAGCCAGAGATCTTTTTTTTCACAAGATGCAACCTCTTGCACGCTCTTAGCCTCCCCTTTAGCAGTAACCAATAGATATTCTATACTCATAAATCTAGTATAGGGTCATTTCTCCTTTGTTGACCTTCAAAGTTGTATTTCACCAGTTGTTAGATATGATTGTTTCCCCGGCTCATTATCTTTAGCAACTTCATCTTTAGCACTGTCCGGATGTGGTTCTTGTAACTCGTCATTATCAGGCTGTATCTGATTACCATCAAAGTATGTTTGATCGCACATTTCATCTCCTTCACTTGTAGACTACTTAGTAGTAGGAGAAAATGGAGAAGAGTTAACAATGTAATGGGATGAGCTATTGTGTGTTAACTTATCTCCTCTCAAAAGGTTAGCACCTCTCTCATGCTCTTGGAATAGCTCATCACTACTCCTAGCCACCTTTTGCTTCTCTAGTTCATAGATTATGAAGCTAAACAATTCACCAAGAATCTGAAAATTCAATGGAATTGAGGGATCCCGTTGATCAAATTGACTACAGTTTGGACTAATTCACCCCAAAATGTCTTTTGCAACATGAACATCCTGAGCATGCAATGAAAAATTCTCCACAATAGTTATGCTCATCCTCATAATAACAGCATAATGTTGTAGAGTCTCTAGTTCGGTCTTTTTATGTCTAATGACATGTGATATATAGTAATCTTCAAAAACCTTATAAGTAAACTTACCTCCATTATTTATTTCATGCACTTTAGTTTCCTCTTAGCTTCCCTTTCTACTATGACATGAAACTTCTGGAAAGTTTCAAATACTTGACTCTTTGCTTTCAACATATACACCCTTGTCTTCCTCGAAGGATCATAATTTAATATAACAAAATATTGGTTACCTCCTAGTGACTCTTCCACAATAAGGCCACAAACATCTAAATGCACTAACCTTGTAGACCATTTCTTGAAAGACACTTTATGTTGCTTGCCAAAAAATGATTACAAAGATTAAGGGGTGAAGAGTTTTTGACTAGGATAATGGATTCACTAGCCAGTAACTTTATTCTCTTTTTGTTCATGTGCCCCAAGCGTTGATGTCACAGATTTGGAGAAGTGTCCTCTTTGACGATGTATACTTTTCCACCACTACACACCTTTAGGTATGTCTTGTACAAAGTGCACTACAACTCTCCTCAAGCAACTATCATAGCTCTCTTAAACAGTTTCCACTTCCTGCCCATGAAAATATGCTTGAATCCTTCTCGATCTAACACGTTTGTTGATAACAGATTTAACCTTAAATTAGGAATATGTAATATGCCTCTCAAGATTAGCAAGCACCCGACATTTGCTTAAACTTAGATATTACCTATATCGGTAATCTTAGCGAAACTTTGATTACCCATCTTTACACTCCCAAAGTCTCTACTTTTAAAGTTTGAGAAGTACTCCACTTTTGGAATACAATTATACAAAGCTACCCTGTCAATCAACTAATCAAAACCTGAGTTACTAACATGGAAGCATTCGCTTGTCACACAAATTAGCTACACTTCATCATCTGTGCTAAGCAGTTGCAGCTATACTTTTATCATCTTTATTATTCTGATGATCTTGTTTTTTCTGATCCCTTTTGCACTTATAACAGAACCTCTTAATGTGTCCTAGCTTATCGCAATAGTGACATGTCTTTATGCCTTTGTCACTTCTAGAGTTTAATCAATTTTTAAACTTGCCATACCCTTACAACCCTTAGTCTTGGTCCTTCCCTTACTTTCTGCCACGAAAGCCTATACATTATCAACTCCCATTTCTTTTCTTATGATTTCTTCATTAGACATACTCTCTTTGATTATATACAAAAAGAGCACAGATTTAGGAGCTAAATTGTTAATGGTCACATCCAAAGTCTCCCAGCTATCTAGTAGAGAACTTCACAAGAAAAGGGATTAAAGCTCGTCATCTAAAACAATCCTCATTATTGTAAGCTTGTTGATTATATCCTGAAAATCACTCAGGTGCTCTGACACAGATTACCCAGCTTTTTACTTCAAGTTCATAAGTCTTTTAATCAGAGAGACCTTGATATGAGTAGTCTTCCATTCATAAAGTCTTTCTAACTTTTCCCATAGCTTAAAAGGATTTGTTTCTTGAGACACATAATTGAATATGTTAAATGTTTTGATACCAATCCATTGTCAAATCGTGCCCAGAGTTTTCCACGTGCATATGTCAATAAGATCAAATAGATCCTTGCAATACAAACCTCCTTCATCATGAGCCTCCAAATAGAGTAGTTTTTTGATGTCAACTTAAACTTAGAGTTATTTCCACCTTTCATCATGATGGCTCTAATAACACTTATTAAAAGAGACAATAAAACAAGAACAAAAACACAACTCCCTAAAATGTCAAACAAATAGCAACAACCAAGCAATCTATTCAAGTTTAATCAAATATTATCAATATCAGAATAAAAACTTAATAAAGAAGTGAACACTAAGATTTACATGAAAAATCGTCTAATGTAAAAGAAAAAAATTCGGGCCAAATTGACAAGCAAATCCACTAATCACAATTAAGTATTTACAAAGTTTGATCTCTTATCCCACAACAATAAGTTATCTCGCAAAGTTTCATAATTGAAACTAAAGCTAATATATAAATCAACAAACTACCAACCCAATCCCAAAATCAATCAAACAAGGATATGAATCATAAACTACTTGCTCTCTCACTCCGCTTTCTTTCCCTTTTTGGTATTTTTCCACCTCTCAATCAACAAACCTTTGTCTTTTCTGCTTTATATCCCAAATTAGGTTTTCTGTATCATACACGATCACAGACATTGTCTTATAAATGACCGTGTCTCTTTTAGTGTCACTTAAATCACGGATGTACTCAATTATATAGAGATACATGATTGTTACACATAGCCATATATATCATGGGCATGGGCGTGTACAGGATCACGTATATCTTCACCCTTCACATCTTTCTTCACATAGTTATAAAGACTTACACGATTGTTCCACGTGGTTGTGTAGCACCCTACATGTTTGTTTATAGCCCATAATAGCTTCATCCAACTGTCTTTCAACTTGTCTTCACTCGTTTGTCTTTCCTACAAGCTATAAAGGCGTAATCAATTGCCAAAAATCTCAAAATAGGATTGAACACTCAGTAACAGTGAGAGCTTGTCATATTTTAGCATGAAACAGCCATATTCCTCAAGTACACTAACCACCTGCTTCCCACTGGCAAGCCGAAAACTTGTTCCAGGCTTCAAATATTCCTAAGAAAAGTCTATGAAAGGTAACTCAATGATTGGAGGTGATAAAAAATTCATGAATTGTTGATAGTAAAATTAATTCTTGGCTATATATTGCCACTTATCAGTGAAGGAGAAAGTAAAATAATAGTGGCCTACAAAGTTCAATGGAAGACCTCAAATTCCTTATGTAGAAGTAGAAATAAGTAGTTATCACCAACTAACCATAAAGGGCTTTATAGAAATGTCTGGTTTAAAGTGGACTTCATATTAAATAGACAAAATTAATAAAATTATTAAACCAATAGTGTTAGATTATGTAATTACTTATTAATGGACTTGTTCTAGAAACAAAAATAAAAACGATGTTAATATTCTTTTAAATCAATCAAGGTTGCAAAAGTTTCACTAGACAAAACTATATAGCATATACAGAAGTTTTAGTGAAGTAGTTGATAAAGAAAACACATGATTGTGTGTGATAAAAAAAATTTGCAAGTTCTTTCAATTCGTATAATAAACAAATCCTATTTAACGAGTAAAAATAGTAGGAGCTTGTCAAATGATAAAGTCTTTTAAACGACAGGAGCTTGTTAATCGATAGGGGCCTTTTGTAGGATAGGACCCTACTTAAATAAAAGGACCTACTGAATGATAAATCATGTTAAAACAATTTAAAAACAAAAGGCACCTGTTAAAATTGAGAAGAACCTCTTACAAGTTGAAAACAAAAGGAGCCTGATATAAAAATAAATGAGCCTCTTGCTAAAAAGAACACACATACAATATAATGCAGAAATTTAAAAGTTAAAGAGAGAGAGAATAAGGACACAGTCGACTTATACTGGTTTGGTTTACAACCCAAGCCTACTTCCAGTCTCCAAGCATTCAACTTGAATGTTTCACTATAAAAAATCCAAGTAGCAATTTGATGAGCCTCTTCAAGCTCACGAGTACAAATTTTTCAAAGTTCTCTAACGTTCCACACTCAAAGTATATAAAAAACTTCTAAAAGCTTACAGAAAAATAAAATATAAAATCAAAAGTAAGTTCTCAAATAACAATTTCTCTCTTGATAGAGTGATTTTACTTTCTAAGGTATAATGAGAATGACATGACTCTCAAGAATATAGATGCTGCTTAAATGTTTCCAAAGTTTGTATATGCTCATTACTTCACAAGTATTGTTGCTCTTATTTAAATAGTCAACTTCTTCAACTAACTTCCGCTTCATCTTAATTCTGAGTTGATTTTGGATTTTCAATATCATCTCTGCTGAAACAAAAATTTTCAGAGTTAATTGTTAGAAAAGATAAGATCCTCTCGGACTTAATAAGGAAAGTTTACTAAGAAAGTTTATGCAAGAAATGAAGTAATTTTCCTATGATTTTATTTCCCTTTAAAAAGAAGAAATATCATTATCTATACAAGGAAATAAATCCAATTTGAATTTTGAAATATTATATAGTTATTATCAAAATCGTTAAATATAA